>OX104112.1:106933100-107269997 GCA_944474755.1 Limnoperna fortunei | reverse complement strand
CCCCCCTAAAATGTAAAAATTTAAACGTCATCCGATTTAGACGAAATTTGGTATACAGGTAGCTTATGATACCCTAAGTGTGCCACTATTTAAAAATGTTTTGTCCGACTTCCGGTTTCAAAATGGCGGCCATTTTACTGCAGGAAAAAGTCAACTTTGTCCGATTTCAACAAAATTTGATTTCTAGGCATATTTTAATGTACTGATTTGAATGAAATACTATCCATGGGGATCAAAAGTGCGGAACGGGAGGCGACTTCAACGTTTCGGGAAACGTAAATTTTAATTATTATTCCGGTTTCTCCTTTTTCTAGATCGTGAACTTGTCCGACAGGTTTCTCAAAGACGCTTTAATAGAATCAAATGAAACTTGGCACAGTTGTAGATTGACACGAGGAGGGGTGCAATCGATTGTCAGATTTTTGATAATGGCCGACATTTCAAAATGGCCGCCACTTGACGACACCCACCCAAAAATGGCAAAAATTTAATGAGCTCTAAAAATTCGATAGGACTTTTTTCTGATCGTCGATGAAATGTGTAGCATATTTAACAACAAGTTTTTCCGACGCAGTCGGTATTATATCACTTTTTACACTTTGACCTCATGAAACTTCACCTCTAGAAAAAGCAAGTCACGTGATCGTAATTCTGTTTCTTGATTAGTCAAAAACCAATTGGACGGGGGTTCGGAACAGGGTGGTAAATTGGCAATTCATCATTCCACTTTTGTACTATTATTATTAGATTTCGCCGTTTGTATGTTTATAAAATTATTTCATAGTGCAATTTAAGTATTAAGAACGATAGAGATGAGCTGCAGTTTGTAAAGTTTTATATCAAACAACTTGCACAAAAATGTTAAATATTTTTTATTAAAGTACAGCGCAAATAAAACGCATATTAACAAGCTGGATTTTTGCGGGCTTTTCTGGAGTGTAAAAAGACGAAGAGAAGAAATTTTAATTTATTTCTTTATTAAATACAAATTAACAATCATTTCTTTATACATGTTGATATTAAATCAAATGTATTATTGTTCTTGGGCGTCCGTCGTAGACACACATAGATAGAGAGTTGTGGCTCTAATTGTAAAGTATACGTTGTTTATTCATTAAAGTTTAAACTATAAAGTTTATTAACAATTTCTTATATTCAATTTGTTTACATTATTGTAAAACTGCTTTGGTGCTCGCAGTAAAACTTCATTTCTATATCTTAGGCAGTGGGTTTCAATACATAATAGCAATAAACGTTCTTGAATACATGTACATGTGCAACAAAGTACATGTAGTTGTATGTAAATGATCAATTTTAGGTTTCCTGTATGTTTGGTAAATCTATTAATATCAAAAACTCGTAAATAAAATAATGTTGAAATATAAAAACACATAATAAAGGTGGTGGGTGGGCACACATATATAAATTAATAATTTTAAACACATTTCACCTGGGACTAATGCTAATTTAAACGTTCATTATTTCACATAGTAATAATTTTCCGTCAGTACTTCCCCCAAAAAAACTTCCATCAAATATTTCTGGTCTATTAAAACGGGGAATTTGTATGACAATAATGGTGATTCGTACTTCAATGCATAACTCTATTTAAATCTTAACAGCGTCGGTTATCTTTTTTTGAAGACAGTACTTGTTTGAAATCGCAAGGGAAAACATTCCAACTAAAAGGGTTACCATAAGAAATAAATGATAAGCCATGGTCAAAAGTATGATTCAAAATATTATCACAACTTACACACTCAAAATTTTAAATTCTGCACTCCAAATTAAAATAGGCACTCAAAATTTTAAATTTCGCACTTAAAATGAAAATATGCACTCAAAATTTTGCGAAAACTCAAAAGGTAGATTGAAATTACACACTCATAAGGTAGATTGAAATTACACACTAAAATTTTAATTCATGCACTCAAAACTGAAAATTACGCACTCAAAACAGAAAACTTATTCACTCAAAATCGGCGCACCTTTTTTACTCAAAACTTATAATGATTTGAATATTTCAATCCTGTTTTTTTTTCGAGCTTGAAACGGGTCTCTGTAAAACAACGAAACAATTGCTTTGTTTTTTCTGTGATTTTTCCATAGCATTCGACACTCATTCATTCATTCGTATCTTTAATTCCTCATAACGAGATGAATACAATATGAAATTAATTATAAATTATAAAATGTAACATCAACCATATAATGAGCATGTATATTTACACACAATATAATAATGAAATGACACAAAAAATAATATAATTACATTGTATGCATTGTATACGTTACTGTTGACGTTTCATATACGGGCACGACTTCAAGTTCTGTTTTATTCTGCGATGCATTGAATAATGTGCGCATGGTTTAATTTCGTAAAGTTTTCAGCATCGATGACATATTGAAACGAGTCTGGTATGTTTCCCAGAAGCACTTGATAGAGCTGTTCTTCGTCGTATGTATTTAGCTCAACAAACATGTCCAACGGGTAGTATTGTTATAATATTCCACCACAGATCCTCTATGTTATATGTTGACGGACAATTGCAACAGGCATGGACATTAGGCCGAATTTTACTGCCGTTATAATCCTAAGTTAGTTTTGTCATTTGTCTGATTAACGGCAGAATTCAGTCCTATTGCTCGTGATGTAGCAAATAAAAAATTCAAACATAATATTCATCTTCTTTGCGTTATTAAAGCTTTAGACATTGAGAAACTATCGGAAAACGATCTTTATTGAAGAAATTTCTTTTTTCGTCTTTGAAGATAAACGTGGAAAATGCTATGTTGATCATTTTTCCGTATATGGATAATGTGACCTAATTTTATTGTAAACGTGCTAATTTGCATACTATAACAACCATTCCGTAGTAAGAATCCAGTAATTTACATATGTATTACCCAAGATGCAACAAGCCATTCAGTTTCGTTTTTCTCAAAGTTTTTCATGTAGTAAACGTAATCAAAAAAAGACACGAATGTCCATTACTACACAACGCTCAGCGGTTTATTAAAAACGGCAATAACTATCATCACGTATCAATAATGATCGATTTTAAACACGAAATCGATAAAAAAAATGGTGACACTGTCGAAAGATATCCAGATTGACCACGTCTGATTGTATATGCAACTTCTTTTGGACATTCACTCCCGCTCTGCTACATTACGAGTAATTGGACTAAATTTGTACCCTCGCCAAAGAAAAAAAAGCGAGGGTACGATTATTCGTTCTAGCATGGACATATAAATCTACAAGGTGCCTATTACATATAATGCACAATCCTGCCGAAGAGTTTGGAATGTCAGTTATATCAACTTAATTAGTAATAAATAAAGATGTTCGGACTTCTCTAGTACACTACGCTGTTCTGAAAACGTTAACAATATTAACCGACTAAAGAAGGCTAATAAATCTGCGTATGTGATCATGATTATTCACTCGGTTGAATCAATTTTACGTTTGGACTTTTTCAACACTGTTATTGACGATTGATTTCTATATCATCTTGCTTGGAAAATGTCCTTGTGTGATAAAGTTAGACAAATAATCTTCTAGTTTGTATTTCATCAGTATTTTAATTATGTCGGGGATATATCCATGTCGAGTGCGACTATTATCGATAAAGTACGAAAAAAGGATTGTTAGGAAAATCTTTTTCGACAATTGTTCGTCATGCATTCTGCAAATCTTCTGTAAGAAACACAGTTTTCGCTTATCTATATACGTTAAAATTTAATGGAGTCCAAGTAAATTTTGACACATATCTGATCTAGTCGTAACTTTTAAGTTCAGTATATATTTCACTATTTTTTTGTTGTTGAATTTATCATAAAATTATCACTGTTTTTTAAATTTGACCAAACTTCGCAGCCATAAAGTACAGTTGGTCGCACAACAGTTTTGTATATGTGGAGGGAAACACACGGATTCTTATCTTTAAGTAAAGATAGCACGAGTCGCAAAGAAAGTATTTTTACCTTTCCCGCAAAGGTTTTCAATCCGTCCACTATATCGTAGGTTAGTGTTAATTTCGATACCTAGAGGAGAATGTTTGTCAGTTATCGGAACAAGTTCATTAGTTATATACCAACAAGGTTGAATATTGGCCTCTCTAGAATTTATATAAAATTGCATAACCATAACATGTGATTTTTTTGCATTGAAATTTAATCTCCATTTGTAGGCATAGTTAGTACACACATCAAGCATACGTTGAAGACCTGTTATGGTTGTGGCAATACATGAAACGTCATCAGCAAGGCAGCGACAACATCTATTAATATTTATGTTTTCTTATTACATGTTTCGATTTCAAACAGTAATTGATCAATAAATACTAAATACAATAAACCAGACAACACACCCCCTTGTCTAACTCCTTCTGGGACAGGAAAAAAGGATTACTGGGTTTGATTGACTACAACTGCACTTTTGGTATTAACATGAAAATCGTTTATAATTTTCTATATTTTACCCCTGACACCCAGTTTATGTAACTTATACATAAGGGCGACCCTCCAAACCGTGTCAAACGCTTTTCTGCTGTCGAGGAATGCGACAAATGCTTTGCTCGACCTTTCAAGATTATAAAACAATGGTTTCATGTAAGTTAAATGAAGCAGTTATACAACTTCAATTTTTTTTAAACCTTTGCTGTTGGGAATCGGGGAAATGCGTATTGATAAAAACATTGTCCATTAAACGATTCCGAATAATATGCTCAAAGACTTTCAGTACACAAGAGAGCAAACTAATTGGACGATAGTTGTCAGGTGATCGCTTAGGTTTATCACCGCTTTTAAAAATCGGTACGACAAGTCCATATTTTAATTCATTCGGTAATTTTCCATGTTTAACAATAAGGCTGAATAAGTTAGATAACGCCTTAGCAACACTTTGACCGCCATATATTAGATGTTCATGTTCATGAATCATATCCCATCCACTGGCTTCACGTCGTTTCAACTGTCTCACAATAAGCAACACTTCATGTTTAGTGATTTCTTCTCCTGGTAACTGTTCATTTGAGTCACTTTCTTTATTAATAATGTCTTTATATGCAGATTCAACGTGCAATTTTGTTACTTCGTCGAAAATACCGTTTTCGTCAGGTTTATAAAGTTTGGTAAAGTAGTCAGCAAATGCCTTAGCTATCATCTCGGGTGTATTGTAAATAATGTTATTATGACAAAGTTCGGGATATATTTTGGATTTACTTGGTTTGAAACGTTTAACAAGTTTCCAGAAAAGGAGGAGATCACGTTCCGCTGCTTCATTTATATCACTGAAGCAAGTCTCTATATATTGTTCACTCGCATACTGTTGAACACGTCTAAACTCATATTTTGCTCGCTTATAGTTTTGATATGAACCAAACTGCATGCCTCTTGGAATACCATTTTATATCCAAAATTTTCGCATATATCGTTCAAAGTCATGGGCAGCTTTAACTTCCGCACTCCAGAAAGGTTTCGTAAAAGGATTAAAACCACATTTTGGTAATGTTATTTTCGCAGCGCGGTGAAGTTCGTTTACAACATCAACATTACAAGAGTCAACATCTACTCATCTGATTCCATTTTTCGAATTAAGGTTTCCATTGAATTAATAAGTTTATTTTGGTAATTGTTCACAAGTGGGTCGTTTATCTTGTGCAGAAGGGGAATCTACTACTGGGAATCAACACAATATGGGGGGCATAGATCAATGCTCAATTTAACTAAAACTGGTAAATCGTCAGAGGTGTTACTAAAGGTTTCACCAGCAAGGATTTCGTAAGACAAAATACTATCATCTAACAAAATATAGTCTAAAAATATTTTCTTTTAATATAAAAGAATAGTTTTGACCAATTACATTAATTTTCTTTTCAGGTGTTAACAAGTTATTCTGTGTAACAAAACGACATAAATACTTAGATTTATATTTGTTTGTTTTTCCTTCATCTTTCTTAAGACAGCTAGCATTAAGGTCACCAGCTACAATAACAGACCAAAATTTAGAACAATAATTAAACGGACTATCAAGTATATCAACTTCAGTTTTATAGTTTTCAATAGATTCATCAGCAGGAAGATAAGCTGCAAAAGTATATAATTAACCTTTGCTTTGATGCTTTAATTCTAAAACAACAATTCGCTCAGAGGCTATTTCTGAAATTTCACTTGCATTCTGAAAGTCTAATCTTGAATTGTATAATATATGACCATGATATGCATTATACACATTACGTAAAGAATAAGCTTAACTATAACATGTATAACCCTCTTTTCTTTTTTCTTTGCTCTGATAATACGAAAATATCAATTTAATGATAGTTCAATAACTTATTTAAACACACAGTTAAGGACATTATTCCTCCTTGTTGTTTGTTTGGTCGGATATATTGTATATTATTTGTATACCAGTTTATACAATGAAGAGATTCATAGTAGCTGATTTTCGTTGGCCGTCTTCTTGATATTTTGCTATGCATTAAATTAATGTAAGTAGCTTATCTGTAGTACGCATCTGCCTGATATCTGTGTTATATAATCAAAAGATATAACGTATCTTATATTTATTGATAATTAATTATCATTTATTCTATTACAAGGTATATTGCCACAATAACACGTATTATTACATGTTGCCAAAAGTATAGATCTCTCAATTGCTCTGATACACATTAACCTGTATTTTATTCCCAGTCTTCATTTATAAAGGGTGTCTGCTGACAGAAGAGCTCCTTTACCATGGGTTTACGGCATGATTAAAATCGTCACTTAGCAAATTTTACCGTCACCATATGAATTACTTTACCATTACAAAATAACAGTTTCTCAAATGACCATTGATAAGTTTCGTTTCCCTTCGTCTAACTGGAATATGACTAATTATATGAATTTAACCTAAGAGATACGACGAATGATACGCATGAGCAGGAGTTGTTAACAATTCCGGAGCACAGACTTAAAAAAGTTTTTAGTGGGATTCGTATAACTCAATATTGTCTGACATTGACTTTTTGTTTCCTGATTACTCCTCGGCATCTTCGATTAATTTCTGTAATCAGGTTGGTTCGATACTCTATCCGTTTACCGCATTACGTTAGCAATGCATACATTTAACATTGTATGGTTCTGATAAATATTTGTCTCAACAGAATATTTGTATAGCTATGTTTTTCGGAGAAAGGAAACGGATTTTCGTTATACCATTTTCCGGTTTATAATTATGTTTCTTGTCAAATTAACGTCACGGCAATTAGATATGTTGTGGGAAATCAGTGTCTCAAAGACGATCTGACATGTTTGCTGAGTCATAGGTAGTGATTCCTATTCCTGGATTTGACTTTTCCCTAGACATGACAATGAGTAACTCGACGGGTGTCTAATTAGAGGCAGGCACTGCTTACTCGTCTGGAGCACTTGAGTGCACCCATGGTTTTTATTGGGTTCGGGTTACTCTCTTTCTGTTTTTTGTGTTTTTGGTTTTTGTGTTGCGTTTTGTCTATATCCGGATTTGTAACTGTCCCTTGACTTTTGGCTCTTGTTGTTCGGTCGGTTTTCTTTGCTATTTTTCTTATATCAAGCAACTGCAACTAGTTCTAAATTAATGACATTCAATGGACTTTAAGTAACATGAAAATTTAAGTAAATATTTGCCAACTGGCATATATTGACATTTAATCAACCTTAGCAAACTTAAAATTAAAGACACCAATAATGCATTTAAGTCGGCATTTTTACCTAGAACATTTTCAGGAAAACATTTACAAAAACGAAAATCTTCGACAACCGTAAAGCTTTTAACTTTCCAATTGTTCCCTCTACGTTTATCGACAGCATTATTCCAGCATGGTGTTACATTGACAACTTATACAATATCTTTCGATCTGGCATTTTCGCTGGGCTAAAGTTTGACTTTTGTCTTCCAAGATTAATCGTTTCCTTTGCCATGACATGAACTTGACTCTTGTCTAAAACATGTACTGTATACTCACATGAGCACCTATATGGGATTCTGGATATTATCGACTTTCAGATAAGCACCTTCTTTTTGTATTTTGATTCTGTTTTTGAAGTGTGTGTTTTTCTGTCCGGATTTTTTCTTGCTTCTTGACATTTAGCTCTTGTTGACCAATGGGTTTCCTGTCCGCGCAATTTTTGGTTGCTGGTTTTCAAGTTTGCTGGTTTTCTTTGACTTGGATTTGAGATTGTCGTTTTTTGACAGTGTCATTTGTGTTCAGCAGTTTGTTATTACCTTCATTGGTATTTAACCAAATAGCTTGGTTTTATACATATACATTGGATTTATTTTTGAAAGATTTGTTCTACTAAGTATTATTTATTGCTTTTACTTCTACTGCTTGCATACAATACAATATCATTGGTAAGATTTTTGAGTGCTCTATATATAAATATATACATGTCACAGGAAAAGGTTCGAAGATCCTTTATCTCTCTCACTGGTGACTAAGACATCATCTAAAAAAACAATACGTGCATGAATTGTATCATATTTAATAGGTCTCAACATGTTTTTATACCGTAATGTTACGTTTGATAGAATATTAACACTATATGTCATTAAAGATACCAAGGTGATACAATTTTAACGCCAGACGCTCGACTTTTTTTCTAATCTTGAAGAGCCAAATAATATGTTAAAGAGGATATCCAACTAAAATTTATTAAAAGACAGTATAAATAATTATAATAATAGATATGTTTCTGTTTCGGTACGAATTATATACAGCAGATTAATTTAACCTATCTGAAAGCTTAGTTGAAATAATTCTCATGATACAGTCGATAGTAAATCAAAATTTCGATTAATATTAATTAGATCTTTTGCCGAATCTTTGTGCAGGAATCAAATATGACGTCTAAAATAAACCAGCGATTTTAGTAGATAATCTGATAATTGTAGGAGTAAATTATAGGAGATAATTGTCCATTACGAATGCAATTAATATCCTTGGCGAACATCTATTAGCCAGAAAACCTTGAAAGACAATTTGCATTCTAGATCTTTGTGACTAGAGCGAAGGAATAGGACGTTTTAAAGTATTAACAAAACAGTATAAAAATTTAAAAAAAAAACAAGAAAGGAAATCTCTTAGATCGTGAATCAATGTCATAATATAGAAGACTGTCTCAAGAAAAATAACAGTAAAAATTGTAACAGCCAATAAAAAACATAACAAAATGAGACATATCTCAATCTTATGGAATAAAGAGTTAACTGTTTAAAACAACCAAGACTTTGTGCAGAGATAGACGAAGAAGTGTTCAAACTAAAAAAATATTAAGAAACCAACCAAAGACCATAACTGATAGAATCCCAGGTACGAGAGGAGTTAGAACAAGTGGTCACTAAATAAGGGAAATCAGCAGGGGTAAAGAACAAAAATCAAACCTATTCCAAGCAGGAGGAAAGGCATGAATAAATTCTGTTAACAATCAGTAATAAAATAACAGAAATAACGCACTCTCAACCTTACTTGTCACCACGGCAATGTCACGTTGAAGATTTTATTTAACAGACTGAAGCCACATGCTCTCAAAATCATTGGTAATAACCAACCAGGCTTCAGATTATATTACATTAAAAGATATTCTAATATGACTTGCTTTAAAGGCTTTGAGACCACAACTGTGTTAAAAAAATGATTTATGTATGAGCAACACGCGCTGTCGAGGGCGTGTTGTAGAGGGCTGTTTCGATTACAAAACTGTAACTCCCACCTGAAAACTATTGCGTATGACGTATTCATCGTATGAATAGCGACACGCGCTATGATTATACGTTGCAATATATTGTGTGTTACATTGACGGAACATCCAGTTTATGGCGGAAATGATGCTTCTATAGGTACGGAAATATTATAAATTTATCGAAATTATCTTATTAGAATAGAAATAATTCACGGAGGCTGTCGTTCGGGATAAAATAATACGACATAAATGGTCACCCCGTTGTAAAACAATTATAAACCACAGCCTGCGTGAATTATTTCTTAATTCAATCCGAGGTTATTAAGTACCTTCAAAATCAGGAACAACGAATAAAAAAAAGAATCAGACATGCGTATTGACCTTCTTCCTTAGTGTTTGGTATTTTATTATAACCTTCATATTTCTGATGACCTACTGACTACAACAAGGAAGCGCAAACTGAAATGAAAAAGGTTTATTAAGATAGCCAATTAAGGCAAAGCTGAACGAAAGTGAAGCGACAGACAGAAACAAAAACTTGGAAAAACAACATGTAGGAAATTTATTAACAGGTTTGGTTGGATTTTCTTTTACATATATCATAAATTATAATAATAGTAATTAAATAGGGCGCCGAATTAGATATCAAATGATATCAAAGGATTGTGAAAGAAGAAAGATTCACATATTTTTACCTTTCTTGTCAATAGACTCAATGGCTGCAATCAATCTTGGAATTTTTTTTCAGCTAATCTGTGAATCTTTCTTCTTTCACAATCCTTGCAATTATGCTTTCCTTAAACGTTTCAATTTGAACTTGAATTTTTAATAAGTCATGCTCTATAGTTTTCGAGGTTTCACCAGCCTTTGAAATCATACTTTCAATTGCCACCATTTTTTTCTGTATACCTTGTTGTGTATCAACAGCAACGCTTCTGAACTTTACTGCCTCCTTTGATAAAGTATTGATTTTTAATTTAACTTCATGAACAATATCGTTCAGAGAATAAACGGAGCTATTCACCTCGTTTATATCTGTTTTCATATTATCCATAGTAAAATTATTAGAATGCGTTTGTTTAACGTTTCTTCAACTTGTTTAAACAAATGAAAGCTTTCGATCATGTTCCACGTGTTGAGCTAATTCTTTTAATTCGGAAATATGTTTGATATATTTTCCTTTCCTGTCTTCAGTGAACTTTCTGTATTTCTAATATCTTTTTGCAAAGGATAAATCTTGTCAACTAAATTTCTTAAATTGCTTTAATAGTAGTTTCGCATATTCCTCGAGTAAAGAAATGTCCTGAAATCGTGGCATGTCGTTTTTCATCTGTTTTAAAATATCAAGAAAAGCAACTTTTTTTATTTAATTCGTCGAACTTTCTATCATATTCATTTAATCTGATCCAATAAGATGTTGTTGTATAAACTGTATATATAAAACAGATATGATTATAAGAAATTAAAGTGAATTAATTAGTTATTAACGATCTTATTTTGAATAAAAAAAGACACATTCTACTATATAACTACGTATCAAAGGCCTACTGTACTTCCTAAGTAATCGAGGTTTGCTAACTTGTCAATAAAGGTAATAAAAAAATACCGAACATCAAGGAAGCTATTAAAAATACAATTCACAAACCAAAGTCCAAGAAACCGGCAAAATTGAGAAACAACAACCAAAATACAGCAACTAATAAGAATAACCTGACTTGGTACAAGCATTTCAAAAGAAATTGTGGATTAAATCAGGTTTTAGGGAATGTCAAACCTTCCTATTCCATTTCTGTAGTGTGTGAGTTGGAGTGTTGATAAGAATAAATGCGCATCATACACCACTATTCAGAAATATCTGTATCAAATTACCACGCACCATCGCGTCAAAGTTACAGTGCACGGAATTCCGAAACTGGGAAAACTAACTGCAATCATCTTTTCAAACGCTAGTCTTTTTTATTTTATAACCTTTGTTTAAAGTCTATTTCGGGGAAATTGGTCTTGCATTTCTGATCAATGAGAAATATAGTTACCGAATGCAAGAGCTGGAATATTACTGTATTATTGAGAAAAATGTAGGATTTTGAAATTAAAAATAGTCTCGTTTGTCGTTAATTGTTAATAAGTAATAAAAGAAACCACAGCTTTATCTACACCATATTTGATTATACCTCGAGTTTGAATTTTTAAAAAACCGAAAGACGTTATGTTGCAAATGATGCCAGTAAATCTATATTTTGATGTAAATGGATCTATTCCTTCAGACATATATACCCAGTTTTCGAGCGAACTCACGTGTAATTATTTTAATATCCTGGACAATGTTGATACCAAGCAAATCACAAGCATAATAAGGTATATTATATTGCAATCCTACGCACATCTTAGCGCCATTTTGTTTCGTTGCTTGATGCGTTGACAAAGCCGTAGAATTTATATATAATATAGAATACAACTTAGTTATAAGATTCATTAGATAATTTTTCGTATTCTGTAATGAACAAAAACAAAAAGCATAACTAATAACTCTACAAATAAATAAAACAATAAAAAAGCTTCAAAGAGTCTGCATCGCTCATCTGAATTGCTTTGTATTTGATTCTACGCTTAAATAGGTTCCACATTTGCAGCTCATGGAACTTAAGATCGAAGTTGAGCGACAATTACAAGTCCTATAACATTTGCAAGCAGGAATGTGCAAGCCCATAATTTATAGCAAATAAAATGTTATTAAAGATAACAAGGTCAATAGAATCTAACATGCCAGACGTGCGTCTTGTAAAATCAAAACTCAAGCAGTGGTATTCAAATCTAAATAATATTACAATCCAAATTATAAAGATGTAGTAGAGCTCTTATCATCACATTCTATCTATTAGAATTTGAAGGTTTATGGTTATATTTGCAATTACTTAAACTGCTAACACGTTTCTCATCAGATTTCTAACTTTTAATAAAGGAATTTGGGAAAGCGAGTACACTTATGCAATCCAACTTACATTTGCTACGCTTTAAAAAAGTCGCTAATTAAAACTCCCAAATCGTTATTGACAGCTTTTAGTTAGGTTTAAAAATATTTTATTTGCAAACAAATCAGCAAAAGGGATAAGACACAAGTTAAACAAACGTATGAAGTCTTCTCCGACAATAGCAAATATTTTATAATAATATAATATATATTGAGCATGCTAAAAAAGTATTAGTATATACATTTTTAAAGGTAGGAATTAAGTAACGAAAGCATAAACATATTGTAACCTTTTAGTATCATATTTAAGTCGAAGATTGTGATCTCCTCTTTTTTATTGGACATCATCAAAACGTCATAATAATCAATGCAAAAGGGTTCATATTATGAACTTAAAAGTGTACTACCAAACTTCTATTGACACTCCTGACTACTATTTAAACAGCAAAAACATACCGGGCTTCAAAATGCACTTACACTATCTTCTTCAGAAGTGGCATTATAAAAATGTGGAAAACTCAAATGTAAACAACTAATAATCCGTCTGGATCTCTTTCCCAGTATAAAACCTTAACAATCTGCAAGGTCATCAACAATATGAAGCTTAAACACGTGCTTATAAATCTTAACATTGCTTGTGAAAAAAACGGAATGTGACGATATTAAAAACATAGTAATTAACTACGACATAGAAAAATAGCAAAGACAACTGATAGAACAACAAGAGCCAAAAGTCAAGTGACAATTACAAATTCGGATATAGATAAACATACTCAAAAAAGGCCCATGGGTGCACTCAGGTGCTCCAGACGGGTAAGCAGTGCCTGTCTCTAATTAGACCCCCGTCAAGTTACTCATTGTCATGGCTAGGGAAAAGGTTAAATCCAGGGATAGGAAACACTATCTATGCCTCCTATCGTATTTGAGAGATTGTTTTTCCATAACGATCAATAAAGTCGTGTTGACGAACATAGAGCTTCTTGAGAGATAACATTAACCTAGGGACAACACACCCTTGATTGAGTAGTTTAGTAGTCATCTGTATAACTTACTGCGTTCGCGTCATAAAATGACTCTGCATCAAATAATACTGAAGACCAAATATGTCAAACGTTAGATTTTCTGATGAAAACATTTTTGTCGTGTTCGGAGGACATGTTTTCAAACACACTGTTGGTATTCCAATGAGTAGCTATTGTGCATTTCTCCTCTTTGACCTGTTTTGTACTATTATAAGGCTAAGTTCCGAGAAGCCCTGCTGAAGAAAAGACACTGGCTAACATCCTTAATTTCATATTCAGCTATGTTGATGATGTTTTGTCCCTGAACAATGTTTGCTTTGGTAACTATTTGCATACCAAATACCACTGCGAGCTTGTTATTAAAGACACCATTCATACCTATAACGACCTGCTTCTAGATATAGACTCAGGAAAACTACAAACTAGAATCTACGACAAACGATATGAAACAAGGGTTTGTTGCCCATACGTTGACTTTCTCCATTTAGTTTTATAGTCGTCACCATGACTTAATCATAAGCGTTATTGGAAATCAATCTCTTAAATACGAGCCAACATTCGCTGAGTCATTGGTAGTCTTTCCTTTTCCTGAATTTGACTTTTTCCTAGACAAGACAATGGGTATCTTCGGATGTCTAATTTAAGGCAGGCGCTGCGTTCTTTTCCGGAACACATGAGTGCACAAATAGTTTTTATATGGTAAGAGTTACTCACTTTCTGTTTTTGTGCTGTACTGTGCATGTTAGTGTATATGCGAATTTGTATTTTCCCTTGACTTTCGGCTTTTGGTGTTTGTTTCCTAGTTTCTTGTACCAATTATGCATGTTTTGCATAAATTTGTGAGTTGGTTTTAAAAGGCTGTGTATGTGTTTCCTTCCAGATTTCATGTTCCGTGGAAGCAGAAAACTTTGTTTATGTTGTCTTTAAAAATCTTAAATCTAGTACAATATCTCGAAACATCTTTCATGAAAACCACGCAGGCACTGGCAGTTTTTTCAAATATTTGATAGGCACTGTTACTCAAACCTTGTTAATCGAATATGTTCGTATTACCGTTTTCGGGTTTTTGATGCTCTTGATGTTAAAATCCATATTTGTAATCATCACTAGACTTTCAGCTCAAGTATTTTGGTCCGATTTCGCCTAATTTTTCGTTTTTCTGTCAAGTGTGTTTGTAGTTTTGGCGACGACTGCAGTATATAACGATTATGGGCTAAAGCGATAACAAACACAACAACGACAAAGAATGACGCAAAGTAATGAAAATGGCTAGCTTGAACTTGTTGAATAACGCAAGCTTAAAGGAAAACTTCGCAGAAAATTGAAAATTTAAATGTTGTTATTCTTCAAATAAAAAAAATATCTGCATTTTGATGTGTTATTTTATACTTAACTGGTATGCTTCTGGAATGTGGATGAAAGGTGATACAAATTGTAAATGGGGACCGCAATATTTACTGTATTTACCGCGAAAATGCGACTTGCGGCATAAGAAAACACAGTGTTCAGTAAAAACGATAAATAATGCGCTTTAACAAATGTTTTTCTGCCTTTTCTCTTTGAAGAATATAAAAAACAGACACATGTCTTATAACTAACTGACAACATAACATTTTCAAACACATCTTAATGTTTTAATGATCTATGCATTAATAAAAGTTCTTTTAATACTGTCTTTATTCGTTAAAATAATGTATATCAAATTTTACATAGACGAACAGCATAATATTGTAAATAAAAATAAAATACAGTATACAATTTTGCAGGTCTTGAAACGGCATTGTACCTGGAGATAAAAATATTACAAGTAAATCATTGTTCATGAAAATTAATGAACATAATTAGTTAGTAAACAAACAGGATCTTTATTGAAATTACGAAATCATTTGACGCTTACTTTATCTATGAATATAACAAAATTTTCAAAAGCTAACCACATTTAATGTTAATTATTTAACTAGAAATAGATCAAAGAAACTAATGGTGAAATTACTCAATTGTTATTTATAAAAAATATTATAATTTCGCGAACGAATTAGAAATGTAACTGGTGTTTTATTATTTCCTGGATTGGTATTTATATGAACAGTTTGTTTTTAAAAACACAATTGGAAAAGTTCTGGTAATGAAATCAACAATGATGATAATTCGTCTTTTGATGAAACAGACTCCTGAATTCGGACTTGGGGCATACAAATATAAGCCCGATTACACAAAAGAAGAGCTTTAACACATTGATACCTTTCTTGATGCAAAACAACGAAATAAATAAAAATCCATGCCAAAATATTAAAACAAATTTGTGGTGTTCTTGCGACAAATGTCAGTATGCTAATAACGTCGGAGTGTTAATGCTGCCATGAATTTGAACTATTTAAAGAATATTTCAACCTAACGAATGAAGACTTATGAAGATTCCCAGTAAACCGAAACAATATCTTTTTAATAAAATCAATTTTGATGCGTGATATTGCTATCAAATTAACACCACCACATTCTAATGCCAAGAACAGATATCATTTTAATACACTGAAGTGTAAGAGAACATTATGTATGCTACATTTCGAAGAATACATTTAAATGGAAGGTCGATGACACTGACAATTGTAACTGACACATGTGGTTAACATGAACAAAAATTTGTATGCAAAGGGTTGTTGACTATATATCGTCTAATGAGTATCATTTCTTAAACAGTCAGCATATCAAATATTTTTATAACAAGATTTCGTTCTATAACTTTCATAATCTGATTGTACAGTGCACTTTGAAAATAATATTATGAATAGTTTTCAATTTCGATCATATTTATGAACAAAGTTCCAAATAATATTTGAGAATGGAATAGAAAATGATGTCTCATAACTTAAAATCTAGAACAAATTTACCTTAACACTAAATTATCATCTGGGAAATTACTAGCAAACTATTAGGAAACAGATTCACAAAAGTATATTGCTTGTTTCGGAATAATAGTTGTTATGTACTTGAATATCAAGGGCTTTGTAGTATCGCCTTCAAGTGACGACATATTGACACATATACACGGTTAATTCACTGTAGAAAACATATTGTTGAAAATATAATAAAACGTCAAAAGGCAGATACCTTTACATGTCGAAAGGTTGTTTCAAATTTAAATGTGAAATTGTCGGCTTACATAAAGCTAAGCATTCTATTTGATTTAATTTTGAAAATTTTAAAGGAATACTTCTTAAAAAAATAAATCTTCAAAGAAAAAGAAACACTTGTGCAGCAATATGCCAGCTTATTTGTCATACGGCGTCAATATTTCTTCATTGCACAGATATGCGATGCCTTGCATGTAAGTATTCTGATTTTCACAATCGTCACTCATTCCTTCAGGATAGAAATATAATCCATGTAACAAGAAAAAACATTTAATAAGTTTTTCTCTTTTCTCTGTTGTAAAGATATGAATGTCGAACGTTTTTCCCAGCTTAAAATTAAGTGCATGGCGAATGTGCTGCAATTGTTATTAGATACACTTATTATTAACTGGTGGTGAATGATACCCTATATTTTTCAACATACCAACCCACACTACAGTAAAGGAAGAGGGAGGTTTGGCATGCCATTAAACATGGTTTATTCCACTATTTCTATTGAAACATCTGCTTAGCTTTATAAAATACAGATTTCTAAAATAATAATATAATATAACAACATTATAATTCGAGTTATATCATAGCGCTTTAGTCGGAAGATGTTTTATCATAGACAAAGTTGATTACTTTTAGACCAGGCAAGTCTGATTCGGCATGCATACGTGCGTGCGTTTTGGAATAGGACCAAAGAAAGACTAAAGGAAAATCTTCATTACGAAAATAATCCAGTAAGCAACTGCCCAATTGTTTCTCTTTTTTCCAAATGCTAATTTTAAATTTTAAACAACTTGAATACATTGCAATTTTCATTTTTGGTGTGTTTATTGTTTCTTAAGGACCACACGCCAGCTAGTGTTTAGTTTGTGAAATACTGATTAATTTTACATTGGATTAGGTATTTTACTTTCGCTAAAATAATTTTTTACTTACATTACAACTTCACCTTTGTCTGAATTTGCCATAGTGTTTATTGTGATGAATCATAGAGATATTCGATATTTAAGGAAGGTTTCGTTGATTCCGACTGTCAAAAAATCTGAAAACAATTCCAATGTACATCTATGAAACATGGTTCAATATTCGACACAGGGTATATATAGTCTTTAGATATCAATGCTGTTACGATACGAAGAGGTCTAGGTCGTTTGTCATCGAAAACCTTTCTCTTTCGTGCCAACATTGGAAATATGATTTCGATCATAATTCGAGGAAACCAATTGGGTTCTAGCGTAGTTTTTTTCGACTGATACTCTTGATTTTACCCCAATACAGACTCGTGAATTGCCGGTAAGTGAAAAAGACTTTATAGAACAAACCAATTGTTAATATTTCATCTTTTCTTTTGGTCTCCTGGCTGAAGTCTAATTTTATCGCCATTTTTTAATCAAACGTTTATTGTCTGTTTGTTGTTTGTTTGAATGATGTTTAACTATTTTTCAGCTATTTCACGACGTCCAGTTTTTATTGGGGGAGGAAGCCGGAGTTCCCGGAGAGAACCCCTACCTTCGAATCAAACTTTAAGGTCACTATATGTTTTTGAATATAATTGTACGGTCGCATGTCAATATTAATGATAAATATGTTTAAATGTCTACTTAAATGATTAATCATTGATACTTGCTATTATTAATGTAGGTTGAACTTTATTTACAGCTATTTGTGTTCTAATACACAATATATACTGAAAAACACATACAAATATTATTTCCCTGCACGTCATGTAGGCAGGATTTTCACGATTCTAACCTTAATTGACATGGTTTTCTCTGGTTACTCGTACTTCTTTTCCCATTAAAAATTGATGCCATTATATAGTTTATTCAATATTTTTAAATTGATAGAACGTTCTCTATGTCACCAATTAATTGTTAGTATTATTAGCTTGGTGTAATTATTTTTTCTAACAACGTATCTTTATTAAACATTTTACCTTTTATTGAGATTTCTTTCCTTCAAGTTTTACAGAATAAACGGGAGTTTGTTCTACACCTTTATATTTTCATAAAATTATGGTAGGTTAAAATATTTGTCACCTTTTTCATTTGATAAAAATCCAAATGCATGTAATTGACATGACATGGAAAAAAATAAAAATAAGTTTTCAGAGAAAAATTAATTATAAATTGTTTTAGCTGCGCTGTTAAAATTTAAAAGGAATTATCTCTGTTTGAACTTGATCTGTTAGGACAAGTCAGTCATCTTCTTATTATGAACTATCCCATATACTTATGATACTGTCAAAAATGTTAGAATGAAATTGGAACAAAATATATAAAACATTAATTTTATATAGATAAATGTGTGATATTATTTCCATGGCATGAAAGTGAGAGAGAACTTTTAACTAATACATAACTACGTAGACAAAGGGAAGAATACTGGAAAAGCTTGTTTCAATGGTGTTTTAACGCCACTTTCAGCAATTTTTCAGCAATTTCATGGTGTCCAAATTTTTAGGGGGGGGGAAATCCGGAGTACCCGGGGAGAACCCCCGACCTGCGGTAAGAAAACTGGCAATCCTTGGCAAATTAGATTGGATCGAGTACACCCTGCCTGCAGTGAGAATCGAACCCGCAATCTCAATGTTGACAGACCACGTTATCAATAGTATACGAACTACCTTGACAACACGGCCACCGAGGCCCCTACTGGAACATCAGGCACTGCAATAACATGGGTGCAATGACAATATAGGTAACGTTTCCAGTCCTGCTTACAGCAGTGTGAATGTGATTGGCCTTTTCAATTATAATCACAGGCGACAACGTAGTCGTGGTCATCGTCACTATACATCACCTCTGTAGCATAATGTATCAATAAATGGCATACTACGGTTTCAAAAACCACTAAGACTTCTTCATATTTGCACTAAATTGTACTCTACTCTACTCAAAACACTAAATTATCTTTGAAAAGAATGTCTCTAGTCATTTTCAACTGACCCTTTGTAAAATTTTAACATATATTAGAAGTTATTATTTTAGACACCAGAAATTACACAGATGATCAAGAAAGTCGTTTCTTTCTTTCTTTCCGTTTTGCCCATTATGCTATCAATCTTGGTAATATCTTGCATCATAAGTCTGTAACTTTCACAATTCCACCTTACATCAAAAACAATTATTATTCCGATCATCACCTACCTTTATTACCCCCCCCCAAATTGCACTCAGATTCTTCAATTACAAACGTGTACTACGTAACCTTTTGATTAATGACTTCAACGCCACACTGGACTGCTCTTGCCTCAATTCCCCATTCATATATAGTCATTTAGGTCACGTGATTTCTGGTAATTAACATTGTTGACAATGAAAGACTCTGCATTATTTTGTCTAAAGGACTAAAATGCCGTGAACATAAATCCATCAACTGGAATTACAACTTTAAGTTATTGATATATTTGACAGAGACATAAGCCAGAATAGCCAAAGCTAGAAGACCAGGAGGTAGATACTTTGTCCGAGTGGGTAAAATCCTTGAGGTGTTTGATTCAAATAAGAAAAAGTCGTTCAAGAAGGTCTATGAGTACTTAAGCTTCATTTTGATTTTAAAACTTTGTCTGACATTCATGACACATATGTGGTTCTGCCAGTAGATAAGTCCCTGTGTTTAATAAATTAATTAGGCATGGACAGTTCACTTGGCAATCCTTCTTTCACATTCACTACGCTTTTAAACGAGGAGATTCTTGAGATCCTTTGGACTCCATGTCAGGGTCTCTCCTTGATCAATGCCAAAGAAAAATCCATACAGAGAGCGTTTTATAGCAGCATCGCACCAAACCACTGTCGAAACTATTTTAACAACAGTGAAAACGGGTCTTCAAAAGTACAGTGACACTTTCTACTTCAAGAGTGGCATGAATGAAATGTGGATATTAAAAATTCTAGAGATCTTATAGACATCTTGAGGTCTGATTTCTTTCCCTATATAACAGCATTTTAACATTTGAATTTTCGACACTCGACGCGTCCGTCCCTCATATGGAGCTTTAATCGCGGCTTAAAGATCTTATAAAACTCTGCTTTTTTCAAGAAAAACGGAATGAGACATTATTAATACATGGTAATTAACCATGACGGAATTTACTTCGACTATACGTCAAGTAATAAATATACTGATGACAAATTCTGTCAAATGTTAGGTTTTCTGACTGACAATTTATTTGTCTTGTTTAGAGGACATGGTTTTCGACAGACGGCTGGTATTCCAATGGATACCTTCGCAATCTGTTTTTGTACTCTCATGAGTTCCTAGAAATCCTGCTGAAGAAGAAAAGTCACTGGCCCAGACATTTAATTTCACATTCGCTATATTGATGGTGTTCTGTCCCTCAACAATGCTTAATTTGGTACTATTTGCGTGCAATCCACCCTAGCGAGCTTGAAATCAAAGAAAATCAATACACTAATGTCGGTATCTTACTTAGACCTACTTCTAGAAATAGACTCGAGGAAACTAGAAACTAGACTTTACGACAAACGATAACTTCAATTTTCCAATTGTCAGCTTACCGTTCAATAATAAGAACAATCCTCGAAGCTCTAGCGTATGTTGTGTACATTTCACAATTTATATGTTATTCTAAATCCTACGATCGGTATTCCGATTTTCCAGACGCTCAATGCTGTTGACTGCTAAACCACTCAACCAAGGTTTTGTTGTATCTAGGTTGATGTTATCCCATCAGACGTTTTACGGTCCTCACCAATACGTAATTGAGAAGAATCTCTCAAATACGATCAGATATTTTCACTGAGTCATAGGTAGTATTTCTTACTTTTTCCTACATTGAGTAACTCGACGGTTATCTAATTAGAGGCAGACACTGCTTACTTGTCCTAAGCACCTGAGTGCACCTATAATTTTCGCTGAGTTCGAGTAACTCTATTTCTGTTTTTGTGTTTTTGTAGGTTTTTTGCGATGTATATATTTGTCTATATCAGGATTTGTAATTGTCCCTTGACTTTTGGCTTTTGATGTTCGGTCGGTTTCTTTGCTATCTTTTTTTTCAAATGTAATAAAAGTGCTAATTAAAAGCTATTTGGCGCATTTATTGACAAACTTTTTAATTTACATTACCGTCAACTTTTGAACATTACAAAAACTTACGAATATTTAATGTCTTTGTTTCGTCATAAAACATTTTAAACAGAATGTGTGTACAAAAGTAATGATTCCTAATTTTAAAAGAAAAACATTTATCTGTCACTTTCTGAAAAGTCAAGCACTATGGCTTGATGGTAATTCGTGCGTAATACATTTCGCAGTGATCGTGCATCTACTAGTAGTTGTTTACGTTGCAACGAAGGCGCATGAGCTTTGGAATAGTCTCGATCACCCAGACGCAAATATAATAGCGTCTAGGATCACCTTGTTGTAATTTCGCAACCAATAGGAGACAAAACAATGATTCTATTTTAGGGCCCTTTTTTAAATCAGGAAAACCATGCAAACATGTCTTTACTTATAATATGACGTCACAGTAAGATTCACTCTTGATTGTGCATAACAATAATATTTGTTTAATTAGTTGATAAAGTAATATTTTATAAAAGTATTCAAATGTAAACTTTGGCACAATTTATTATACACTTCTTGATATGAACGGAAGTAATTTTTAGACAGTAAAAATATCATCCAATCAAAAATTACACCCAATTTTTGGCGTAATGATAACGAGTTCAATATAGAGATTAATCTAGACGCACAAATGTAATTAAGCGTCTGGATGATCGATACTAGCTTTGGAATCGCTTTTAGGTTCCTTTTACTCCTACCATTTTACAAAGGTGCATTGACCAACAATGTTTTTTATGTTGTATCTTTTGTTTTTTACGTTAAAATTGATTTAACTTGGGTGTAGTTTGTAGTGTTCATTAACGATCACACATAAAGAAAACCCTATAGTATATAACAACAACAAAAATGCATGCATACTTACTTTGTGGTAAAATAAATTTCACTATGGACAAACTTACTTAGCACACCTTAGAAATATAAGATAGTTAAACTATATATATTACTTAAATATTGACATTCTAACAAGAACCGTACAAATAAGCTACAACTAATTTAAACATGATCATATAACTCACACAAATCTTACCTTGTGGTAAAGGTCCATATAATTAATATTTATTAGTACAAAAGATAAAATTATCACTTCCAAGTACATGTATAATGATTATCAAACTAGATCATGTAAACATAAGTAATATCAATAGTATATATTTGCTTTAGTTAACGTTTTATCGTAATCAGCCCTTAAAACTATTACTCTAAGTTATAATAATATTTAGGCTTAAAATGAAAACTATTTACAATTACGTTTGAATAATTTTAAATTGGATTCTTTTTATCTTTTTAAAGGCAAATACACACAAATAACAAAGGCAACTACATTAGAGTAGTAGTAATTAAATGTGAACATGTCCTAAAAGAAATCGTCCTCTTTGTCTACTGTATATTCCCATGTAATGTTCTTTTCAAACTACACGTGGTGATTAGACCCAATGCAGAAACTTAAAATCGTTCGATGAGGACACAGAAGTGTCGTTACCCATTTAATTAATAGAAAAGTTAACAGACTATAAGTTAACAGGTGAATTATCCACAAGGGTGGTTCGGACAGCTTTTGATTTACGATCTTTAAACTTTGAATAATCAACCATAGATGTGACAGATTTCGACGAAATGAAACAAAAAATGCTTGACACGTACTTACTTGTGGAATCAACTATTCGTTTGTACAAGAAATGACGAGAGACTGGAAATTATGGCAAGTCAACGATAATTGAGTTAACACTAACATTCCTCATCCCACTTTTTTATCTTAAGCAAAATCATACTCGTTCAAAATAAGAAACTGAACTAACAACTTCTGTTAAAAAACATTTTCTGGGAAACTTACTGGCAATAATTTGATGCGTAAGTGCACACCAACCCGTGCCTTACGAATGTGCACAGATTCATCTACATTAGATCACAACTGAGTCATTCTGAATTGCGATGTATTTCAGATGTAGCTCTAACTAGCGCAAACAACGAACAAGCGATATAACGCATGTATGCAAACTCGACTAAAATTATCCAAGCCGTCAATTTCTTTGCCAATTCTAAGACCTTTTTAGGACAAAATGGAAACACGTATAGGCGTTTTGGAATCATTGAGTCAGACACAAGACACCTTTTAGTGTCAATAATATTTGGAAGTTACCTATGGAAATGCATACAAATATGACAAGAGAACATGGTCATCTTAGTTGGGTCATATGTACAATTAGAGAGCCATCGCTAAGAAAAAAAGAATGTACAAGAAACTTTACTTTCAATGACCAAAACAATATTATACATGTCAAAAATGTAAAAGGAAATATTACACGAGTCTAAATAAATTTCCAGGAAACTTCAACTCAGGGCAAACAAGTGCAGCTAAACGAACTAATTTATATACATTAATATGGCACAGAAAACACAATTGAGACCACTTCTGTAAATAAATAAACGAGTTAAAGAAACGATGTTTATTATAAACAGCCATATCACCCGTTTGATCAGGATATATGTTATCGCTTGCTAATATTCTACTGGCAGATTGATCGCAAAAACCTTTCATAACACAAGAACTAGCCGCGCAATTATAAGTTGGAACAGCTATTATCAGCTAAGAAGAATTTGGAGCCGATATAAGAAACGAACGAAGCTGCAAGAAAACTATAGTTTATCTTGAAACTGAATCAAGCAGAAGGATTTCAATGGAGGTAAAAATTATATCAACAACTGTTAGACAACACTATCAATTTCAAGGCATCAAAATAGTCCATACCGCAGTGAAATCAGAATTAGGATACATACTGTCAGGACCCATGAGAACAAGGGAGTGAAAACAGATTAATCAAGCAAATCTCCAACAATAGGTTTCTGCGAGGATTACAAGGTGAAATACATAGAATACAGCAACATACAATATACCACAAAATTGCAGAGGAAAGTGAACTTCGAGGATTTACCAACAAACCACGCAATCACAAAAAATTAGAAACCTAAACATGATTATTCGATTCGAACTTAACAGAAGAAATATAACTGCTGATGAAGAGAAAATGGATTTATTTATAAGTGGACACGCTGAAACAACGTAAAGCAAAGTACACTTTACACTACACCATGCCTTTCAAAAAGACCACACACACATATTCGCATCGTGCATGATTGTAGCTGCCGTGAATCCCCTGTGAAAACTAACGTTTTTCTCACATTTAATACAGCTATGTTGAATTACTTGACTGGAATTATAGCTAAATTTCTACAACTTCAGTGTGCATCTACAACAAACATAGAAAAGGCGTTTTTGAATATAAAATTACACAATGACAGAGGTGTCACAAAGTTCTTCTAGTAGTGCCACACTATTGATCTAAAGTGTCCATAAATTACCTTTCCGTTTCTGATTATTTTTGTTTGGAACTACTTGATCATCGTTTTTGTTGAACTAAAATCATGAATCACATTCAGTGAGACCAAATGTATACTTGTGGAATAGTGAAAAGGGATCTGTCTGTAGACAATATTTTATCCAGTTTTCTGGAACAGCAAACTTTATTTAAAAGAAATAAAGAATCTACAGCGGTGGGAGGTCAAGACGGGAAAATTTCAGACAACCAAATGAAAAGATTTCTGGCCTCCAACGAGGTTCAAACGAAAACTTTTTACGCGGGTGTCTGAGATTTTCCCGTCTGCCCTACAACCGATTTTTGATTATATTTCTCACTAATTCGTTCAGAAAAATCTGGTTCTTTACTGTTGGAAGATGTAAACAAAGTTATCTTCTCTGAACTTAATCTCCAGAGTACATTTGTTGCGTCAAAATGTTGTTTGATGTTCATTGCTATCATATTGTGGCATAAATTGGGTCATGAAAGCTCAGATATGTTTTTTCATGTTAATATTTAAAGAGGCGTAGTAAATAAATACAGCCAAAGAAATTATTTTATGATTTTTATTACTGAACTGTCTGTTGACGTCACAATAAATATTTACGGGGCATTTTTATCATGCCCACGGGCTATTCTAAATATTTATACTTTGTGTTAGATTATCTTCTGTTTTGACAATAAAATATGTTTAAAATAAAACTAAAATTTAAATTATAGAAGGGTAAGTTTCTCTGCAACAATGGCTTTTTATGCTGGCACATCTTGAAGTTCATGTCTGTCTTATCCGTCAAAGATGTCAAGTAAGTCTTTAAAAAAATCTCAATACGCCCTCGTTCCAATTGCAGTTTACCAACCTAAATGGCTTCCTAAAAACAGGAAACAATTAAACACTAAAGCAATAAAGCACAAAGAATCTCAAAATTAAAAGTTAGTTTGTTCGCAGCTTAACCTACACTAAATAAAATTTTATAAAAGAAAGTTACATTTTTGTAACATAGTTCTATTGTACACATATACTTAAAAATCTTTTCGTAATGTTATTTGGGTTCTTTTAAACAAATATAGAATTTATCCTTCTTTTGACATAGGATTGCACCCATCTCGTATCCGCAACTCCGTCTACAACACCGATTAAAATTTGATGACACTTTCACAGAATCGTTGCCACATAGTGTCATTTCGGGCATCAGATATTTTACATTTTATGCGGAATGATATTTAGTGTTACCACCTATAAAAAACATATACTATGACATTCTTTGACACAAGGAAGCTTTGGGTGTCAATTTGTGAAGATTGCTCATAGATGTTCTTGTTTCTACTAAAGATATTTAAGTAATCGTTATTTACAGACAGACAGACAGACAGACAGACAGCCTCCTATGATTAAACGGAGCATGTTTGTTAATTATGTTTATAAAAACTGTTTTAAAATGGCTATATACCAGATTTATATAATTATGTGAAATAAAATTAGTCAACTTTATATAAATCTGAGGTAACCTCTGAAAACTTATATAACTTTTGCCTACAAGTTTCCTTGATACAATATTACCTTTAAACTAAACATAGATGAAATAACAAACACCACTAAAATCCATTTCAAAGTTTAAACACGCAAGCTCTGTTTTATTAATGCATTTTTAAGGATGACATCATTTCAGCTAAGGGTTGCATTTTTAGTCATTATACTGGATCTTCCGAAAAAGATTTTGCATATCAAACATCACACATAATCATTAACTTTTATGTATTTACCTTCATAGTTCATATTAGCAATGAACATTCGAAGGATAGCTACAAGTAGCTCTTTTATGACACATGAATTTAAATCAGTATAGGTAAATATAATCAAAGTGTGTTTACAGTTCTATGTAAGAGAATACAAAGTCACAATAAACTTAGTGTCATTTCTCATATTGGGTTACCCCCTGTTCGATTAATATGTTAAATTTAGTTGGCATATTAACGCATCCGAGATCCATTTAGATTTATTAATACAGTGTGTCCACATTCATTATCTTGCTGAAAATAGGGATTAATTAGTGTCATATTTGATTTTCACGAGGCAATCTACTCTTTGTTTCTTCAGATGAATTGTGAACTCTTTTGCTCTGTATATTCTAAACAAAAAATGAATTTCCTAAAATAAAAACATTCATTTCTACAATAATTGTTGACCAATCACGTTTAACCTGACCGTGTTTAAAGCACTTTATCAAGATTATGTGTTGATATACAAATACCATACACCAAGCTTAATACTTGGTTGGATAAACTCCATTATTTATTTCAATCCGAATTACCTAAAAATGTATTTTTTAACTTTGTTGAAATTTCTCAATACTAACTCAGAAATAGAATTGCTAAAATCCTAGTTTGGACATGCAATTTGAAATGCATCATGATCTTGTTTATTTAAATGCAACACGGGATGTCGATTCTGACAAGGAATATGTCCTATTTAAAATAAATTTCCCTGTGTGGCAAATTTACGTTTACTGGATCTGCTAACAACTAGTTGTGAACATTTAATGACCCATTAGAAAAATTCAAAGATTTATCTCTCTTTGCGTTGAGTTCAGTTTATTTCTTAATTTTTTTAAATCATTATGGTTGCTTAAGCATTAGTCTCTGACTAATTTCCTTTTTATAATTATTAGAATAATTGCACAATATCAAGACAAAAGACCAGAATATCTGATAAACATCCCCAAACTACGGCAGGAAAAAATAGCAATTCTTGTAACTTAAGTTCTATGTCGAGCAAACTATGCCAGCAGTAAGGCCCGAAACCCGCAAGCTCAGTGTTGACAGCTACGTGATCAATCTTTGTATCTAACTACCTTTATTACTCGTCCACCTTATCAATATCTTTATATGTATCAAATAACAACATTTAACAATAAGTAATAACGGCCATTTGGGACGGAATTTATTTTGTATGTCAACGACCAAGCTGTAGAAAAATGTTATTATTCTGTGACGTCTTTATATGAAAATGATATTTCTATTCCATTTTCTGGCAACTTTTACAGACTACAGTTCATTATGACAAAACATGGGTTGATATTTTTAACGACAGTTACCGTACACGTAAACACAAGACAATTTTGATTCCTGTGATATTTACCATACCAGCATGAACGCTCAAATATTAAAAAGTGATCCATTAAAGAATTCTTATTAATGTGTGCTGACTCGTCTGAAGAAAGAGGATTTAACAATGATGGTTCGACCTTACATATAGTTTTAATAGGGAAAGTGCTATGGAGTCAATAATGAGGACACACGTATATAAAAATGCAATATGAACTCAATAATTTAATTAGTTTTTCTTAATATATGCACAATATTAAAAAAAAATCTATATAATACCCTTCAGGATAAAAATTCCATCTTGTAAAATATTTTTGTAGTAAATTTGGCAACCAAACCCATTACCTATAAATTTAAAACACTGTGTATTGTGTTCGCTATTGTTCTAATACACAGATGTTGACAATACACGACCAGATTGTACTGATATTATTTCTGTATTATAAGAAGATATTTATTTAATGTGTCAATATACGGATACAGTTTAACGGTAAGTATCTATTAATTACGAGTAGGTATTTACATCATTGTTTTTAAAACATGTTCTGCGCTGAACAATAAACAAACTCTCATTAAATGATATGATGGTATGTAGAAAGCGTAACACATTGCAATAGAGCCATAGTAGACGACACAGTGTCTTTGAATCAGTACAGACTTCTTATGTAACGCATGGCAATAGAGCCATAGAAGACGACACGGTGTCATTGAATCAGTACAAACTCCTTACTTAACTTGTATAAGTACAAACCCCTTACGTTACACATGGCAATAGAGCCATAGTAGACGTCATTTACATGGTGTCTTTGCATAAATACAGACTCCTTTACATATGGCAATAAAACTATAGAAGAGGTCATTTACATGGTGTCTTTGTAAAAGAACCAGTACAAACTCCTTACGTAACATACGGCCATTGACCCATAGTAGACGTCTTTTACTTGGTGTCTTTGCATAATTACAAAATCCTTGCACAACACATGGCAACAGAGGCATAGCCGTCATTGGTCTAGTGTCCTTACAAATTACATGAAAATGTGTGTCGGCAACAACAATGTCTCGATAGGCATATATTGATAAATTCACTCAAGCAAGATTTCTTGGCCTAGCCCTACAGGATTCAGCCACTGAAGAGATCTCGTCATGCTGTGTAACTGTGCACGGACTTTCATGAAATTTTTATGTCATCTTTATAAAAAAAGATTCAACGCAAAGGTAAAATCTGAAGTGGGACTGCTAACGAACGTCCGAACGAACCAACGAGCAGACCGAAAATATAAATGTCCCCACAAATGAACAATAAAATGCAAGTAACGTTTCTCGATAATTACGTTCAGATATTTTCAATGCGATAGCGAGATTTTACATCTTCATTAGACCAACTAAATAATAAAGATAAGTTAAATGATACTTTAAGCTACTGCTAAACTTGCTATTCCGAACTGTTATAATTTGTTTTCGTTAATTAAACAATACACGAATCAAAACAGTTTTTAATTGTATAGACGTGAGAGTTCATTTTTTGAACATTGAGATACTAACAATTTTTACATTAAACCGAGTGCAACGCTATACAATAAACCTAGTGGATCCCACACGTGCATGGATGAGTACAAAACATTAAAGCCGGATATGCTCACTCTTCCATAATATCTTTTTTGGAGGGGCTTATTTGTTTGGGCATGTTTCAAATGTTTGTTCTTTGTTTCCTTAGTAAATTTTCTCTTCGCCGTGTTTTATAATTCCATATTTTTCCCTGATCAATAGCAAGGATATGTGACGATAATCTAAGTTTACATATATACTTTTTATACAAAGCATGTAATAGTTAAGTTAAATATGTTTGTAAACAAAAGGTTGCCACTAAATATTTATAAAGATGACATTTGCTAGCTCCCTTCCATAGAAATATCCGATTTCTGTTTTTCAATATCAAAAACTCTTCTTGATAGCACCGTAATTTGCACTCTGAGCCAAACATCAGTAAGCCCTAGTTTACATTTATATTACAGGCAGGTTTGTCATTATTGTATTTCAGATTCTTTGTACAAATAGTCATAACAATGGTGCAATATACCATTCTCAGTATCTAAAAGCTTGAACAAGTATTTTTTTTTTAAATGATGTGTGATTAAATGTAAAATCGGTAACATTCTTTACAAAAGCAAACATACTATCTCGAAAATTTCTGTTATTTCGTTTTATTACATGAATAGAATTTTGCGTGGTTTTGATTTGTCAAAAAACAACTTTCGGGTCACGATAAATCGCAACAGTACTAAAATTACATAAAATGTTTGTACGCTGCACGATTCCGCTGCATAGTAGTCAAGCGGAATCCGATATCGACCTGGTTTTTATGTTTTAGCCAATCAGAATAGCCGTCTTAATAAATTCAGTCGTCCAATCAAATCGATTGTATTAATTGTACACAATTCAATGACGTCAGCTATACATACATCGTGCGTGTAAACAACACGTCGGTTCTGCGATATATTCATTCAATTATACTCTTCTCAATATTTGAAACTGGAATTTCAGGATTATCAGCAAATTTATATCAAAATGCAGTATTAAATAAAACATATTTAGGGTAACTAACATTACAACAATTACAAAATGTAAGCAGGCGCTCCAATAGAATATACATCCTCAGTTTTTCTGATCAATGGAGATGGTGGTTTTATTCATGTAATAAAACAATTAATGACTTTGATATACGGTCCCTATCAGGATTTATCAGCCCTCAAAATGTATATTCACCTCGCCTAGCGGCTCGGTGAATATTACATTTCTCTGGCTGATAAATCCTGATAGTGACCTATATCAAAGTCATTAATTGTAAAATATTTACTTCTTTTGTTTTTTATCAACCAGAACGATACCGAACAGACGACACGGGGATGGGCTGCTTGACCAGTTGTTTGAAGTTTATAATTATTGCGTTAAATTTTATATTTCTGGTAAGTACATTAGTGTGTATAGTCAGATTTCCGGTGAAACTATAACAATAGAATCGGAGCTCTCTATTATACAAGATACAAAAGTTATGTACCAGTGTTTATTCGGTTGCCATGCAAATTAAAAGTTATTTTGCGCATTGACTGACAAACGTTTTCGTTTACTATCTATTCGTTTTAAAATTAAAGACAACTTTGCAGAGTTACAAGAACAACGCATATTTAATACCTCTATTTTGAGCAGAAAACATGAAAAACAAGGGGTGTATTCTTAGTGTTAAGTACTGCAAAAAATGCACCAATTTTAATTTCGATGAAAAAAATTCCATAGATTTCTGAAATATTTATCTTTCACGTGTGTAATTTTTGACTTGTGACGACCTTTCGTTTTCGAGAAAAAAAATTTCGAGCATTATTTCTGTTGCTGTACATTCATGTGTGATAATTTTCGGTGTGTTCGTATATGAAACAGATGCACAAGGTGCGTGTGATTTGCCGTCGGGTTATGTAAAAAGTCTCGTTTTAGTACGGTACATTTTATTTTAAAGGTGTTTAAATTTGAAAATAAATAGAGTAAAAAATAATGATAATAATATCTATTTTTTTAAATGAAGTAACACATAAAAATAAGCGGTTTTTTTTTCGCAAAACACAGTAGCATTCGTCACATTCTGTGCGAGGGTACGATTATTCGCTCTAGTTCTCTATCACTAAAATTTATTGCAATTTACTTCAAGCCACGGATCGTTCCCTATTTTTCGATCTAAATTGGTTTCTTTTACACGATGATTGTGTTGAAAATATTTTAGCAGTTTAATTTCTATAACAACCGAACATTTCATTGAACGTTTTTATAACATTTTTAATCTGCCGTGTCTTGTGCATATCTGAAATGCGTCAAATTAAGACTTACATGTATTATAAACAATGTCTTGTATATATAGCTAATATGTTGGTAGAAAGGGTATTATTGGCACAAAACAGCGATCCCTGTATGACTAATACTTATATTTTAGTTTAGTTGAAATGTATTAGCATGGACAAAAAAAGCGTTTATAAGAGCGTTGGATGGCAGAGGGTTCTCGCATTACTTATTTGCATGCAAATGCTACATTTTTACGTTAACGTGGGGACAACAAGGCAGAATAATTAACAATAGAAGACCAACATCTTATGTGCAAAACGTGACACGGACTTAACAAGTCGCAAGTCAAAACCTTACAAAATGATCAAAATTTTAAGAAAGAATTTCAATTCACCTTGCTGTATATTTCTTTAATAAATATGAACGCCCCCCTTTTAGAACGAATAATCGTACCCTCGCTTTTTTTGGCGTTAATCCGACAAATCACACAACTAACTTCGGATTATAACGGCAGTAAAAATCGGCCTACCACCCCTTCCCCCCACTTCGTAAAACAAACTAGAAAATAAACGTCCAACAAACACATATAAATGTAATTTGTGCATACAATATTTGTTCAAGGAGGGTTTTTTGAAATCGTGACATTTAACATTGCTGAAATTCCGAATCTGCATGGTTATGGCGGGGGGTCCAAAATCTGCATCATGAATCTTCCACAAGTATGTGTCCATGGAGTATTATCAAAACTTTCCCCACTACGTAAGTACTCTAAAACTTGTCTGTAGATTGGTTTCTCCCTATTCATAATAGCCAAATACACCAAAAAAAAACCCATCACAGTCATAAATGCCAGCAACACCTTTTAGAAGACATCTAACAATTATGCTCTACTTGAATAAATTTGATCAGATTATTTTGTGCTTGCATTTTTTCAGATTTTATCAATCAAGATTGTAAAAAAAGAAACAATTACTTGCATTTTTTATTTTATTTTCTATTTTCAGTCATTGACATTTGGTTGTTTGGTGGCTACAAAATATTATCTGACTGTATACTAGACACCATAAGATAAGGATAATTCAGACCAACTTTGCTTAAAGTTGGCAAAAAAGGGTTTCCGAGTAGATTTTATAAACAAAAGCACACGACGTGAATTTTAAACATAGTAAATTGATTCAAAAATTAAATACAGCGTTATAAACTGGGGGTTCTAAAACCTATGGGTTTTTCATCAAACCATAAAACGACCAGGCCAATGAACAATACTGCAAGACAATGGCACATTAAAGTCAGGTTGGAGAACTGAACACGCATTATTAAGAACATTGCAAAACTGTTCAAATTTGTAATTTTGGAAAGCACAATCTTTTTCCTGCATAAGACCGTCTCATGAATATGCATTCTCAAGCACATTCAATACGTCAGTAAAGTATTAAAGATGATTGGAAGAGGCGGTACAAGTGGTTTCTATACAACCATGGCTAGTTAGGCTTTGGTACAAGTGGTTTCTATACAACCATGGCTAGTTAGGCTTTGGTACAAGTGGTTTCTATACAACCATGGCTAGTTAGGCTTTGGTACATGTGGTTTCTATACAACCATGGCTAGTTAGGCTTTGGTACATGTGTTTTCTATACAACCATGGCTTGTTAGGCTTGCGCATGATGACGCCTTCTAGTATAAACCATCTCCAGACCTTGATACAATTGCAGGTTACCTATATACAGAGCATCTCTACAAAAAAAAGATTTTCAATTAGGACAAAAACAGAAAAGGACAATTTAAGAATTTGAAAATAATTTGGGAATGCAAAGTATTTTAAAGTTCTCATTAATAGCCTAAATAGGATTTTTACACAACATTTTTAGCCCACACGGCTTGCCATACCACAATCAATTACCGGACGTGAATCACTTGACCGTTACATTACTTTTAGACTTGTCTCTCTTAATTACTTGACAACGGACACATTTAAGTGCTGCGATTTTTTGCACCACGTTAAAATTACTTCAAACAAACTTAAATCAAATCTATATATAATTACCTTTGTCCCATAGAAGATCCGATTTGTGACTACATGAACAGTGTTTTTAAAATTTTCAAAGGTCTGCCAACATTTTCTAAAGTTGTCCCTTGACGATGGAAAAATGTCTATATCTACTTTTTTTTAGATTTCCTGTAATTTCCTGCTGTCATTGCTCGACGGAGAAAGCATTCGCGTCTTAGAATATCATAATATTGTGTATTCTTAAGTTGAACTGTATTAGCTGTGTACATGTTTCAAGTCCAGTCAAAAACTTCGCGTCAATACGAAAACGTAGGTCTTTCCAAGTGACTGCATCTCATGAATATTTTGAAGGGAGATAATTCGATGTCACCACAAGTCGGACTGTATATGGCTAAATTACTGTCAACATGTTGGAATTTTCATTGTCAAATAACATCCTTAACCTCCAACATCCTTTGCAAAAAGTTATGTGGAAAAAATAGTATAAACACAGTATCTGTTAACATTCATCTTGTTCCTTTCCAGCACATTATTTCGTTATGACATATTCATAAATTATTATTATTTTCATTTTTTCACAGTTTGGAAGTTTGGTACTGGTAATTTTCGGAATTCTGTTCCATGTCGGAGCCGAGCTAAGTTTTATTGAGGCTTTGGAATCTCAGACCAAGTATAACATAAGAAAACTGATCACGACAACTGGTATCGGGTCTGTTAACAACATAGATAAGTTCAGCTTCGTGGACCTGCTGGGGGGATGGATTGCTCACACCATGATTGGTGTAGGGATGAGTTTGTTTATCCTGTCATTCAGTGGATGTTGTGGAGCTTGGTATAAAATAAGATGTCTGCTCTTAATGGTATGTATTGATGACATATTCATCAGTCAAGTTGTATTATAATATTTCTTAAGTAAAACTCTCATGAACACTCTACCCACATCTTTATAGATCTTCCGGAAAAGTTTTATATTCTGGTAGTGGTTTTTAAGTCAAATGAATTTTTGTAACACAAATATTTTTTTAATTATTTAGCATTTCTCTGAACAACAGACAAACAAACTGTATTGAAGCCGGTGTTCCAAATTTACTTTCTCGAATATCATATGTACACGAGAGGAAGTGTTCTACAGAGGCGATGACAAATGTTTTGACAAATTGTGTAAAATTGAAAAAAAAGTAACTTCCTTCCCATTAGTCGATTGATATTTGCTTGACATTTAAAAATTAGAAAATTTGATCATTTCTTTCAGTACATTATTTTGTTGGTCTGTATCCTGTTTGTGGAAATACTGATTGTATCTCTGATGTTTGCTGTTCCTGTTACGGTAAATATTTAAAATAATACGTTTTCTCCCTGTGTCACGGAACCATACCGTAGTTTAGTTGAGAAAAAAGAACTTCGTAGTTCCCAACAAGTATTTTAAACACAGTAAACGAAGAAAATAGTAGCTATATAGGAGCCACACTTTACACGAAATGAACAATTCCTGAGCTGATTTAAGAAGTTTGACAGCCTTAAGACAAAACTTTTAAAACACGTGAGTTTAGTTACCGCAACAATACCTCTAACGTTTTATCGATTCTAGAAACATCTAGTGTTCTCCTATTGCAATGTTTTGCTTTAAATCCTATTTCTTAGAGCATTTTTGACGTATAGAAAAGGTAATGTCAATTTACCCTGTAATTAAAGATACAAGGACAGATAAAGAGACTGCTGTACTTCACGTTAGCAGACTTTACAGGACTAGCAGGAAGCAACAAAGAAACTCTCGGATGGATGTTTGTTATGAATTATGTAAATATAATTATTGATATCAAGAGTGGGTGTTAAGTCAGTTATCAAATAAATATCGATACACGCTTTAGAATAGAGAAATGAATTAAATATATAATTAAGATCCTCGGTGGATTGATATTTAATATGAAATATGTAAATGTTTTAATATGATTTCCTTCATAGTTCGATTGCTAAGTATAAATCACATACCGCTTGCAGTTCTATCTATTCCTTAGTTTTGTTTATCATTTACCGAATTTGAATTCATAACAATGATGTATACTTTGTCAGTATGGGTGTTGTGGAGTCGTGACGTCTACAGATTTCAGTAAGTATTCACCATCGTGGAATAGGACTCCTGGTACTATCTCTACTCCGATTGATGCCCCTTTAATCTGCTGTAAGAAACCACCGACAGGGGGCGCAAATGGTGATGTTGGGTGTGCTAGAAATGGGGCTTCAAAGGATGTTCATAGCGAGGTAACGTTAGTAGTTATCTTTACTTATTTTATCCCGTTTAAATGTTCTGTGCATTGTTGTAGGAAACAAGAGAATGTCAAAATATTTGTTTTATATCGCTTCACAAAATTTGCTATCTAGGAATATAATTTTGTGTACTGTTATATCAAGACACTGTTTGTTACTTTCCTTACTACAGATCATTACAAGAGTAACCATATACTATTTGATAAGAAAACACTGGGAAAAAAGTTCATATTGATTGACTTATCAATTATAACTCTTCAGTAAACAAATACAATGCAACATAGATCGTATTATCAGTAACCGCGATAAATGTCAAGAAAATCTAAGAAATTGTTGTCTCATCTTTCGAAACCACAGAACTAAAACGTAACTATGTAACACACGACTTTAAATTGCAACATTTGATTCATTCAAGAATAATATAGAAAGGAAGGAATAATAAAGATCGGTAAATAAGTCTTAGGAAGTTCTGGACTCGACATTTTCCTAGAAAGAATACCCCGTGTGGCCCTTGCTTCTCCATAGATTATATTTTTGGTCGGCCAAATAACGCCGACCTATATTTTCTGAACAGATTATGAAGTTCTGAATATTATCTCCTTCTCCGGAGATTTTAAAGTTCACCCCTTGAAATAGGTATTCGAAGAATGATTTCCCCCGGTGAAAATATATGCGTAGTTTTGAAGTTCACCAATAACATCTCCAGCGATTTTCATGCCGAAGATTTTTCTGGGCACTTTAATTTTAATGATATAACCCACGAAAAATACTAATTCTGAAATTATTTTGGAAGCCGAAGATAATATTAGAACTTCGGAAAACTTATTTCTTTGCAGATTTTTTTTGCTGCAACAAAAAATATTCTCAGGAATTTGTGCAATCCGGAGCTAATTTTCTTGTAATGCAAATTCAATATAAAATAATAAGTAATTCAGGGGATTTACTGCCGCTTTACATTGAATATTCTATGCCACATGGGTTTTTCATGTGAATACAAGTCCTCTGTTTACGTACCTCACCATGCTATCGCTTTTATCCTAACGCCTCTATAGTCGTTATTGTTGGTTTTGACTCTGGGTGTAGCTAACTAAGGGTACTGGAATACATGTAAGTACCTGCTACCTGTTAAGCATACGGAATAAAGAAGATAGCTTAAGAGTGTTAACCTAAATAATAGGTTTAACTGCGGTCAATATCCTAGAAAAGTGTGTATGTTAAGCGCTAGCACATCTTGCTTTTCTGATTCCAGTGAGCCAGCACATCGCGTATGTCCGATGTTAAAGCGCTTTCGTAGTATTTTTCTGACTGCAGTGCGCTAGCACAGCGTGCTTATTTGACTAAAGTGCGCTAGCATAGCGTGCTTTTCTGACTCCAGTGCGCTACCACAGTGTGCTATTCTGACTTAACTGCGCTGGTACAGCGTGCTTGCTTTTCTTGTTATCCACGCAATAATCTTAAGACGAATTTCACTTGGCGTTAACCTTCATACAACTTCTTCTTTATATATTGTTACATTGCATTAGGTCCATTTGTTGTTTTGACCTAGGTACGTAAGGTATTCTTTCTGTAGATTGAGATTGTTTTTGCAGGGATGTTTTGATGTGATTTGGAACAAGGTACTGTCAGATTCGATATACACGTATCTCATTATTGGGAATGTTGTCCTGTTCCAGGTTAGTATTTACAAGTTATATTTAGTTGGCTGTTTGGTTAATAAGCCAAAGAAAACTACATCCTGTTTTTTTAGATTGACAAACTGAATAATTATCAATAGAAAGTGTTACAAGGTAAATTTACAAAATGAAGCCTTAAATAAAGTTTATGTTGCAACATTGACCACTTCTAGTTTTCACTTATTTTTGTCCTTTTCAGATTTTACTTATTATTTGTTCGATCAAGTTTTACAGAGATGCCAAAAAGAAGAAAAAAGTGACGCCATGGAACGTTACTCGGATTAAAACTTAAGAAATGAATATCACACCACATCTATGGGGTTTTGTTGAGCAATATAAAAAATGAAAAAAATATTGCAGAACTTAGATAACATAATGTCATTGTTATCTTGTATGCTGATGTTGTGTTTTTTATCAATTATGTGTCGTATTGTATCTATTTCTATACTTGTTTCATTTGAACCAATAGAAATTCCGATTATTATGTTTATCTTATTCAGACGTTATATTATTTTAATAATTAATTTGCCTAACAACAATTTTGAAATTTTATCTGAAGACAATAAAGAAACGAGACATTTTAAACTGACGGTTCCTGAATGACGTGTTAAACCTATAAGTAAGTTTTATTACTTAAATTATTTGTATTTTGATGAATTTTCTTTCAGATATTTCTAACTGTTTTGTTTTGGTATAATTAGTTGATACTTTAATTGATACAGAATTTCATTAAGAGAATAGTTTTAACACTAATGATAATATAACTATCGGAAGGTTACTTTTATTTTTGTCTGTTTGTTTGAATGATTTATAACGCCATTTTCAGCAGCAATTTTTCAGCAATATCATGGCGTCCAGTTTTTATTGGAGAGGAAGCCGGTGTACTCGGAGAAATCCCCCGACCTGCGGAAGAAAAACTGGCAATCCTTGTGAATAAAGATTGGAGTCGAGTATACCCTCCCCGCAGTTAGAATCGAAACCGCATTGAGTGTTGACAGACCACGTGATTAATAGTATACGAACTACCTTAACTAGGCAGAGGAGTTAAGGGGATGACGGCTATCTAATAACAATATAACTAAAAGAGGGGTTACGATGATGGCGGCTATCTAATGACAATTTAACTACTAGTATCAAAGGGGTTACGAGGATGACAGCACTCTAATGACAATTAAATTATCGGAGGGGTTACGAGAATGCCGACAATCTAGTGAAAATATAACTATCGGAGGGGTTACGAGAATGCCGACAATCTAATGAAAATATAACTATCGGAGGGGTTACGAGAATGCCGACAATCTAATGAAAATATAACTATCGGAGGGGTTACGAGAATGCCGACAATCTAATGAAAATATAACTATCGGAGGGGTTACGAGAATGCCGACAATCTAATGAAAATATAACTATCGGAGGGGTTACGAGAATGCCGACAATCTAATGACAAGATAATTATCAGAGGGGTAACGAGGATGCCGACAATATAACTGTCCCAGGGGTTACGAGGATGCCGGCAATCTAATGAAAATGTAACTATCAGAGGGGTTACTTTGGGATGATGGCTTTATAATGTTAAACATCACAAAGTTTAATGACATTTTTATATGCTGATGAATATACATATAAATGTAAATAAAACAAATCTAATTGAAATAGAAAATCTAATAAATAAATTTCCATAAAGTCAAAGCCCACTTTATTATTGTCGCTTTTACGAACAGACGAGAGGGAGACAATGAGGTTATCTTAGATGTATTGTAATTAAATAGATTCTAGTAAGATTTAAAATAAAGTGATAAACATGTTTATAAATTTAAATTGATTGATTGATTGATTGATTGATTGATTGATTGGATGTTTGGTTTACGTTCAGCGAGCAGCATTTCAGCTATATTCAAGACTAGAACAAGTTAACAAATACTAAATCAAAGGGAAAAGAGTTTGGACATTGGGAACACAGTTTTGACGGTACCTACATAAAATAGGAACTATTTGGTAGGAGCGGGGAATTTAGCCCTTTGTAGCGGCTACAATAAGCCTACTCTTTTTCGAAGTCTACAAAAGGGGTCTTAATCGTGCAAGGAGCGTGGGGACGACAATCACGTTGCCCACTGTGGTCCGTTATATGATCTGAAAACCCTCCAAACGAGAGGGTCTCCCCCATTCGTCATCTGAGGCGCTGGACTGCTCTGTGGGTTGAGCACTTGGAACCCTAACAATATTATTTTATAAATATAAGGCGACAAAATACAAAGTCATGGCTACCAGAAAATTTACAAACACATCAGGCACTCACATGTAAACCCCACAACAGACATATAAGCAACATGAACTACTACCACTAGACCAATTGGAATATAGTCTGTTTCGTAATGACATCAGGTATGTTACAATTGATGTAAAGTCACGAGGATAAACGAAAGGTAAGGGCCAATGTTAACTGACATAAGGTTCATCATTTCTGTTAATTTAAGGTTTTCGTTGACATGTAAAGATAGAAAGACAATAATTTGCGTCATTTATTTTTTTTTTTTTTTGTATTTCGAACATACCTGATCTTTTTTACTATTTAAATTGCGAATATAAACGTCGATGTAATAGTTATTGAATCTATCGCAAGAATTCACATCTTCGTAGCCAAGTATGTAACAAAGTTAAACTCTTCCCTGGGAACTCGATTCTGTGTAAATGTCAATACATAAAGGTCTCCATTATTATGACAATATATATATATATACTCTGGTATAATTATTACGACTAGACGAGTTATTATAAAAGCATGAGAATACTAGTATAGGCAAAAATACTAAGAGACGTTGTGGACAGGAACAACATATTGCTAATCTAAATTTTATTATAGAACACATACTAATATATTTACCAATAAACAAATAATACAATTAACGGAGGTATAATGTAGTTACACATATAAAAAGCCATGGCAGCGCAGTCGAAACGCTTAATGGTGTACAAGGCATACCACTACGTAGAACAACACATGCGCAGTTTAGTTCATAACTAGCATGAAAATGGTGCAATGTAAAGGTCTATAGCACATTAACAGGCTTGTTTGATAGAACTATTATTTTCATACAGTTTGTCATGATTGGTGAAGATTTGATAGCAAAGGCAGGCAGATGTGTGATTGTGTGGTTAAACACCATGTTTGTGGTAGGTATAACCAAGGCAGACAGATGTGTGATTGTGTGGTTAAACACCATGTTTGTGATAGGTATAGACAAGGCAGGCAGATGTGTGATCGTGTGGTTAAACACCATGTTTGTGGTAGGTATAGACAAGGCACACAGATGTGTGATCGTGTGGTTAAACACCATGTTTGTGGTAGGTATAGACAAGGCAGACAGATGTGTGATTGAGGGGTTAAACACCATGTTTGTGGTAGGTATAGACAAGGAAGACAGATGTGTGATCGTGTGGTTAAACACCATGTTTGTGGTAGGTATAGACAAGGCACACAGATGTGTGATCGTGTGGTTAAACACCATGTTTGTGGTAGGTATAGACAAGGCAGACAGATGTGTGATTGAGGGGTTAAACACCATGTTTGTGGTAGGTATAGACAAGGAAGACAGATGTGTGATCGTGTGGTTAAACACCATGTTTGTGGTAGGTATAGACAAGGAAGACAGATGTGTGATCGTGTGGTTAAACACCATGTTTGTGGTAGGTATAGACAAGGCAGACAGATGTGTGATTAAGTGGTTAAACACCATGTTTGTGGTAGGTATAGACAAGGCAGGCAGATGTGTGATCGTGTGGTTAAACACCATGTTTGTGGTAGGTATAGACAAGGCACACAGATGTGTGATTGTGTGGTTAAACACCATGTTTGTGGTAGGTATAGACAAGGCAGACAGATGTGTGATTGTGTGGTTAAACACCATGTTTGTGGTAGGTATAGACAAGGCAAGCAGATGTGTGATTGTGTGGTTAAACACCATGTTTGTGGTAGGTATAGACAAGGCAGGCAGATGTGTGATTGTGTGGTTAAACACCATGTTTGTGGTAGGTATAGACAAGGCAGACAGATGTGTGATTGTGTGGTTAAACACCATGTTTGTGGTAGGTATAGACAAGGCAGGCAGATGTGTGATTGTGTTGTTAAACACCATGTTTGTGGTAGGTATAGACAAGGCAAGCAGATGTGTGATTGTGTGGTTAAACACCATGTTTGTGGTAGGTATAGACAAGGCAGACAGATGTGTGATTGTGTGGTTAAACACCATGTTTGTGGTAGGTATAGACAAGGCAGACAGATGTGTGATTGTGTGGTTAAACACCATGTTTGTGGTAGGTATAGACAAGGCAGACAGATGTGTGATTGTGTGGTTAAACACCATGTTTGTGGTAGGTATAGACAAGGCAAGCAGATGTGTGATTGTGTGGTTAAACACCATGTTTGTGGTAGGTATAGACAAGGCAGACAGATGTGTGATTGTGTGGTTAAACACCATGTTTGTGGTAGGTATAGACAAGGCAGACAGATGTGTGATTGTGTGGTTAAACACCATGTTTGTGGTAGGTATAGACAAGGCAGGCAGATGTGTGATTGTGTGGTTAAACACCATGTTTGTGGTAGGTATAGACAAGGCAGGCAGATGTGTGATCGTGTGGTTAAACACCATGTTTGTGGTAGGTATAGACAAGGCAGGCAGATGTGTGATCATGTGGTTAAACACCATGTTTGTGGTAGGTATAGACAAGGCAGGCAGATGTGTGATTGTGTGGTTAAACACCATGTTTGTGGTAGGTATAGACAAGGCAGGCAGATGTGTGATCGTGTGGTTAAACACCATGTTTGTGGTAGGTATAGACAAGGCAGACAGATGTGTGATTGTGTGGTTAAACACCATGTTTGTGGTAGGTATAGACAAGGCAGGCAGATGTTTGATCGTGTGGTTAAACACCATGTTTGTGGTAGGTATAGACAAGGCAGGCAGATGTTTGATCGTGTGGTTAAACACCATGTTTGTGGTAGGTATAGACAAGGCAGACAGATGTGTGATTGAGTGGATAAACACCATGTTTGTGGTAGGTATAGACAAGGCAGGCAGATGTGTGATCATGTGGTTAAACACCATGTTTGTGGTAGGTATAGACAAGGCAGACAGATGTGTGATTGAGTGGTTAAACACCATGTTTGTGGTAGGTATAGACAAGGCAGGCAGATGTTTGATCGTGTGGTTAAACACCATGTTTGTGGTAGGTATAGACAAGGCAGGCAGATGTGTGATCGTGTGGTTAAACACCATGTTTGTGGTAGGTATAGACAAGGCAGACAGATGTGTGATCGTGTGGTTAAACACCATGTTTGTGGTAGGTATAGACAAGGCAGACAGATGTGTGATTGAGTGGTTAAACACCATGTTTGTGGTAGGTATAGACAAGGCAGGCAGATGTGTGATCATGTGGTTAAACACCATGTTTGTGGTAGGTATAGACAAGGCAGACAGATGTGTGATTGAGTGGTTAAACACCATGTTTGTGGTAGGTATAGACAAGGCAGGCAGATGTGTGATCGTGTGGTTAAACACCATGTTTGTGGTAGGTATAGACAAGGCAGGCAGATGTGTGATCATGTGGTTAAACACCATGTTTGTGGTAGGTATAGACAAGGCAGACAGATGTGTGATTGAGTGGTTAAACACCATGTTTGTGGTAGGTATAGACAAGGCAGGCAGATGTGTGATCGTGTGGTTAAACACCATGTTTGTGGTAGGTATATACAAGGCAGGCAGATGTGTGATCGTGTGGTTAAACACCATGTTTGTGGTAGGTATAGACAAGGCAGACAGATGTGTGATTGTGTGGTTAAACACCATGTTTGTGGTAGGTATAGACAAGGCACACAGATGTGTGATTGTGTGGTTAAACACCACGTTTGTGGTAGGTATAGACAAGGCAGGCAGATGTGTGATCGTGTGGTTAAACACCACGTTTGTGGTAGGTATAGACAAGGCAGACAGATGTGTGATCGTGTGGTTAAACACCATGTTTGTGGTAGGTATAGACAAGGCAGACAGATGTGTGATCGTGTGGTTAAATACCATGTTTGTGGTAGGTATAGACAAGGCAGACAGATGTGTGATCGTGTGGTTAAACACCATGTTTGTGGTAGGTTTAGACAAGGCAGGCAGATGTGTGATCGTGTGGTTAAACACCATGTTTGTGGTAGGTATAGACAAGGCAGGCAGATGTGTGATTGTGTGGTTAAACACCATGTTTGTGGTAGGTATAGACAAGGCACACAGATGTGTGATTGTGTGGTTAAACACCATGTTTGTGGTAGGTATAGACAAGGCAGGCAGATGTGTGATCGTGTGGTTAAACACCATGTTTGTGGTAGGTATAGACAAGGCAGGCAGATGTGTGATCGTGTGGTTAAACACCATGTTTGTGGTAGGTATAGACAAGGCAGACAGATGTGTGATTAAGTGGTTAAACACCATGTTTGTGGTATGTATGGACAAGGAAGACAGATGTGTGATCGTGTGGTTAAATACCATGTTTGTGGTAGGTATAGACAAGGCAGACAGATGTGTGATCGTGTGGTTAAACACCATCTTTGTGGTAGGTATAGACAAGGCAGACAGATGTGTGATCGTGTGGTTAAACACCATGTTTGTGGTAGGTATAGACAAGGCACACAGATGTGTGATTGTGTGGTTAAACACCATGTTTGTGGTAGGTATAGACAATGCACACAGATGTGTGATCGTGTGGTTAAACACCATGTTTGTGGTAGGTATAGACAAGGCAGGCAGATGTGTGATTGTGTGGTTAAACACCATGTTTGTGGTAGGTATAGACAAGGCAGACAGATGTGTGATTGTGTGGTTAAACACCATGTTTGTGGTAGGTATAGACAAGGCAGGCAGATGTGTGATCGTGTGGTTAAACACCATGTTTGTGGTAGGTATATACAAGGCAGGCAGATGTGTGATTGTGTGGTTAAACACCATGTTTGTGGTAGGTATAGACAAGGCACACAGATGTGTGATTGTGTGGTTAAACACCATGTTTGTGGTAGGTATAGACAAGGCAGGCAGATGTTTGATCGTGTGGTTAAACACCATGTTTGTGGTAGGTATAGACAAGGCAGGCAGATGTGTGATCGTGTGGTTAAACACCATGTTTGTGGTAGGTATATACAAGGCAGGCAGATGTGTGATTGTGTGGTTAAACACCATGTTTGTGGTAGGTATAGACAAGGCACACAGATGTGTGATTGTGTGGTTAAACACCATGTTTGTGGTAGGTATAGACAAGGCAGGCAGATGTGTGATTGTGTGGTTAAACACCATGTTTGTGGTAGGTATAGACAAGGCAGGCAGGTGTGTGATTGTGTGGTTAAACACCATGTTTGTGGTAGGTATAGACAAGGCAGGCAGATGTGTGATCGTGTGGTTAAACACCATGTTTGTGGTAGATATAGACAAGGCAGGCAGATGTGTGATCGTGTGGTTAAACACCATGTTTGTGGTAGGTATAGACAAGGCAGGCAGATGTGTGATCGTGTGGTTAAACACCATGTTTGTGGTAGGTATAGACAAGGCAGGCAGATGTGTGATTTTGTGGTTAAACACCATGTTTGTGGTAGGTATAGACAAGGCAGACAGATGTGTGATTGTGTGGTTAAACACCATGTTTGTGGTAGGTATAGACAAGGCAGACAGATGTGTGATCGTGTGGTTAAACACCATGTTTGTGGTAGGTATAGACAAGGCAGACAGATGTGTGATCGTGTGGTTAAACACCATGTTTGTGGTAGGTATAGACAAGGCAGGCAGATGTGTGATCGTGTGGTTAAACACCATGTTTGTGGTAGGTATAGACAAGGCAGACAGATGTGTGATTGAGTGGTTAAACACCATGTTTGTGGTAGGTATAGACAAGGCAGGCAGATGTGTGATTGTGTGGTTAAACACCATGTTTGTGGTAGGTATAGACAAGGCAGGCAGATGTGTGATTTTGTGGTTAAACACCATGTTTGTGGTAGGTATAGACAAGGCAGACAGATGTGTGATTGTGTGGTTAAACACCATGTTTGTGGTAGGTATAGACAAGGCAGACAGATGTGTGATCGTGTGGTTAAACACCATGTTTGTGGTAGGTATAGACAAGGCAGACAGATGTGTGATCGTGTGGTTAAACACCATGTTTGTGGTAGGTATAGACAAGGCAGGCAGATGTGTGATCGTGTGGTTAAACACCATGTTTGTGGTAGGTATAGACAAGGCAGGCAGATGTGTGATTGTGTGGTTAAACACCATGTGTGTGGTAGGTATAGACAAGGCACACAGATGTGTGATCGTGTGGTTAAACACCATGTTTGTGGTAGGTATAGACAAGGCACACAGATGTGTGATTGTGTGGTTAAACACCATGTTTGTGGTAGGTATAGACAGGGCAGACAGATGTGTGATTGTGTGGTTAAACACCATGTTTGTGGTAGGTATAGACAAGGCAGACAGATGTGTGTTTGCGTGGTTAAACACCATGTTTGTGGTAGGTATAGACAAGGCAGGCAGATGTGTGATTGTGTGGTTAAACATCATGTTTGTGGTAGGTATAGACAAGGCAGACAGATGTGTGATTGTGTGGTTAAACACCATGTTTGTTGTAGGTATAGTCAAGGCAGACAGATGTGTGATTGTGTGGTTAAACACCATGTTTGTGGTAGGTATAGACAAGGCAGGCAGATGTGTGATCGTGTGGTTAAACACCATCTTTGTGGTAGGTATAGACAAGGCAGACAGATGTGTGATTGTGTGGTTAAACACCATGTTTGTGGTAAGTATAGACAAGGCACACAGATGTGTGATTGTGTGGTTAAACACCATGTTTGTGGTAGGTATAGACAAGGCACACAGATGTGTGATTGTGTGGTTAAACACCATGTTTGTGGTAGGTATAGACAAGGCAGGCAGGTGTGTGATCGTGTGGTTAAACACCATGTTTGTGGTAGGTTTAGACAAGGCAGGCAGATGTGTGATCGTGTGGTTAAACACCATGTTTGTGGTAGGTACAGAGAAGGCAGACAGATGTGTGATCGTGTGGTTAAACACCATGTTTGTGGTAGGTATAGACAAGGCAGACAGATGTGTGATTGTGTGGTTAAACACCATGTTTGTGGTAGGTATAGACAAGGCAGACAGATGTGTGATCTTGTGGTTAAACACCATGTTTGTGCTAGGTATAGACAAGGCAGGCAGATGTGTGATTGTGTTGTTAAACACCATGTTTGTGGTAGGTATAGACAAGGCAGACAGATGTGTGATCGTGTGGTTAAACACCATGTTTGTGGTAGGTATAGACAAGGCACACAGATGTGTGATTGTGTGGTTAAACACCATGTTTGTGGTAGGTATAGACAAGGCAGACAGATGTGTGATCGTGTGGTTAAACACCGTATTTACGGTACGTTTTGCTGCTACTTATCGTAGAACAACAAGTTATGAAATGCATCTTTATTATATATATTAAAAGTCTATACTTCCAGTAGAACTGAACTATCAGTTTTTCTGTAACTGGATTATATTTAAGAAATAATTATTAGGTCACGAATATATACATATTTTACCACGGGTTGGCCCTTTATGTCCAGTATTTTACCCATGGACATGAAGGGCAAATCCGTGCTAAAATCAGTATATATTCTTGCCCCAATAAATTATTTCAATTCTAATACGACATATGACATATATTTTAACTTTTTTTAAAACGTAACCTTTCAATTGCAGGGTGCCGTTTCATAAGGCGATCGCTAATTAACGTGCTCGTTATCCCATGCAATTTAAATGGGATAACGTGCACGTTAAGCTAACGATCGCTTTATGAAACGGCACCCAGGACTTGTCTGCAGTTTAGGACACAAATTTTATTGTGACGTCGTTAAAATCTTACCGTGACGTCGCCATAAAGAGAGTCTATGACGTTATTTAGGGTATACTTGTTTTATATCGTTCTTTGCACGTCATATTAGATTTATGTTATTACCGATAATCGTAGCTTAGAAATAATCATCAAATACAGCATGGTTATAAAGTTTACTCCGCTAGACGCGCCTTCCGTCTAACCAAGACTCATAAACTTAAAAAATATTTAAAATTTGTTGTAGAGACTGTTAATTCTTGTTAAAAAAAAGATAAAGTTTGTAAGCTTTCCCCAAGTAACAAGCTAAAGACTAATCATTCAAAGAATTTGAATGGCCTGGGACATGAAGGACAAAAAATATTAAATCCATATAGCCTTATAATTAATTATTGTCCATATTTCAATGTCCACTTCACGTCAAACAAAAACACGCAAAACTGAGAATTCTTGGACCTTTTTATGATATATAGATGAATTTGTCATGTAGATTGACTGGTTTATATTGCATTTACTTTCACATGACCTGTTTCCTGGACGATGGACAAAGTTTAAGTATATCTGTACTTATAACTGTACTTGGGAATGTATGTGCAAATTATGAATATACTTAAGCCCTGTGAATATTGGTACGTGTTACCTAGCGAATATATATTATTTTTGGTACACATTCTACAGATCAATATGAGTTTTGCTGGTACAAAAAGCTCAAGAAGATTTAACCATATTTTATTTTTCTTATAAATACTCAATACATGAGCGAGGTTGGTTATTTCGTATAACCTAACTTGGTATTTCAGCACGTGACCGATTGTGACGTCATAATAAGATGTATTGATGACGTTGACTATGCATGAATTCTTCCGCAAACAATAAGTGACGACACTAAAAACATTGAATTGAAAATATAATTTGATTACTTGTAAAATATTGTTCTCGTTATTTCCTTTTTAAATGGAATTTAAAATATAAGGTTTGTTTTCAATTGTTGGTTAGATTCGCTTCGCGGTTTTATTCAGCGTAAATCGACCCAAAGTCGTTTATATCCAATAATCTTACCAACAATTGAAAAAAATCAAGCCTTAAATAAACTGGATAGAATATGTCTTGAACGCCATATTATTGTACGATATCACCAACTATCATCAAAGGCTGCACACTTATATCCGACATCTTAAAGATATGCAGACGTTCATCTTAGTATTAAGAATATTTAATATTGGACATAACTCATATACACAGTAACATATTGAGTAGGATAGCAAATGCATTTTAATATCTGCTGATGCTTTAAAAATACGTTAATATACAAAATACTTGTAAAATGTTACAAGTAACAAAACCAATCGTACTTCTGTTTGAGTCTCACTGAAAACAAGTTATGCATATCACGGAAATCGCATCTTTTAATAAAACTTGCAAAACACTAATGCTGAAAAAAGTTAGATTAACAGAACAGTAATACAGAATTTGTTAATTTTTTATATAGAATCGAATGGGCCACATGATATTAGTACAGTATAACCTTTGATTTGATTGTACTAGGTTGTAGGTATTGCTCTGGTAGCCATAGGAGTGATCCTGAAATCTGCGTCTGATGTGGGCTTTATCAAAACTGCAGAGGATGCCATAAAAATAGCGCTGAATGCTGTATTGAAAGGGACCAACCTTACGAACTACAGCATCGATAATTTTAGCATCAGAGACCTATTTGCCGGAATATCTACAGGCGTGATAGTAGCAGGCGTATTAATCCTTGCTCTGTCTTTCTTTGGATGCTGCGGAGGGTGCTTTCTAATGAGGATTATGTTGATTATTGTATGTTTTAATTAAATCTTGTTGAGTTAGACATGTAATTTTAGACACAAAAAAACGCAACCGGAAGTGACGTTTTGTTATTTCATGTTTACAATGTTTTAATGTAGAAATGTAGTCATATCATCCATGACCACAGAAATGTCACCATCTATTGCTATTGTTCTGGAACTTCGTGTCGGTTTAAAACAGCATAATGAACAAAACAAAACTGCGACATAGAGAGCAACGATAGATTGAAACAATAATAAAAATTCAAATTGAAAGCGGTTCATTTTTAAATTGTCAAAACAGCTTAAAGGTGTTATATTCCTTTATACAAACGAAAGTCTTTCATGTTAATGTTAAAGCTAACTAATTAAGCTGTACCCATACATGTACTGATACCTCGATCTTTATGTGTAGTATGCTGTATTGGTTGGTGTTTTACTGTTTGGAGAAGTAATGGTTGTCATACTGATGTATGCGGACCCGGGCACAGTAAGTACTTAGAGTTGGGTGTATGCATGTTGCTTCCACTGATGTATGAGGAGCCAGGCGCAGTAAGTATTCAGAGAACGTACTTGGGTGGATGAATGTTGCCTCCTCTGATGTATGCGGAGCCAGGCACAATACATATTCAGAGTACGTACTTGGGTAGATGCATGTTGCCTCCTCTGTGGTATGTAGCCCCAGGCACAGTAAGTATTCAGAGTTCGTACTTAAGTTAATGAATGTTGCCTCCCCTGATGTATGTGGCCCCAGGCAAAGTAAGAATTTAAAGTACGTACTTGGGTGTATACATGTTGCCCCCTTTGATGTATATGGACCCAGGCATAGTAAGTACTTAAAGTACGTACTATGGTGTCTGCATGTTGCCTCCTCTGATGTATGTGGACCCAGTCATAGTAAGTTCTGAGAGTAAGTACTTGGGTGTATGCATGTTGCCTCCTCTGATGTGTGTGGCCCCAGGCACAGCAAATATTTTTTGTGTCTAGATATGTTAGTATAGTTTACTCGTATCATTACTGATCTCTCTATACTATATTAAAAGAAGTATTTTTTTATTAAAATCGTTGTGTATCTAGGTATGTTGTACATTATTTCTGCGACTTTCTCTCTGTTTGTTGGTATCGTACTTTGTCTAGTTTTGTTTAATTTGCATTTCTTGTGTTGTAGATCCAAAATGATATCAAAGATTTTATGAGGACTTCACTTGAAGATTACCAAGGTGTTAAGGGTTCTAATTTAGCATCCCTAGGGTGGATGTTTATCATATATGAGGTATGTTTATCAAAGTGTAAATAGTTCAAATTTGACATCCCTGGGGTGGATGTTTATCATATATGAGGTATGTTTATCAAAGTGTAAATAGTTCAAATTTGATATCCCTGGGGTAGATGTTAATCATATATGAGGTATGTTTATCAAAGTGTTAATACTACTAAATAGTTCAAATTTGATATCCCTGGGGTAGATGTTAATCATATATAAGGTATGCTTGGCATGGTGTAAATGGCTCTAATTTGGATTCACTGAGATGGATGTTTATCATATATGAGGTACATCGAATATTCATTAAATTATTTCCAACATTAAAATTAACATATAATAATTCCGTTACTATTCATCCAGATAATATGACTATTCTGTAAATGATTGGAATAATTTAAATGAAAAAGAATAATGTATATAATAGAGTTACATGAGCTACCATTATCGACTGGTAACTAATTCAATATTTATGAGTAAATGTGCGTTGTAATGCAGTTAGTTCCAAAAAAACATTTTCTTTTTATTGGACATACATCAGGTCCTTACCAATTTATTCAAAATACACTAAAAACATCTAATCTTTTTATTTTACAAGTTTGAATGTTGTGGAGTTGATAGTTACAAAGATTTCCAGCTGTATGCACCTCTGTGGAACCGTGACCCTATGGGAACCGGAATTAATCTTACGGCGCCAATCACTTGCTGTAAAGATATACCAAAGGATGGCGATATCGCATGCGCTTTGGAGTCTACACTCAATATATACGAACAGGTCAATATTTAAAATGTACAGTAGTTTTCAGCTGGTGCATTTCATTTCTATAACATTTATATTTATTGCACTTATTATAAAACTATCTGGTTGACTTCGTTGTAATGGCGACATTAAATTGAGTTCCGGTCTGTAAATTGACAGAAACCTAGGTATTTGTTATTGTTATAACTAAGTAATTTGAGCGTTAATCAATTCAATAAGAAAGATAATACTGAAATGATAACTTGATATAAATTAAGTTCAAATCTGAATTCTTAAGCAGTCATTTAAAAAGGTCATATCTAATTATTACAATATTTTTTCGTCAAATGAACAGAGTATGGTTCAAAGAGATAATTGGATGAATGCACACAGCTTTAAAGACGACTCGATTTATGTGCATGATAATCTCAGCTTTGGGGTGTTTTTATACAGTTTTGATACATGTAATCAGCTTAGTCCTGGTCCATTAATGAATCGACTAACCGTATCAATCTACAAGAAGGTTCGTTTCGATTCCTTAACAGACGTTATTCGTTGGTGACATTACATGTCTAAGGTTGGTGTAATTCCAGAAAAAAACTGAAGGTGGAAATTGCGTGAAAACCCCCTCAAAATATCTTATTTGTTAACATGATTTTTTAAAGTTTACTTTATACTGTAGTGTTTAATTAAAGGGTTGTTTTGACGCTATTTGGGATAAAGCTCTGGGTAAACCACTCTACGCTGGAGTAGGATTCACATTCATCTTTGTATTTCAGGTAAGCACTTCATCAACTGTTGTGTTGTGACGAAAACATCGATTAATATAAACTTGCATCGAACGTTTAATATAGTCGTGTCATATCTATACTGTATGCGTTTTAGTAAACAAGATCTCAAAGAATTGGTAAATGTCAACAACTTTCAGTGGGCTTATTTATCAAACCATCTCTAATTATGTATCTTTGTTTACGTTTTTTAAATGTATGTTTTAAGGGGTATTTTTCTGTACTACTACTACAATTTCTAGTTATAGTGGGAGGGGAATGAAAGGGAGGGAGCTTGAATTTCTTACTGGTGGGATATGGGGATGTAATTTCTTATGCGTACCGACTTTTAGTTTTATTGCAAAGGAGACACGTCCTTTTGGTATTAAACTAATATTAAAAAAGGTCATAAAGTGACAAATGGGCAAGTTTGATTCAGAACAACAAAATATTTATTTTAAAAGCCAGATTCCCTCCGCTCTCTCTCTCCCATCCCCACTCCCGCCACACATACACCCCGATATAAAAATAGCTGGCTATAAAGTACAACTTAAATTTGAAGTCATAGAAGTATTGCACGACCATAGAGTTAATAATCAGATTGAGCATCTGTATTCAATGCCATATTGGATAGGAGTCAGGAACTTTGCGGGATTAATAAACAATGTAAACATGTATTTAGTCTTATCCGGACTTAAACACATTATTCGGTAGATAAACTATTAGAGAACTTCATACCAAAATTGTAGAACGTCTGCATGTTAATGCCACGATGCTAGTATTGTATAGAATTATGAAGGGACAGATGGTGTTCTTATTATATATTATACGTAATATCCTACTATATTGTGTCTCAGACTACCGATATATATCATTAGTAGTCATCTCTATTTCATGTATTTCTCGTAAGTTTCGTACTTAGTATGTAGTTATTTCAGATGTCTATTATAGTTTTGTCCATATAATGTTGTATTGTTGTATTAGAGATATACTCTGACTATTTTGCAGGCAGTGCTGGTGGTGTTTTCAGCTGTGATGAGTAAAAAAGTTCAAGATTCAAAGAAGGTTGAGCCTATTTATGCCTAATAAATACAGCGATAAAAAGGGACAGTTTTCTACCCGTGTTTTACATTGTACTTTTTTGTCGTTGAATTGTACGAATTATTTAACATATTACAACACACATAAAGATTTGATCTTGGCGGCATTTTAGTGCACCAACTTTGATCAACTTTACTAACCATCTCTAAGGATTTCGTCTTAAGCAATGTGGAAAACGGCTTTCATTAGTAAAAGCGGGCTGTGACTTGGACAGCGTTTCGATCAGCTATTGTTCAACTTTCGACAGGCCAAAACTGTTCATTGCAAATATATATATACTTCTTTAATAAATTAATTCGATATTTTTGTTTGCTGAATATTGATCAGGTCAATTCATAACCTCTGAAATGTTATTCTAAGTGCAAGAAACATAAATACGACAAATGATATCAAAGATAAAAGAATACGACTTCAAATACAGATATCTAAACACGACAAATAATAATTACGACAGTACGATTAAGATTGAAATCTGTTTGTTTAATCCAATGTTTTACTCCACTCTCTCTTTTTAGCTATAATGTTAATCATTTTTAGTAGGGCATAAGCCAAAGTTTGCGGTGGGAACTAAAGGAGTTCAGCATTTGTCAATTAAAGTTGATGTCTACCAAGTTTGTGCAAACTCACAGACGTCATGATATCAAAACATGACAAATAATAGTGAGCATAGCAAAAAAATTTATATCGAAAAAAATAAAATAAACAAGAAAGATTTTTGTTTGTTTGCTTGAATAGAGTTTAAAGCGACTTTAAGCAATTTTTCAGTTATTCGGATGGAAGCCGGAGCACCTGGTGAAATTTTTTTAAAATCCAGCGCATCTGGTGAAATCTCCCACCGATCAACGCCAGAAAAACTGGAAATCTTTGTCTATTAAGGTTGGCGTCGAGCACATCCTGCCGACAGTAAGACTTGAACCATCAACCACAATGTTAACAGCTACGTGATCAATAGTAGATCAATCTTCAGCACACGACCACCAATGACCCTAAACTAGGTTGAAATCATGAAAAACGCAAACAGTTCTTGCTCCATAAATAGCACCTATCGTGTAAATCAATGTATTCAAAGTCCAATACATTTCGGGACACATACAGAGTCATTGTTGAGACGAATTGTTAAAATTGCAATTATCACTATTCATGTTAGAAGCTTTCATTATAACTGCAGTTTAATTATTTTGACATATGTTAACAAATAACGATACCATATGAATGTAGGGGGAGTTTTTGCATTATAACGTCATGGAAAGGCAGCATGTAACATAAATAAGAATATGATATGGCAGGGCATTGAACATTCATAGTAATAACAACAGTAATGTGGTCTGTCTATGTCATGACATATGTGAAAATAACGATACCATATGGATGTAGGGGGAGTTTTTACATTATAACGTCATGGAAAGGCAGCATGTAATATAAATAAGAATATGATATGGCAGGGCATTGAACATTCATAGTAATAACAACAGTAATGTGGTCTGTCTATGTCATGACATATGTGAAAATATGTCCCAAGGTTCGAAGGCATAATGGACGACGCGAAATATGCGAAAATAAGTCTCAAGATTCGGCGGCATAATGGACGACCCTGACGATGGGTCGTTTCGAATGCCTCCTAATATTCGGACATATTTTCGCAGTATTTTTGTATTAACAGTATACGGGAAGACAACTTATCGTGGACTGTAACGTAGTATGAAAGAAAATACAGATGTAAAGCATTAATTAGGTTAAAAGGCAAATCAGAGAGGCATTTAAAAAATAAATAAATAAATATATATATATATATATATATATATATATATATATATATATATATATATATATATATATATATATATATATATATATATATATATATATATATATATATATAAGCCTTCAAGAATGTGAGATACCCAGGCCCTTTTAGTTGCAGATTTTTTAATTTCATTTTGTATACAATCACTCTGTTTATACTGTAGTAAAGGAAATCCAGTTTTCGCGAATATACGAACATAAATAAAAGTAAACGCATTTAACAAGAGAATTATAAAAAAGTAGCAGATCATGCGTTTAAAGATTGCCTGAGTTTATTCTTAAGTTTATCATAACATTAGAAATATAAAGGTGGCATCTTTCATTATTTACCATACAGTAATGTTACGTGATCGACGGTTTATAGTCCCTCTAATAAGGTTAGGCTTATTTTTACAGTATATATACGCATTATTGTAATATCATCCTTAAAAAACAAACTTACATGTTTATTATATAGTATTTATTTGACTAATTCAACACCTATACAAAGAACGATTTGTCCACATTTAAGTATAAATGATTAATCAAATCCATTGTTTGACGATCATTTAATATGTTCCCTTGGTCCGATTCTATTACAGATAATTTTAAATTATATTTCATCAAAAAAAGTATCAAATACTTCTTTGACGTTAAATCTTGAATTCATGGCGTGTATTTATTGCTGTCTACCTCATATTTTGTGTCTGTCACTGATTTTAACCTTAGACGGCGATTATCTAGTTAATAAAAGACCACTACGTAATGCTATTGTTTTAATAATACATAAATAGACATATATACAGGATTACATGTCGTCTCTAAGGCGAATCGTGTCACAGATAAATAAACAAAGACTCGGGCTTAGAGTCCTTAGAGTCTTTATATTTGTTTTTTTTTAAATTCCGTGGCTGTCTATCGCTTGTCTCTTTTATTAGTCTTATTTAGTTTCCAACAAAATACCACACTTCAAAACCTGACTTTTTTATATTCCGTGGCTGTCTATCGCTTGTCTCTTTTATTAGTCTTGTTTAGTTTCCAGCAAAATACCACACTTCAAAACCTGACATTTTTTCTATATTCCGTGGCTGTCTATCGCTTGTCCCTTTTATTAGTCTTGTTTAGTTTCCAGCAAAATACCACACTTCAAAACCTGACTTTTTTATATTTCGTGGCTGTCAATCGCTTGTCTCTTTTATTAGTCTTATTTAGTTTCCAGCAAAATACCACACTTCAAAACCTGACTTTTTTATATTCCGTGGCTGTCTATCGCTTGTCTCTTTTATTAGTCTTGTTTAGTTTCCAACAAAATACCACACTTCAAAACCTGACTTTTTTATATTCCGTGGCTTTCTATCGCTTGTCTCTTTTATTAGTCTTATTTAGTTTCCAACAAAATACCACACTTCAAAACCTGACTTTTTTTATATTCCGTGGCTGTCTATCGCTTGTCTCTTTTATTAGTCTTATTTAGTTTCCAGCAAAATACCACACTTTAAAACCTGACATTTTTTCTATATTCCGTGGCTGTCTATCGCTTGTCTCTTTTATTAGTCTTATTTTGTTTCCAACAAAATACCACACTTCAAAACCTGACTTTTTTTATATTCCGTGGCTGTCTATCGCTTGTCTCTTTTATTAGTCTTATTTAGTTTCCAACAAAATACCACACTTCAAAACCTGACTTTTTTATATTCCGTGGCTGTCTATCGCTTGTCTCTTTTATTAGTCTTGTTTAGTTTCCAGCAAAATACCACACTTCAAAACCTGACACTTTTTCTATATTCCGTGGCTGTCTATCGCTTGTCCCTTTTATTAGTCTTGTTTAGTTTCCAGCAAAATACCACACTTCAAAACCTGACTTTTTTATATTCCGTGGCTGTCTATCGCTTGTCTCTTTTATTAGTCTTGTTTAGTTTCCAGCAAAATACCACACTTCAAAACCTGACATTTTTTCTATATTCCGTGGCTGTCTATCGCTTGTCCCTTTTATTAGTCTTGTTTAGTTTCCAGCAAAATACCACACTTCAAAACCTGACTTTTTTATATTTCGTGGCTGTCAATCGCTTGTCTCTTTTATTAGTCTTATTTAGTTTCCAGCAAAATACCACACTTCAAAACCTGACTTTTTTATATTCCGTGGCTGTCTATCGCTTGTCTCTTTTATTAGTCTTATTTAGTTTCAAGCAAAATACCACACTTTAAAACCTGACATTTTTTCTATATTCCGTGGCTGTCTATCGCTTGTCCCTTTTATTAGTCTTATTTTGTTTCCAGCAAAATACCAAAGAGAGTAAAATTCACCACTTGACGACTTGAAGAACCTTCGACATCTTAAACAGGACATTTATGGGTTACACAGTCAAGCCTTCAGCAGTCGAAAGTCAAATCCGCTTTGAGAAGAAAGAACATATCCTATACCCGTTTTGTCCATGATGGATTAATATGTGAATATATGTATACTGAGCTTTGTCCCATTCTGGATTAGTTTATACCAGAATAAAACAATTATCAATTTAGCCCATATGTCTAAAGAATTACTGGCTAACTCGTAATATACCATACAGTATGGGTCAGAGGACCTAAGGTTTGGAATTCGCTTACAGAATTGCAGTTGAACTCTTTCAATTTATTGGAATTTTTATGCTGCGAGTAATTCTATACATTGCAAAAAGTGACTTTTGTGCTTGTTTTTTCTACTGGTTTTTACTAGCATCAATAAGTCATGCATTAAATATATGTTATAAGTTTTATAGTAATCCCTTCCTAAAACTAGATTTACATTTAGATAAAATGTCATTTGATAGAAAGGTCAGTCTATAAAGCTTTCCAAAGCAACTCACTGTTGTAATCAGTCGATAGTTAGCTGGGTTCGTCCACATTGCTCTGTATATAGGGCAAGTTATCTCTACTGACCAGCTTTCTGGAATATTACTAGAATCAAAGACAATATTGAATAACTTACAGTAAATAGACTACAAAATATTAGTTTATAAAATAGTTAACAACGGCTGCTTTGTAAAACTATTGCCATTCAGAATAGCTATTGTAAATAGGATATGTGCATATATTTTAAAGGAAAGAGTCTGTCAGCTTCATCGTCGACATCAATTTTTTTAACACTTTTAAAATATTCATAAAAATCACAAGCATCAAACACGCAAATACACAACAAAAATTATGACTGAAGGTAAATGTCAGGTGCTATGGAAGGGTAAACATATCCCGTTTCACTATTGAAAAACGTTGCTAACTCATGTTCTCCAGGTCAAATCTGGTTTGAGATTACCAACCAAAGAGGTTGGTTAGATACCGACAAATAACTGCTACCAAACTTATGTTAAAAATTAAACAATAATATAACATATATAATTTTTCGCGATTTGTTCACAAAAGTATCAATTTCGCCAATAACAACAGCAAAGAAATAGTTACTAAACGCGATTTTTATATATAACGGCATTTCACGTTGATTTCTTTCTCATTAGCTCTCTGGAATTCATCTCGTCATTCTTGTAAGAATCATATACCAGGAAGCTGGGGTTTACATGGAATGACGTTACATGTCGTATTTGGTAAACAATGTAATCTACCAAATCAGATTTTAACATTTGTATTTTAATGAATATCATGAATGCATTAGATTTAAATATTGACAATGGGTTCTTGTTTTGTTTCAGTATACCCATCAGTGGGATCAAATTATTTCATTATATTGTGCCAATATTTTGTTTTATAATAAAGCGTTTAACAAAGCATTTTTGTCAAATATAAATTATTGTGAACGACAGAACCAAAAGGAAGATCGTTATTACTGAAGGTAAGTAAAGACAGTTTATTTTTTCACTAACAACGTACAGTTTTTACTGGTAATTACTAGTAAACTGCTGTTTTTAGACTTTTTGCGGATTTTATGTTTTTTGTGGATGATTTACAAGTAGCTTTTATCTAAATATGAACCTCGTTCATGGTTGAATTAGGTGCATTCTGTAATTGTTCCGTACTTTATTTTTACTGCCCATTATAACCTCGTTTAAATATAAGAAATTGTTTTACTTATTTAATTTAATGATATCATAGTTTTCTTAATTTAATAATTTGCGTTGTTTAATTTCCAGCGAAGTGTTTTTTGTTTACTTTGGTAATAAAATGTCATCATAGTATAGTTTCTAAATTTTAGGGCAGTAAAATTAGACAAAGACTATATCACTGAAAGAATCAATGATGTTCCTGTCAGCACCGAAGTGACTTTTGAGCTTGTGAAACCTTCTGGGACTAAGATTTAGATTTGTTTTCTTGTAAACGCTTCGGGGTCTCAATTTGTTTCTTTTTATTGTTAATCCATTTGCTTTTCCTCGAGTTTGTTTAGTTCATATAGTTGTTTTTGCTTGTTTGTTTCGTGTTATGTAGGAATTAGGAATAAGAGATGATAAAAGACTATCCGAATATACATCTATAAAGTCAAGCTATCAAGTTTTTTATTAGCGATGTTAAAAGGACATTGTAATAAATATTTTTTTATTTATTGGAGTATCTTCGTACTATATTTCGGGTATCATTTAAGCAAGAGACAATATTATACATTATCACAATAGCAAGACACATGAGGTGAAAATTTGAATTTGTATGGATTAAATGACTTTCATTCTCAATTTCATGTGCAAAGTTTAAAAATCCTCTCTTATAATCACAGTCCATGTCAATTTTTAAATTTTTATTTGTGAACTAATGCTGAGTTTGATTACTAATTTTCTTTCATTTAAATTATGTGATAAATACTTCTTAATTCTCCAAATTACCTAAGTTTATTTCCATGTTGGTTGGTTTTAGAATCATTAAAAAGCATCCCATGTCTTGTTGAATTTTGGTCATACGTTATTGAATAGAAAGTTAAGATCTAATTTTAAATAATTTGACAATTCCTTAAAACAAGAATACCAACTATTTTCCAGTTTCTTGGATTCTTATAATAGTGTATTTTAGATAGCTCTAAGTGAATCAAATACAAACATATTCAAACAACAATTTGAAAAATTTTGGATATCTGCCAAGCTAAGTTTGAAACTGTTTTATTAACTTCAGTTGAATAGTTAATGAGATGTTTTTCAATTAGTTATTACGTATATAATTCAGCCATGATGCAAAATTGACATAAGTGACTAAATAGATAATACACCCAGGGTCGAAACTTCATTATTCTACATACTCGTTAAAATGCTTTTTCCTGTAAAAGTGAACTTTAAAGTGAAATAAATAAACAATAAAACGATAATTTTATGAATATTTTTATAACGATTTGTCTAAAAAGTCTAACTTTTGTAGTGTGTATTAATGTGGAAATCACTATTACAAGATGTATTAAATAAGTCATCATTAAGAACAACTCCACTCATATTTCAGATAGGTTGACGGTAGTCATTGAAATGACGTCTGAATCGTTATTGTGACGTGTGTTATGGTTGATAGCGCAATTTGTATTCTTTTGTTGTTGTATGATAGAATTTAAGTTTACACTATTGTCTTTGTATCAAGTAGATCTTTTTAATTGCAATGTCTTAGTCTTAGTCAGCAGGATAATATACTTATACAATAGTTGCTTATATAGAGGGCATTGTCATGATATCTTGACTGCACAAGGGAGAGTGGTATTGCCTGAAACATTGATAATGCCCGAGCCAAAGGCGAGGGCATTATCAATGTTAAAGGCAATACCACTCTCCCGAGTGCTGTCAAGTATCATGACAATGCCAGCTATATAAGCAACTATTATATTTATTTTATTGAAGAATTAAGAAACCAAGTGTTTAAGACTGTATTATGTATGTGTAGCTGCTTGCTGTATGATTTGAATGTTTGGCCTCATTATATATCATTGTTTTGGCATTTTTAGGCAATACACAGTTAGTTTTCTAAACTTTATGACATTTTTTCCTCATTTGGGTTGTACATGTACATATATTTTTTTATAAATAAAAAAAACCAGTTTTATATTGCTTGTTGCTGGAGAGGGCATTACCACGACGTGATAACGCCCGTGGGCGTTATCACGGCGTGATAATGCCCTCGCGTCAAATGACTGCAAATTAACTAATACCAGCTGACCTTGTTTTATCCAATTAAAACAAACATAATTTTACTGATATGAAATAATTATTAATATCTCATTATGTTAGTTGTTATTTATTTATTTATTTATTTATTTATTTATTTATTTATTTATTTATTTATTTATTTATTTATTTATTTATTTATTTATTTATTTATTTATTTATTTATTTATTTATTTATTTATTTATTTATTTATTTATTTATTTCTCCTATGTTGTCATTTTGGCACTATTTGCTGTTACATTGAGAAAGTTTTGCTAAATAGAATATTTTTGTTGGCATTCACTTCGGCGACCAAAACTTCAAGTTCACTCCTGGAAAAGTTGGGACTTCCTTTCTTATTCATGGTTTAACTAATGACAATGTGCACATGTGTAGATATCGAGAGGGCCTTGTAGCTCAACGGTTCTATATATAGGTCACGGTTTATAGTATTACATAATCTCTAAGAGATAATTTAAATGATTTTGATATAGTTAACATTTTGTGCAATAACTTTTAAATAGAAATTATATAAATATGAATTTATTCACAAATTATCTAAAACGCCTAAAATATATTACTTTATTAAATTTATTTACCCTTAAATATTCCTTTAGTTTGAGAAAAAATATTTGATCATCTCTTGTTGCTCTTGAGTTGGTCCAACTAAGTATAACCCATGGTTTATGGGTTGTTTAAACCTAACTAAAACAACTAGATTGTCAACATTTCAAAACAATTTTGATTCTTTGATTCTTTTGATTCAATAAATATATTTATTGAAATTAAACTTGTATGTTGGCATGCTTTTTTCTATATATGAAAGAGATGTTTTAATTAATTTTAAATACAAAGAACATATCTCACTTTTACTAAGGTCATAATATGAAAATGAATGAAATGAATTAAATAATTCTTACAAATATTTAAAAATCATTTAAATTTTACATATATTTTTACTTTCTCTTTAAATTTTTTTTACGGATTTCTTAGGATGGTCCTAAGGCAATCTTAGTTAGGACTATTCTAAAATAGCTTCGTTGAACGCTTTAAGTCAGACTTAGGACATGTCCTAACACGTATCTTAAGACATATCTTAGCATTCTTTCGTTGACACGGCAATTTGTTATTTTTATTTCTGCTTGTATTGTGCATTACTACTACTGTATTTAAATTTAAAACTAAAATCCAACACATGTAACGGCTGACGAATGCGGTACATCTTTAAATAATAATGCTTCTAAAAAAGTAAACTAACTTGTCACTTTCAGTCATTGTTTTATTACGCCTTTGTGTAATTTACTTGGTTAACTGCATCTATTTGTAAATACTTCTTTTTCCTATTGTATTAAAATCTTGTTGTCAATATTTTTCAGAATTACCACAAATAGATGAAATACTCAAATGTTTAAGTGCTCTAAAGTGTATAATATACCACCCTTTTATATAAAGGTTACTTATATGAAATCCCGTGCAGAACTTTCTCTTAGGTTCGAATAAATCACTTAAGTTATCGAAAACTTCTAACGTTGATTTCTTATACACTATTTACACTATGTTTTTCGTTACAATTGTGTATGGCACAATAGAGGTTGACGAGATGAAAACATGATCTTGGATAATTAATTATTAAATTTAATAGAAAGAATTATTTTGTCTGTTTATCTACCAATGTACCAAGCTAAGCTCATTGACAAACATTCAACTATCGAAAACACCGTTGCTCACCATATATGTCGATGTTTATGTTTCAGAAAAAAGAATTTATGTAATTTATAAGAATATCACTTTATATGCTATAACGTTGACTTAATTTATACATTCTTGTTTGTGATTTGTTGTAGATAATCACGTCTTTTGACATTTGACTTATGCTTATTTTTTGTAGGTGCCTGTTGCATATTTCTTAAATTATCAACACAAGTAATCAAGATGGGTTGTATAACAGGCCTTGGTCGATGCATTGTTACGCTGCTCAATATAATTTTTTTGGTAAGGATAGAAATTAAAAGTATGTATTTTGTATCATTATTAAATTTGGTCAAATTTGCATTTAAGCAATAATTGGTTCATCAACATTTATGTAAACAATATATCTATTCATCGTGTTTTCGCACTCATTACAAAATATTTATTATTCTCTTAGATATTTATATTGTTTACATTTTTTTCATTTTGCTAAACATGTACAACTAATTATGTTTTGTTTCAAATAAAATGTTTTCTCTTTAATTGCAGATCGTAAGTTTGGTTCTGATAGCTGCAGGCGTTATTGCGTACAAAGCCTCTGACATAAGCTTCCTCAAAGACATTGAAACCGCTATAAAGAATGGTCTAACAACAATAGTAAGCACAGCTGGAGGAAATACAGCAAATCTTAATAATTTCTCAATTTCACAGATTTTGGGTAGTTTAGCCATGGCTTTGATCATAGCAGGATGTATTCTGTTAGTGCTGTCATTCCTGGGATGTTGCGGAGCATGTTGTAAATTGAAGACCTTGGTTTGTCTGGTAAGTGTTATATAGGTGTGTTCCCATTTCGCCTTAGCTGTAAATTACAGGTAAAAAAGGTAAAAAAATCACTAAGGCGAAGTGGGAATTTATGACATATTTCATTGTAAAAACACTATTGTTTAATTAATGAGATATGTTAGCTATAAAATCACATTTGAAATTATTATTTAATTTTGTTAATTAACTAAGAATAAAATTAGTAAAAAAATTATTTAATTTCAAATTACATAATTTTATAGTGAAGAACATTCAAAGCTCGTTACATTCAAATAATTTAATTAATTAGTTAAGTTAAAATAGCTAACCCTTTTAGTTTGCTTATTAGCTTTGATACTGAGTTATTCTCTTTTAAAAATATAGCAAGCTCATCAATTAAAACATAATCTGAAAACAATTCAAAATGTCAAAATTTTGTATAAATACCATTCTCTGTTCAAATTCAATCATCAGTTTAACAAACCATAATGGCCGGTGCACTACTACATGTTGACTTTGTTGAGACCAACAGACAGACAGAACAACAAGAGAGACACATGGATATCATGGAAATGTATCAAAACTGACTGCAAAGCCACCATTTGCACTAGGGATGACATTCCAAGCAAGATTGGTCAGCCACACAATCACCAACCCAACCAAGCTGCAATTGAAGGCAGGAGAATACTAAATAAAATAAGATCCAGAGCCAAAGAGGAAATAACACCACTACCATCAATCTACGATGAAGAAATTACTAAACTAAGAGACGCACCATGGGATGCCCAGACTAGAGAAATAGCCGCCAACCTACCAACCTTCGACTCAGTAAAATCATCACTTTACCGATCCAGACAAAAGCTGCTACCACCAGTACCAACTAAAAGACCCGACATTAACTTAGAGGGAAAGTTTAGAGAGACTACCAGCGGTGAGCCATTTCTACAGGCAGATGACGGTGACATCAACAAAATTCTGATCTTTACTACTTCAGAAAACATCAACCATCTATGCAATGCCAACAGAATTTACTGTGATGGGACATTTTACACTGCACCAACAATGTTTGACAGCATCTTTACGATACATGCCTTCGTCGGTCCAGCCATGTTCCCACTAGTCTTCACACTTCTACCCAAACGAGACAAACAGACATACCGTAGACTTTTCACACTACTGGAAGAAATATGCCAAAGACACAACCAGATCTTCTCACCAGCTTCAGTAAGCCTCGACTTTGAGTGTGCTTTTATTTTATTTTTTTTTTATTTTAGAATGTAGTTTAGCAAATAAAAAATATAAAATATTGCACATTGTATTTGTATTTGTATATCCACGAGAAAATCTCACACATATGTAAAAAAAACCAGATTATTATTTATAAAAAAAAACTGATACTGAAAAAAGTCCTATATAATAAAACAAAATATTAATTTGCCAGCATTCACAAAAACAAATACAAATCTTAATTTTTTTTTTTAATTATTCACATTAATCAAGTAGTATTGATTTTTGTTTATTTTACTATATAAACATTACATTTGATGTTTACATAAGTTCCCATTTCGCCTTAGTTGACACCTGACCCTACTAAGGCGAAATGGGAATAATTTTATGTATAAAATTTTAGAGTTAAGGCGAAATGGGAACAAACCGTTATATATATGCTATATATAATTATCCAATGGATACATCAATTAAAAACGCTAGAACCTGATGGATTTAACGAACGTAATCCACAGGTAGAATACTAAAATTTTGATGACCCAAAAGTAATATGAACAACAAAAAAATATTTTCTATTATTTGAATTTTTGATTCAGTCAACGCCTGATGAAGCTCTTTGGTAGAGCGAAATATTGCGTTCCATATATATATATATATATATATATATATATATATATATATATATATATTGTACATAGTAGTGTTGTTATAATTATTTTTATTAGACAACTATATTATTTTTATTTGTAATTGTATCAGTCTGCATCTGACTGATCCAGCACTTATTAAACGAGATTGTTGTTGCTATTTATGGATTACTTCTATATGTAAGGTTACAAAAGCGCAATTATTTACAATGCATTTCCCATATGGTACCCCTGGCAATTAAGTTCATTTGTGCGAAAAACCTCAAAAATTCCCCCCCCCCCCGGAAAACAGTTTTTTGTGTAAATTGAAATGAAAAACATTATTAACAAATAAAAAAGTATAGGCCATGCAGCAAAAATGACCGAATATTTTGGTTGAAATAATGACATTTAAATGGCACTGACACAATTTCTAACCTCCCTCTTTAATCGTTTTAAGCTCAATTTTCAAGGTTCTTAAAAATTTCCGTCCAAATATCGAACATTTTCAATCAATTATGTTTATAATTTTCAATTTTGCTATTTTCAGAACTCCAACATCCAATCAGATGCCTCCGTGTATTTTCTTCTGCATACTATCTTGGGTTAAAAAATTTCCCGTTGTCATGTAAACAAATAATTGCGCAATTGTAACCATAAATGTGTGTCTAATATTGAAGTGTAGAAGAGTATGGAACGATACAATTGACGGGGTTTTTGTCAGACTATATATAGACACAGACTGACCAACGAATGGCCTTAATCATTGAGTGTCAATAAAATAAATGACGTAAACAAGTCATAAAATATTGGTCTTGAACATTCTCACTGTTATAAATATCTATAGTCTTGACAAAAACACCATAAATTATACCGTTGCATACTCTTCTAGACTTCAATATTATTTTTTTTATGCTGTATCGTCATGTTTGTCGATCCGATACTTAATAAGTTTGAATAAAGCATTGAAAGTACTAGCGATATGATACTATATACAGAATTTTTTCTTGTGATTTTATTCTTTATTCATATATATAAATATCCTAAAATATTTATTCCCATTTTTTTTTTATTTTGTGCAAAACTTACCTTAAAATTGTTATGACGCCTCCACACATCAATTCCCGACCATCGCCATGTTTCAATTGGTAACCTATGATTGTTAGTTCTAAATTGACATAATGCAATGGCATCCTTGTTTTGCAAAATATTTAAATATTTCTCGAAAACGAAACTGTCCTTAAATAGCCTATACGAAATTTCTTTCCACGAGCTGATAATATCAGCTTACCATTTTTGTTGAAACCGATTTTTAAGCTTTTGTTTTACACATAAATTTAACCATTTTGGATTAAAGTTTAATTGATTTATACAAATATTGCTAAGTCCACACGTATTTAAAATATTTTTTACTTCTTTTAACTATGGCTTTTAAAAATTCGCATTTTGTGAAAATTTGTCAACAGAATATCTGTAAAAAATATTTTAGAGCTTATTCTCGTGGCCGAATACCAGTTTTGACCAAAATTTACAATACGTGATTTTACCTGTATGTGCACAAATAGACATTAATGATCTGGATTTGAAGGGTTGCGCTATGAAAAAATTTTACGGAAGCGTATTAGTGTCACATTTATTTATTTTATTTATTTTATTTATTTTATTTTTCGACTTTAATCTTGGAAATTCCAACTTAATTCTTGGAATTATCAACTTTATTTTTTGAATTATAAACTTTAATCTTGAAATTATCAACTTTAATCTTGGAATTATCAACTTTAATCTTAGAAATTCCAACTTTATTCTTGGAATTATCAACTTTAATCTTGGAAATTCTAACTTTATTCTTGGAATTATCAAGTTTAATCATGGGAATTCCAACTTTAATCTTAGCAATTCCAACTTTAATCTTAGAAATTCCAACTGTAATCTTGGAATTATCGACTGTAATCTTGGAATTATCGACTTATTTTAGAAATTCCACCTTTATTCTTGAAATTATCAAATTTAATCTTGCAAATTCCAAATTTAATCTTAGAAATTACAACTTTAATCTTTGAAATTCCAATTTTAATCTTGGAAATTCCGACATTAATCTTTGAAATTTCAATTTTAATCTTGAAATTTCCAACATTAATCTTGGAAATTCTAACTTTAATCTTGGAATTATCGACTTTAATCTGGGTAATTCAAACTTTACTCTTAGAAAATTCAATTTTACTCTTGAAAATTCCAATTTTAATCTTTAAAACTTCAACTTTAATCTTGAAAATTCCAACATTAATTTTGGAAATTCCAACTTTAATCTTGGAATTATCGACTGTAATCTTGGTATTTTAGGGAAGCGTATTAGGGCCACATTATTTTTAAAAAATTTTTATTTGTCGACTTTAATCTTGGAAATTCCAACAACTTTAATCTTGGAAATTCCAACTTTTATCTTTGGAAATTCCAACTTTATTCTTGGAATTATCAACTTTATTCTTGAAAGTATCAACTTTAATCTTGGAATTCTAACTTTATTCTAGGAATTATCAACTTATTTATTACTCTCAAGACCAAAATGAAAATTCGGAATGATTTTTGTGAATTGTACGTACAAAAGTAACATCAAACACGCGTTTTGGTCTACCATGTATCGCCTTCTGTGTGATTTCGAAAACTAGAAAACCTAAACTATACAGTGTCATTTTTCTACTATTTATTAACGCATTTATGAAAACAATAGGACTAAATACAGTAATTCTAAACATCTGAATGATTATACTTATTGCTAAAATATTATTACTATTATTATTAAAATTTGTATATGTTTCAGTACGGTTTGATAATAACAGTGCTACTGGTGGGAGAAATCACTGTTGTTATCTTAATGTACGCTGCTCCTAGCACAGTAAGTATGTTATATTAGTAATACGACACAAGGGAAATTCTTAGAATATCATTATATATTGTATAGCGACGTACTGTATACATGAAGAATATCATTTGACTGCATCTACTACGGCAATATTGCATAATTCATGAAATTTGGTAACAATTTTATGTAATTTTATTCCCGTATCATTATTATTCCTGAAATTCGATTTTTCAGTTACACGTCATAACAAAACCCATATACCGGGCGTTGCTAAGCCATTTACGCGGTCATTGCTCAGCTATATCCCCGAGTGTTGCTAAGTTAGTATCCATAAGATATACATACGAAATGGTAATTGGTTCTCTTCGTATAAAGGATGATAAAATCTTGGACAAAAAGTACATTTCAAGAAAAAAAGATATTAGTTTTCACATAAAACGTCGTCACACCGTTTTGACGTCTCTGCAAGACGTTCGGCGTAAACCTAAATTTGAATACAACAAAAAAAACTGTTATTTTTCGAGAACTATGGGGGTCTGCTTAAGGTAGTACCCAACACAGTGCAAATTTCAATCAAACTTTCTGTTATAATAAACAAAGCCATTGCGTTGTCATTTATACTTAAACGGAGGGATAAATTCGTTGCACAAGTTCATATCCGTAGATATGGAGACATTAACACCTTCAGCATCCCTTAACACCTTTCGGCTTCGCCTCAGGGCGTACTTGGGGCACTGCAGGTATTTAAACTGATATCTATGGATATGAAAGTATATAACTAATAATATATACGTCATAAACTTATCAACAGGCGCAATTGGGTTTCTGTCAAATCCTATAACACAGATTTTTGTACTTTACAAAAGTTTTCACTACAGCTGCAACAATTTTACCAACAAACTAAAAACATGTAGCAACACTATTCTATTTATATTTTACTGATACATATAGTAAAACATTTAACATTATATAGATTCAGGGAGCAATCAAAAACGTCTTGTTGGAAAGTCTTAAGCAGTTTAAAGGTGAAAGCAGTAGTGAGGTTGTTTCTTTGTCCTGGATGTTTGTCATGCATGAGGTATAGTATCTGTGTTATTTAAAAAAAAACGGTAATCATTTTGGTATATTTGAAAGCCATTCAGATGCGAATTTTATCGTTGGAAAATAGCAAAAATCACTATTCATGTATTGCAACTAAAAGGGTCCGACTTTAAACTGACCGATACTTTATTTAATGTTTACTTATCTAAACATGTCAATTATTAGACAAAGATGGAAAAAAATGACTGCCTATCTTTATCGCCCATTTTGTTTTAATTTTAAAGCAAACTCGTATCAAAAGACATCCAGTTTTAACATTCTATTCAGAATACACGTTTTTTGTAATATTTTATTTTGTCAGGTGATAAAATTAAATAACATTTATAACTTAAGCGTAGCAGTTTTTTTAATAGTTATATTGATTTTACGAAGTTGCAATATGGAACAAAAAGTTCTTGCAAAGTCTTGCCTCCGCAAAATTTGTCCGAAGGTCTGCAATACTTCAACAATAACAGCTTAAAAATATGTATTTAGTAAAGGAAAATGCCAAACAATGGAAAATAAAGGTAATTACAAAATACCGAATATGGAGGTCATTGTTAAAAAGACAATCCACAAATCAGTCCAAGAAACTGGCAAACTCTAGAACCAAAAATCACAAATAAAGCAACTACAGCAATTGTCCTGACTTGCTTCAAGCATTAAAACACGATGGGTTAAATCCAGGTTTTATGCTATGCCAAATCTCCCGCTTCCATTACTGTAGTATATGAGTTGTTTTGTTGATGAAAATGGATGAGAATTTTGGACCACTAGTCAGTAATGGGTGTATCCAATAATCAACTCAGCACACGCATTGTGTACAGATTTAAAAATGTGTGAAACTATCTGCAACTATATTTTTAAACAATACTTTTCAACAAGGAAATGGTATATACAGTAAAACATATTAAAGGCGCGAACGAGTCGTTGTTTCTTGTAACATTGGTTTATATGTTTATCCCGAAGAAATTGGTGACTGACGTTTGCAAAAATCGCTATACTTGCTGTAAGTTCTCGCATACCTCATCAATTGAGAAATATAAACACCGTATGCAGGAGAAGCTGAAATTTTGCATAAGTGAGGAAAATGTTTAATTTTGAAATTAAAATCGTGTTGTAAATTCCAGTGCTAAGATGGCCGTTGGTGTCATATTCGAAATGTCAGTCTACAAATGATGAAGATGAAGCTGTTTCTGTGATTTCTTTAATTTTCAGTTCTGAAGTAAACTTTACGAAAGCAAATTGAGGGTTGTTCATTGAAAGAACATCATCAATATATCAAATGTGAAATTAAAGGACCTAACTTCTATTATTCTCTTGTCTTTAATAACAAGAATTTCTTTGAAGAAATTCAGTTTCATAAGAATACAGGAACAAATTGGCAAAGATTTGGTTACAGTTTGTTCCCATAGCATTCCGATTGCCTGCTGAAAAAAAAAATCCTCCAAAGGTTCCAAATATGGTTTCGGTCAGGAAATCTAGCATATTGCAAGCCTGTTCCTCGCCGTTGCATAATTTACCTTTTATATCTCTTTAGTAGAAAAAAAGTTCGCTTTCTCTCTAAATCTACTCTCTTGCATAGTCTTCTACTGCATCCATAATAGTTTTGTAATTTAAATTTAAGTTTCGGTTTTTCTGAAGATATAATGTTTCTGAGAAATGGCCAGGAGTTTTATACCTTTTCTGAATGAGCTTTAACTGTGAGGTTATTGATTCAAATCAGAATCATTTTCTTACGAAGGTCTACGATTACATAAACATCTTAAGACGTAAAGAATCGTCATGACAATATGTTGTTACAGTCATCTTTAACTGCAAGAAACACTTTATAGATTGTTTAATAAATTAGAAAGTTCACTTGGCAGGCCCACCAACACGATCATTCTTAAAAATCTCATATTGATTCGCCATTACTTGGTGCTACTATCGATGATTGTGATCTGCATCCATGTTTTGGATATCCCAATTACAAAAATCCTCCACAAAAACCTTTTTGAAACTCCAGACCACAGTTATTAATGTAAAAGCTCTACAACATCTTAATCATTTGGATTTTTAATATTGTTTGGGTCTGAGCGCACTGATGATTCTTGATAAGACGAAACGCGTATAAATTCTATTAACCTTTTGACATTTGTTTAAAATATTTTCTAAAAATGCCGTAACACCTGCTATTCTAGGAATGGCTGTAAAATGATTGCACAGTTTTGTGGAATTAATTAAAAAGAATGCAACGGTTGTTTTTATTTCAAACAAATCATAAAGTACCACCGCACACACAAAAATATTCAAAGAAATGCCTGTTGTAGTTGGGAACTAGAACTACAATGTATATGCGTAGCCAATGAGAAGCAAAACATGAAAATTGTATGTCTAGAAAATAAAAAGTCGCCGGACTTTACACATTGATAATTTCCTAAAACCCAGTGTTTAAGCCTTATAATTCTGTGAAATAATCGTTGCGATTTTAAAAACAGCAAAACAGTTACAGAAATCCATCTAGACCTCAAAACGTACCTAGGCCGGAAAGCGTAGGGGTATGCAAAACATAGTACCAAAGGAATCGCGGTTCTGTAGATATTGATAGGAAAAAAACAAAATGAAACACTAAATTGTATTTATATTATATTTTATTTGAAATCTCAATCGATTTATTTGGTAATCATTGGGGCAGAGAAAACATTGTCCCCTCTCCCTGACGATGCGCTAGGAGGACGCTATTTTGTTTACATTGGATACTGAAAGTAGTTCGCTCAGAGGAAATATCGATATATAAATTATCTGAGAAGACGCCATTTAAGTGTTTTTATTCAATCAAAGCAATTAATATAAATAAATTACAGCATTAATAGAATTATAAAGTGATAACCATAAGAGGATAAGAGACTAGGGCAGAATAATAGTAGGTTCCTAAATATATTTGAAGAAAGAGTGGAAGATAACACGGACTGTGAAAATGTATTTTTTCCGTTAACCAACAGCTTTCACATCGCGATATCCTATAGACTATTATTATCCGATATCTAATGACAACGCCTAAAACAAGAACGTTAAACAATAACGTTGTTATGTTACCATAGCAACGCTCTTGTCTCAGATGTTTTTTTAAAAGAAGAGGCCGCCTAAATTTATCTCAACTCAGCCATCTAAACACGTCATTGGATATTTACGTTTAAGTTTATTGAAAAATAATGTATATAAATTTAACTGAATGCTTATTCTCTATAAAATATTCTAGACTTGTTTCAGTAATCTAAGATGTCTGCCATCACAGGACATGCTTGTATTATATATAAGGTCTGATGTTTTTATGGGGTCTTCCACAAAAAAAACCAAAAACAAATGAGCGCCATGATAAAACTAACAATCCATGAAACCACAAACAAATGAACATACTGGTTCGTCAAATTTTATAGGTGATGGTATCGTTTTTATATAATCAACTCTACCTTCATTTTTGACACAGACCCCAAACCATTTTCCGTTCCCTATTTATAAAAATACTTTGAGGTTTTTAAGTAGATCATAGATGCTCAGCTGGAGACCTTTTAAGTTAACAAATAAAGAATTGTCAATTAAATTGAAAATATAGCGTTCTACAGCCAGACATGTTATGGTAACAAGACACATTCAATGTATTTTAGATGAAGTGCTGTGGAGTGAACGGATATAATGATTTTATTAGTGTTGCCACAAGTTGGAACATTTACAATGGGACTTGGGCAGGTGTCAGTGTGCCAGTGGTATGCTGTAAAACTGCACCAGCAAGCACCTCTACGGCTCCTTGTGCAAGAATACCTGGTCCTCTAACTGTTAACGAGCAGGTATTTAAACATGTATTGTACCTTGCTATTCAACATAACTAAAATAACTATGTTGTAGAAAGATAGATACAACAACTGTCTGAATTTAAACTAGGCGGACGAAACGTAGTTTTTCTGTTGGTCTTTCTGTTTACAAATTGATCTATAAAATAAATATGGAAATATTGTGATCCGAACTTGTGCTGCATACACTGCTTTTGGATTTGGTTGATATATTTGTTACGAAGCTGATCATTTAGAGTGATTAAACAAACATCAAAGGAAATGGAAGCAACAGTATGCGAACTATAAGATAATTCTACAAAACAAAAGATATGTACTTACAGTACTGCAGTAAAGTCTTTTTAATTACGTTTAAAACAATAATTCTACAAATTGTCAACAATTACATTATTATTATAAAAAGGGTTGCTTTGACGCCGTTTGGAACACTGTGTTGGGTAATCCAAAGTGGGCAGGTATAGGATTCGGCGCAGCGTTCTTTTTCCAGGTCAGTATTACCATCACAAAATTCAAAAAGAAATATGTAAATAAAAAAGTTGTTTACACGCATCAAATGCAATATAACAAAAAGAAGATATTATAAAACTCTTATCCAACCAGGTTACAGTATATGAAATAAGATATACTTCTTTTTCATCAAGAACAAATCATTTATTAACTAGTTTTTGTTTTTCTTGAAAAAGGGGGGGGGGTATTTAATATGTTTAACTGTTTTTTATCGTCTCTTGTCTTTAGACTCTCATTGTTTGTTAAGCCAGTTTTTGTTGCTAATTTTTGATAATTTTTTAAGCATTCAGTTAGAGATTTTCTTTCAGATATGCTATTGAACAAAAGATATTATTTTCCTTTTCAGTTGTTGCTTATAATTTTTTCTGTTCTTATGTATATTGACATGGGGAACAAGAAAAAGAGAAAGGTTTATCCAAACGACTGATACATCCTAGAGAATGTAAACTGTTGGATACTATATAGACGTTAAATTTGTTTCTTGTAAATAATGTTTTCATGTGTAAAAGCCATCGTCAAAACTATGTAGGCTTAAATAATTTACGAATACACGTCATGTAATGTCAAAATTGTGTTTGTTTAAATAGATCGTTAGTGTATTATTTGTAAAATATTTATACCATCACTGAAACATTCTTATTATTACCATGTTGATATTTTCCATGTAGTATGTAGTACTGACCTAATGGTGTAGCTGCTTTGTTTACTTTATTGTATTTCCAATTGTTACTTTGCAAAATTTGAGAAAAAATTGAAGTGCACTGTTTAGTATTGACTTTAAAAATTAGATTTTTTATTAAGATTTATATTGAATTAAATGTTTGTAAGTAACGTGTCCATTTGAACTTATTTAAAAGGTACTTTAAATTTCAGCAACAGAGCTAGCAGCATATTCGATCCGATCAGATCGTACCTTAGCACGTTGGTTTTACCAATCGTAATATCTCATGCACATTTCAGGTTTGTTATCTTGGATTGAAAATTAAAAAAGTAGTCCTTTGTTATAGGATTAAACAAAGTTTTTAGGAAATTATCAATGTGTAAACTCCGGCGACTCACACACAAACTAAATAAGTGCGAAGGACGGACTTTACGTCAAGTTTGTGAGAAAGTCGCCGGAGTTTACACACTGATAATGTACTAAAAGAACAGTGTTTAGTCCATATAATTCTAGTCAATAATCGTTGCAAATTTTAGAAAAAAAAACAATTAAAGATGCCCATCTAAACTTCAAAATTTACATCAGCGAACAGCGTAAGAATATACAAAACAGCGTATAAAAGGATTTACGGTTTTTGTAAATATTATTAGAACAAAATGAAAATGAAACACATTTTCTTATTCATATGATATTCTACGTCAATTTTTATTCTCAGTCGATTAAATTAATAATCATTCTTCACACAAAACATTACGCTGGTGGACGCCATTTTGTTTACCTTGGATACTGACAGTAGTTCGCTCAGAAGAAATATCGACTTATAAATTATTTCAGATAGCTTAATTAAATTGTTTTGTATCCAATAAATACACTTGTTTTAAAAACATTACAGCTTGAATAGAATTATTAATATTTAGCACTGATATCTAGTTGTCCTTTACCGACTAATGTTTTCAAGATACGATTAAATAAATGTTGAAACATGGGTAGGAGATTAATGTCTCGTATATCGTGAGCTGTTCTACAAAATATAGTGCAAGACAGTACTTGTTATCTAAGCTTGTTTAACATGTGGCAAAAGAGTTATTTCTGATCTCATAAGACTAGGTCAATACCATATATTCATATAATGTCTGTGACTGCTTGACAGGTAATAAATATTAAAACATGTTAGATTACTATCAGGTTCATACATATTGATTACCCAAATATCAATCGTCACAGGCTAGTACACATATATTAGATTAACAAGGCTAATGAAGCTTATTTTTAACTGCGGTTTTTGGTCGATTGGCCTAGCGCGGAATGCAGGACAGAGTACAAGCTTAAAAATATATATACGATACATGAGTTTGAAAGTTGTACAACAAAATCTGGATACATAAATGAAGTGAAAACAAAGTTTTACGCTTTATAATAAGCACAAATATTTCGACTAACAAACAGACCTCATTGTTTTTTTTAACAGATGACAGTAGCAAAAAACAAATTTGGCATTATACGTATATTATAAACGCAATGCCTGATGATTAATGAAACATACTTGTGTGTTGGTGTTGTATGCAGTACTTTGCTATTAAGGCTAAGCTTGACTGACATCTTGTGTCGCATCTGTGCACATTCCTGCGTTTGCTGAACTCGTCAACATACTGGAGATTACATATCCCACTGTACAGGTATTCGATGTTCTTACTTTTGCAATTCAAATTGACGAATGCCAAATTGTTTTCCATTCCACGATCACATCAAATAGTAGATAATGTCCCTGGTCATGTTAATTATTTGTGCATTTTTTTTAAAGTATAACTTTAATTGTGCATGCAGATGTTGATGCACAACGTTTTAAACGCATATATACGAATGCCAAATTGTTTTCCATTCCACGATCACATCAAATAGTAGATAATGTCCCTGGTCATGTGAATTATTTGTGCATTTTTTAAAGTATAACTTTAATTGTGCATGCAGATGTTGATGCCCAACGTTTTAAACGCATATATTACTATTTTAGTCTGAACAGCATCGTTATCTTCCGTAAAGATAAGTGATAAATACTATTCTGGTTGTTTCTTTCTGGCACTTATACTTAATGATATTGTTCTTTTCTTAGAAAAAATGGAAAATTCTAAACTATAGATATTTAATCGCAAGTTATTACATTTTCGATGTTAATATCTACATGCTCAGAATGGCTGAATATAAGTAGTCGACATTTTATTTGATGCTATTGATACTATTATATCACTTCTTTGTTTAGTATATTTTTTTACTGGTAATAAATATACAACTCCTTAAAATCCTGTAGTTATGTTTTAAGTGCCAAAGAGTACACTATCATATATCTGGGATACTATATTAGTTTTAGTTAAGGGATGATTATTGCAAAAATTATACCATCTTCACTGTGACAATTTATTACAATACTCTATTATAATTGGAGAGAGTATACGCTGATTTCAAACATGTATCAGGAAATTTGAGATAAAGCGGTTTACTAAAAACGCTTATTAATTTTAAAGTGTTCACATAAAACAGAATCTCCAAGCTAAGCATAATAAATTTAGCTTCCTGAAATAAACAATACAATTCAATATATATTAATTGCATCGTGAACCGTTTTCTGGACACCTTGATTAAAACAAAAAATGGATACTACTGTTATAAAATGTACTGCCCAATTTCATAATGACTCAAACGTGACCCTCAAACCAAAATATTTGAAGGCTAATCATGAAGATGTTAACTATCTATATCACAAATATTCCGAATATGCAGAATCCATCTAAGGCCGTCTACACTTAAGAAATAAAAAAATTAAATTAAAAAAATTGACACATCTTCGAGCAACCAAATAGAAGATAAAAAGCACGATAATACAAAATGCTTCTTGGATTTTCCATCTCTTTACAGCCTGAGGTAGGCAAGTTGGTCTAGAAGTTTTAATTATTTTCCGAAAAAACTTTACTCGACTCATAAAACTTTTTATATTTTAAGCTAAATGACCTAACTAATATCCTTATTAAACCCATAATCTTTGTTTAAATATCAAATCAAATTTTAAAAAGACATCAGTTTACTCGAAAACATACATTCGATTTTTTTTATGTTATACTTAGCAAGTCATGAGAGGGCGAGACAAACATAGTTTTGACCAAATGCGAAAAAGTTATTTTCTTCATTCTATCTAATCAATACCGTTACACCACGTTACGGTTTCAGACTGTGTAATCTTGGCGCTGACGAGGGCAAAAGCACTTCTTCATCAAAATACTTGTACGGGATATGTGATAATTCAATTATGTGATATATTACTTTGAGCAAACAATACTGTTAAACTACAGCGTGTCCCTTTTCATATTCTTTCATTTCATCCCTAGAATTATTTTCGGTAGTATAGTATATTTTGACGAACTACAAATTGCTGAAAGGGTATACAGTGGTTAAACAACGATGATTAAGCGCTTAATTTATACGTGTTGTAAGTGCAGGCGGATCACGATCTGTATATTCTGTCGTAAGACGCGATAATATAAACCATAGTCATTAATTAGAAAACATTTAGTCCTGTAAACTTGTGATGCGCAAATTAAATATACAGGACCTTTGTTTAATTAGATATGCACACTTTGTAATTAATATAAAGATCTGAAACATAAGCTGTCAGTACAGTTATAGCTAAAGGGAAACATACAGCAAAACTTTCATTATGAGGAAGCTGGCTGTTGTTTGGATAGTGTTGCTTTTAATTAACTTTTCTAGATCTCGTAAGTATATTATTTTATATCATATGGACAAATTTGAATAGCCGTTGCCAACTGACCTTGCAAATTCAATGCATAAAATCATATAAGATTATTTAACTATTACAATAAATATATACTTTGCTTGTCATTTATCTGATGTATCGATAGTTGTTTAACGCACAGTGAACAGCATAATATATGTTCAGACAAGTAAACACAATGGATATGATAGACCTAAAGATGACGGTCGTAAATGTATAGAGTTAAAAATGACTGTCATTATTTATCCCACATACAATGTTTTATCATATCCTACATTCTTAAGGACGTATGTTTTCTATAAAAAGACACACGTGACTTTTTTGTAAATGAAAATGCGAAAATCATGGAGTTGTGAATCCGCTGCTATGGGCTATGTTTAATTAGAATTCCTGATTAGCATTGAAATCTAACTGACCTTTAAGGTTTGGGCGTATTAAGATGCTTGAAGTTAAAACAACAAAATAGTTTCATTTATTGGAATCGTGTATGTAAATAGAAATGTTTTAAAAATTGAAATTACGGGACATTCATTCACCCTTCAAGGATTTCCCCCCGCTTCTATATAAATACACTTCTACGAGTCTTCTTTTGATCTAAATGTTAAAAACATTCTTTGTCATTATCGACTAATATCAAAAATTTCTTAAAATTAAGATCATTAATTATTGTTGTTTAAACATACTGATTTTCACTGTAGAATCTGGTATCCTATGTGTTCGAACGTCAGTGGCGAACAATGTAATTTTAATGTAACTGTAATATTCACACAACAAAATAAAAACAAAATGGCATGTGTAGAATTTGAAATAGATATTACAACATCCTTTATTTAGCCCCAGGTCATAGACTATAGAAATCTATTTTCTCTCGACATTTATTCTTATTTATTACTTACAAGGTTACAAACAACAATATTAAATTAAGAGTCACACCGCTATTTTAGTCGACATATACGTTTGGACATTTTATTATTTATTTATAAACAAAGGCCATCACGATTTATGTAAAGGTTTAAGTCAATTTTCACGTACAAAAGATTTCCTGTTAATTTAACCAAACAATTCGCTTTAACCTTTACAACCCGTTTGCACACATAAAGGTGCCTGGCAATAGTTGTCAAAATAATGTGTAACTCCTAAAAGCAGCAGTTTTACTCTGATTGAGTAACAACCTGCTGTGTTTTCGTCATGCTACCTAAGTGTCTTTTGAAATGATACTAATTTTGTTTATGTACCTTACATGTAGCACCGATAGTGACATAAATAAAAGCGCCGTATTATCACTCCAGCATACAATGTTTGGGGTGTATAGGAATCAGTCTGTCTGCCTTTTGACCTTTGATTACTTTGGCCAGCTGAAACCAATATGAAAATGTACGTACCGCATGGGTATGGCTCGCTGGTCCGTTGATAAATATAAGATTTTAACCCATCGGACATCTTTACGACCATTGTCGGACGGCACTAATGTTTCTTAATTTAATTTCTTTAATTAATTTTCTGCACGGATCACATGTCTTACCGACTTAAAATCTTAACATCACCGTCTTAAGATCTGCACATCAACGACGTAAGATTACCACGGATCGCAGGTCTTGTCGATCTTTAGATCTGTTCATCTTAGTATTACCGTCTTAAGATCCGCCAAGATCATAAGTCTTCCGGATCAAGATCTGCATGGATCATAAGTGATACTGACTTAAGACTCCATTCTTATCTGACAGGATAGCAAGTTTTCATTCTGAAGGTCGGAAGGATCACGCAAGCTAGAGCTTATGACACGGGGTTATCTAGTGTAACACCGTTACCTTTAGTTGACATAGATGTAACTGTATTAGACTTTGTTTTTATTTTTAGCAACTGATGTGTGTTTGACGTTTTGAAACGATTATTGTTTTTTAATTAGGATACTGCTGTTTTATACCGCCTACTAGAAAATTCAAAACAAATATTCAGTATAATAAAGCAGACAATAAAAACTAACCTAAGCTTATTTGCGGAATTTTAAACAGGTATAAGTAACATCCGACAATACAGTCATTGTTTGGTATATTATGTAATATATTTCTGACATATTGACATTGCAGACATTTTATTATACATGTGCATCATTTCTGAATACATTATTTATCTTTGTACATGGACCCCACTGTAGTCTATGCATAATATTCAAATATGCTAAACCTGTTTCCTTTAATATTTATATTTTCCAAAATGATTCATTTTAATATAAGTAATTAAAGTTTTATTAAAGATCGAGTTTGGATTATTTGGGTTAATACGTTTTTTATTGTATACTAGCTGCTATTATGTAAAGTGTGAATATTTAAGGTTAAAACAGACAAAACAAAACCTGTATTACTTTTGTGTTATATTGTCTTTTTATTTCCAAGGTTTAAGAGGTGATTTTCAGGTTGAATGTAAGTTCAACCGATCACTTCCCAGACAAACCCGTGTATAGAAATAGAACAAGACTTTTCTTGTCTGCGGGTAACACCCTTCTGTGTGTAGACAGCAATTATCACTGCACAAATTCCAGATCCTATGTTGAGATTGGTTATTATGTTTTGAAACTATTGTGATATTATCGTTGACCTATCACATTTACTCTTTAACAATTTATCATACGCGTTACCAACGTTTTATGTTCTTGTTACATGTTAAATATTGTCCACGTGACTTACACATACCCCGATAAATCAATCAAGCAAGAGAGCAAAACACATCGCCATAGGTTCTTAAGATATAGTAAAGAAGAGACTGTCCTATCTGGCATTTTACCCGACTTCTATTCTGTCATAGTTGTCCTGTCCATTTTGTCTTATAAATGTGTCCATGTGTCAGAATTTGTATGCAATAATTTATTCACTCTCCGGCACAGATACCATATCTGGAGATATAAGGCGATTTGGTTGACGTAGAATACCCAGAATCCTTACATGGAGATTGTCATTTATTCAGCATTGTAATTTATTGGCCACTTAATATTACGATTTCTTAGTATGAGTTCCGAAGTATATATCGCTTGTTTTATATTTCATTGGTATAATCCTAATGTTCCATCTGATATGGCTTCTTATTATCTTATCAAAGGAGGTTTCTACAGTGCTTATCTATATATATGTCTTATGTTGTTTACAGAAAGTCCTGGACGACCAGGTGCCCCCGCCACTACCAACAGAAAATTTGAAGATGACTCTGACAGCTGGGGTTGGGGCGACGACAGTTCTGACGGCCCTAGAGGTAATGGTAAAGGTTGGGACGATTCCGATGACTGGGAATCAGACGACAGTGACGACCGAGGCGTACGTAGAGTTCCTTTGGTAACCGGGAGAAATATTAGATGGGGAGGTGATAGTGATTGGGACGATGATAGCTCTGACAAGATTATAAGTGTTAACAGGTTAAGAGCTGTCAATACAAACAGAATTAGGGTTAATGGTGATTCTTCAGATCGAGGTACGGATTCTGACAATGTTGTTTCGAGAAAGGCAAGTAAAACTCCAATGTTACAATCGAAAAGACCTTTACAAAACGATGATGACGATTCAGACTGGTTCAGTGATGACAGTGACAAATGGAGTGACGACAGTGATTTGAATGTAAGAAGACGAACCGGAACAGGAAATAGTATTAGATCTGGAAGAGTCAACATTTCCAAGAAATCGGGATCTGATTCAGATGATAGTGAGATTAAAGTCCGACAAGGTGCATTAAGAGTTAACATTCCCACGAAATTAGGATCAGATTCAGATAACAGTGATCAGAATGTCATAAAAAGTGCAGGAAATGTCATTGGTCCCAGAAAATCCGGATCTGATTCCGATGACAATGATCGGAATATAGGACAAAATGCAAGAAAAGTCATTGGTTCAGCGAAATCACGATCTGATTCAGATGACAATGATTGGTACGGCGATGATAGTGATGGATGGGGTCAGGTTAGTAATAGAAACAACCCAAATAATAATAATAATAACAACGATAATTGGGGCAGTGATGAGAACGACTTATGGGAAAGTGATAATGGTAAGGAAGTACCAAGTCTATCGGAAGGGAGAAGTCGTAACAGATTTGGTGATGATGATAATGATGATAGCGATGGGTTTAACTTTGGCAGACGTAGAAATATAGGCATTATAAGAAGTTTAGGGCGCATTTCACGTCGTGGCAGAATTACAGCAGACGATAGTGACGACAACAGACTTCCGAGAGGAGTTGCATTCCTAGGACGTGAAGTTGATGATGATTAATATTCATAGAAACTAACGAAATTAACGTCAGATCAACTTGTCACTAAATTAGTTATAATAATAATACATATCCAATTTTTAATGTTTATACAAACCGGTTTGCTAGATTGTAAAAGCTGTATTGCATAATCTCCCGTACTGATGTTCCAGACGACTTCTGACTTCCTTATTGCAGTGTCAATAAGGGTGACGATTATGCTTAAAACGCATAGTTTGTTACGTTACTTTATCGAGCTCATGATATAGAAATACAACCGACACAATTAAAAAACAAAAGAAATATTTGTATGATTATTTGTTATAATTATTCAATAAAGTTTATTGTACAAAATTATGTCTATTCTGCGCTTAATGATAGATAGTAATTAAATAGATAACTGTATATGTCCGGCTAATGTTACTTGTATGGTTCGTGTTAAAAATTACCATGTGTCATATCTCAACGTTATGTGATTTAATGTAATCAATCATTAAGATGTATACAATTGTTCAGGCAATGCTAAGTCCACTGCCGTCATTATTTCAACACAAATGATTGCATCGGACGCCAATCAATCACAACTTAAGATCTGCAAGCATTGAGAAAAAATCAAGGAAAATTCTTATTTTTTAACAAATTTTCTTTGTTCAAAAGGCATACTTCTTCAATATTACCCAGACTGGAATGAAATTCAAGCATGATCTGTTTCTCATGGTGGTTGACTCCAAATGATACCAAATATCAGGTTAATATAAGAAAGTTAAGAAAACAGCCAGAAAATGATATTTTGAAGACATTTTCTTAGTCCAAGGGCTATAATTTTGTCAACAATTATTAGACCAAAACGGCATTCAAACTTGATCTGTAAATCATGATAATTGACACGTAATAGATAGCCGAAGAGTATCTGAAAAAGTTTCAAAAAAATCCGTAAAATGTTATTTTTAAGAAATCGATTGTCCAAGGGTCAGGATTTCGTCAGAAATCATCGAACCTGAACGATATTCAAACTTGATTTGTAACTAAAGATCCGAATATTATCTGAATAACTGCAAGCGTGTGACGGACGAACGGACTGCAAACCTGTAGTCCACTTCGAAGAACCCGGTAGGGGAGTAATAACAACAGTGATGATAAATCCTCTAAGAGACTGATGATCTAATTGTGATAATTTGTGGCATACCACATCGTAAGTGAAACTGAATATCTGCCCCAATATTTAAAATCAAAGCACTAGTACCGTAATCCAAGTAATAAATATATATAAGTGTAGTGACTTGATATAAACATACACAATATCAGGACGAGGCTTTTTTCTCCTTTTCGTGCCGCGTCCTTATATTGTCTTTATGTCTAATATTATGTTTATCCTGTAGTTGATCATACACTATTTACTATCATGGTACATTTTTTTTCTTTTTTTTTGTGTGTGTTTTCTTTTAATTCCCACTTTAAATAATACCGAGATTTCGCCTCACACATTGTGAATGATGTAAAAATGAGTGATTTGTGACGAACGAGTTCTGTTGTTCGGAGTGAATTATATATTCAAAAAAGGTAATGAAAGTAAATCATAAACACCTGCAACACATCGATATGTTTATAATGGCAAGAAATGCCAACAAGTATAATTATATTATTAAAATCTTGAAGTAGGCGTGGCTACAACTCGTTTCATAGCCAGTGACTGTTAATCACATATATTACAAATAATAAGTCATCACATTTAAGTTGCTCTAATAGGACGATTGCAGAATAAACATGGATAAGAGATTAACGTCGCGACCTTTTAAATATAATTCAGATCAAATACACAGATAGAATGTGTAAATTTTACATGAATAAATTTTTCGCTTAACACTGTCTAGATGTCTAGTTTTTAAAGATCTAGTCCTTTTTACACCGCTGTGTATTTATCTGATTTGGTAAGTATTTCCTGTTCAAATCTTTAGTGTGTACTTCATAAAATACTTGGTTAGCGCTGCTGGTGGAGTTTTAATTCCCCCGAGGTAGCCCGCTCCGGCATCAACACTTGTGTGTTGAAGAACACAAAAAAGCTTGAACAAATTTCACAGGTTGTATCCATACATAAGAAAAACACCACACTGCATAAATCCAACTACAGACCAGTCAGTTTGTAACCAGGTTAAATAAATCACAACAAAGTAATTCCGTGAGTCCATTTATTATGAGTGGAAAATAGTTTGTTGCACAATATATCAAACGTAACAATACAACATTAGATCCTAAACAGATCCTGAAAAATACAATAAAAGTATTCTAATAATATTTCAAGAACGAAAACTACAAGTACACTGTTGAACTCATAGACAAACTATATTAAAATCAAGGTTTTCAATATTCTAATGATTAAACTAACATCCTTATTCCATTATTGAAATAGAACATGTTGTTGTATGCTTATAGTGTGATATGTAGCTCACAGATGATACTAGCCAAATATGTCTTGATATTATGCAAAGAAATAGCTTTACATGCGTGAAGTATCAAAAATATTAACAACTATTAAATAAGCACAAAAATACAAATGCAAAAACTGCTAAGCCAAAATAAAGCTATAAGCAGTTAACAAAGCATTAATAAGCACAAATAAAAAATACAACACAATCCTTACCTCGCATGAGGTGCAAGAATCCAGGATAACAATTAATATATATGTATCGTCATGCTATATCATGGTACAACCTGAATAAAAAAATAAGACTCATAACTCTTGCTGCCAGCAAAAGTTAACAGATTTACATATATACAACACACAGAATTATAACACATATTTATTTTGATATTTTACTCATAAGACCATTTTAATGGTTTTATTTATTTAAACAGATCTGATTATTATTTTTCATTCTGCAAGTTATGTTTTTAAAACATTTAATCGTGTTATCAATTTTAAATGTCTTGTCATTCAGTCAATTAGTCATTTACGTGAAATGAGAATGTTAAATTAAAAGACAATTTAAATTATTATAAAGATATTATTAGAAGGAATAAATACCCTTTAAACAGATATGGAAATCACCAGAATGCAATAATGGAGACAGCATCAAATTCTACTCATTCAAAACATGTCTACTCAGATAGATAGATTTTCCAGAATTGTCTTAAGAAACAATAGAATTTCCCTCCAAAACTAAACATGTTGTAACAGTGTTATTTACAACAAATTTTGATCAACGCTATCCATCTTACAAATGAAAGCATTTATTTGACAGAAGAATCTTTGGTAGGCAAATTAGACCCAGTATCTGAAGTTAAACCCTTAGAATTGGAAAGTAAATTTGAAGAAACTGAAACTAAAATAATTTTACAAGATCATTTGAAATGTCTTGTAGACAACGCTTCACCAGAATTAAGTTGTTAACAAAAGTTGCAATTACAGAAGTTAATATTTGATTATCAGGACATTTTTACATCTCCTGATGGCAAATTAGGTCGTACCGACATTGTAAAGCATAGCATTGATACAGGGAATGCTAAGCCCATTCGTGTTCCACCAAGAAGGGTTCCTTTATCCCAAAGACAAATTATAGAATCTGAAATAGAGAAAATGTTACAAAATGATGTAATAGAACCTAGTACAAGTGCATGGTCGAGTTCAATCTTATTGGTTAAAAAGAAAGACAACTCTGTTCGTTTTTGCATTGATTATCGTCAGTTAAATTCAGTTACGAAGAAAGATGCATATCCGGATAGATTCCTCTCTAGATGCTTTGGGTGGAAATAAATGGTTTTGCACCATAGACCTTACTTTCGGGTACTGGCAATGCGAAATGTCTCCTGAGAGTAAAGAGAAAACCTCGTTTTCGTCTCACAAAGGCCTTTATCAGTTCAAAGTGTTACCATTCGGACTCTGCAATGCTCCCGCAACCTTTGAACGTTTGATGGAATTAGTTTTGAAAGGATATCAATGGGAATACTGTTTCTGTTACCTTGATGATGTCATTATTTTTGGAGATACGTTTGAAAAGACTTTAGAAAATCTAAAATTGGTTTTTGATAGGTTTAGGTTACATAACTTGAAGTTAAAACCCAGTAAATGAAGCATGTTTCAAACAGAAATTCTATTTTTGGGTCATATTGTTTCAGACAAATGTATAAGTTGTGATCCTAGTAAATTTAAAACTGTGAGAAATTGACCCGTGCCTTCCTCTGCCACAGAAGTAAAAAGTTTTCTAGGACTTGCAGGGTATTACAGAAAATTCATTCCAAATTTTTCAGAAATTGCTTCACCTTTGACTGGTTTGACTAAAAAAGCACGTAAGTTTGAATGGTCTGATGATTGTCAAAAAGGTTTTGATATGCTACAAGAATTGTTAGTTTCTTCTCCAGTTTTGTCATATCATATGGAAAAGGGTGAATACATTTGGATACTGATGCTTCCGGAAATGGTATAGGGGCTGTATTAAGTACAAGATGGTCACGAAAAAGTAATTGCTTATAGTAGTAAGACTCTCAATGATTCTCAAAGAAGATATTGCACAACTTACAAGGAATTGTTAGCTGTTGTTACTTTTGTGAAACATTTCAGGCATTATCTTTGGGGTCAACACTTTAGAGAACGAACTGACCACGCGTCTCTTATTTGGTTAAAGAATTTTAAGAATCCCGAAGGAATTGTAGCTAGATGGATCAGTGTTTTGGACAGTTTTGATTTGGTTCTTGAACATAGAAAGGGTAGTCTTCATGTCAATGCTGATAGTTTGTCTAGGCGTCCGCATAAGAAATGTATAAGAGAGGATTGTCCTGATTGTACTAATGTCAAATTAGTTTCGGCTAACAGTGATGAAAGCTGTAAATCTAAGACAGCACATCATGTTTTAGCACCTATTCAGGTTCAACAACCTGAGCTGGGTGACAATCAGCATCCCACAAAAGAGAATACATTTATTCCAAATTGGTTGTTAGTTTGGTCGGATAAACAGATAGCTTCATGGCAAGATGAAGATCCGATATTAAGACAATTTTGGAACTGAAATCTTTGAATGCAGGAAAACCTCCAAACCAATGTATACAGGGCTGTTCTTATACTGTTAGAGTTTTATGGAATAATTGGGAACGTTTGTTGGTTAAGAATGGAATTTTGTAATATATATATTTATGTCCCAATTCAGATGTTAAAGAACTATTGGTAGCTCCTCACGAAGTTCGAAGTGAAATCTTTAAGCAATTACACAATTCACGAATTGCAGGTCATTTAGGTCGGGATAAAACCTTGGAGTCCGTAAAACGTCGTTTCTTCTGGCCTGGAATGTCTGCAGATGTTCGTAATTGGTGTAAATCTTGCATTGAATGTGCCCAAGCTAAAGCTGGTCCTGGTTGTGGAAGATTTCCTCTTCAGCAGTCTGCTACTGGTTGTCCTTTTGACAGAGTTGCTGTTGACATTGTTGGTCCATGTCCTATCAGCGAGAATGGTAACGAATACCTGATAGTCATAACAGATTATTTCTCTAAATGGACTGAGGCTTTTGCTGTGCAAAATCATACAGCTATGAAGGTTGTTGATAAGCTTGTTACTGAGGTGTTTTGTCGCTTTGGTGTACCAAATCAACTTCATTCTGACCAAGGGCGTGAGTTTGAATCGGAATTGTTTGGCAATATTTGTTCTTTGTTAGGGGTAGAAAAAACTCGTATTTGTCCTTATAGGCCCCAGTCGGATGGTCTTGTTGAGAGAATGAATAGAACTCTCATTCAGATGTTGTCAATTTTTGTTAATCAAAATAGGAATAATTGGGATGATCATCTTCCTTTCATTTTGATGGCGTATCGTGCAACTATACAGGATAGTACAGGTTTCAGTCCTTATAAAATGTTATTTGGAAGGGACATGATTTGTCCAATGGATATTATTTGTGGGTTCACAACAAGGAATATTGTCAACTTTTGCCCCGTTGAATATGTGGAATGGGTTAAGTTCTCATTTACACTCACATATGATTTTGCCTATAAAAATCTTTCAAAAGCTGCCACTCGTCAGAAGAAAAACTATGATCGAGGTGCAAAACCTCGATGTTTTGTCGAGGGTAGTTTTGTCTGGCGATGGTATCCTCCTAAAGCAGGTTTAAAATTAGCATTAGGTTGGACAGGTCCATATTTTGTTGAAGCAAACGTCAGTGATGTTTTGTACAAAACCAAACGTTTGCCAAACAGTCAATTTTTGATGGTTCATGTAGATCATTTAAAACCATACACTGGAGGAAATATACCAGATGGTTGGCAAAACGAAATTACGAATTTTAATACTATTTCTGACAATGATCCAGAAGAACTTGTACCCGACGAGGACAGTGAAACAAACGTCATGTTCGATGATTTCCAAAACCTATCAGTAGATAATCAAGATAGTTTTCAGTTACCCTCATCTGTCAGTTCACATAAAACACCAAATTTTGAATCTGTAACACCTAAGAGAACTCGATGTGGTCGTCAGGTTAAGAAACCTCTTAAATACTCCCCTTCATTGTAGAAAAACATATGAGTTCAGGATTGCACTTTGTAAATAATTTGTAAATATTTTATATTCATAATGATTGACTCAGTATTTAAAGAAAATGTTGACAGAATTAGTTTTGATACAATGTGTCGCCCTATATAATCCTTAGTCATTCGTTTGAAAGTATAGAAGTAGAAATAAACGTCCGTATGTTTGGTAGTTGATTATACAATAGGCCAGATTTTTTTAAGGCAAATGGTAACACTCTCATCAGGGTGTTTTGTTCAATAAACGTTTTGCCATTTTTAGACTTCTTGAAGCGGGGATAAATATATTTATTTCCGAAATAAACGAAGTTAGTGAGGGATGAATTTAGTTAACTTTAGTTTCTCATTCTTGATTTGCGTTTTCTCATACTTTGAGAGAAACATAATTTCATCTGTGTATATGTGCGCAGTATCTAGATGAAGTTACAGCAGAAATTGGTAAATTTTCCGAAGATAAAATAAGTAGGGAATTTATTCATTTTTCTGTTTTGTTTTTTTGTGTGCTAATAACGTCATATGAACTTCCGAAACAAAAGTAGGAGTTTGTGTTAAATGACACACATGAGCTAAAGTATGTTTACGTAAATATAGTATGATCTAGTGTGAACATGTGGAATTGGGAAATAGAAATAGTACTGGTTATACCCATGTAGCATACTTGTTTGTCAAATTTATCCATTTCAGTTCATGGCAGACTTTGATATTCAGATAGACGTTGATGATACTGAGCTAAATAAGTTAGATGATGATTTGAGATTACCATGGCCTGAAAGTGGAATGTCATGCGACGTTCAGGGATGTCAAACAAACATATTCAGCAGTTACCGAAAATATATAAAACATTGGAAAGAAATCCATGTAGCTAAAATCAAGATTACTCGATGTTCAAAATGTGGACAGAAATTCATTTATAAATTTAAATGTTTAAAGCATTTACTTAAATTCCATAAACTTATAAATTCGATCGCCAAAGAAGAACTGAAACATTGTAACACACAAACATCCAGTAGGAAAGCAAACGCCGGTAATGGCCGATTTTTAACGACTTCAGTCACGTGACTAAAGGTCAACTTTTTGTCGGTTTTTTGTAAGCGTGATAGTGTCTCAGTTTTCGTTATCGTACGTAGCACTGTCGTAACATACATCAATAAAATAAAATACAGCTAAGTCCTAAGACAATTACCTGTCATTTATAGAAATTTTGTTCTGTATAGTTTTAATTTACTAGGTTAAAATGCCCTTTGAAGGGGCATGTTTTGATCTGAACTCGGTACTCGCCGTACGGAAAACTCTAAATTAAAAATATAAATAGTAATGGTGACAAATCGCGACCTATAAATTATTAAATCAATTATAATATTACGTCTTCGGTCCAATTTTCAGCTTTCAAACCCCCCGGGAACAAATTTGTGTCAGCTTTTTCGGTGACAAAATGCCGAAAAGGGGGTGTTGGAAGCAACTCGATGTACGCTTCGAAAAATATTTAGCATCTGTCTGCCAAAGTAGAATAGATAACATATCAGTACTTATAAAATATATAATATATAATAGTATTACGTCTTTTGTGAAATTTGTGGGTCTCAAAGCCTCTTTGAACAAATTTGTGTCAGCTTTTTCTACAAAAAGGGGGGAGGCTGAAATACATTTGCAATGTAATGGTAAATTTTTGGAGCTGTGTGTGCATTAGAGAAAAAAAGTGTGGTATAATCATAACAATCATTAAAATATATTATAGAAATACCAAATCAACATGATTGTTCAATAATATACGTGTATATATTCAAGCTGAACAAATTTTTAAACCTTCAATACAGGAAACCATGTAGACAAATATTTTTGTCTGCCATTGGAAAACAATGTAAAAGTAAAAGACAAAAAATGCCTTTTTCTTGTAGCATGAAAGACCCTACGCTTTTTACACTGACAGCAGCTTGTAGGGTTTGTACAGACAAGGAAAGTTGCACTCCTTGTCCTAGCTTAACACATCAGTCGATATGCTACCCTTAAAATTCTCAATGTCGCAAATTTTCCTTGCAAGAGTTTTAAAGTCCAATAAGATTGACTAAGTAGACACAATGCAAGATACAGTGAACATTAGTGACCCATAAGCAGAATGGAAACAATGTTTCTTTCTTTTTTTATTCAATTACAGGACACTTATTTCAGTCAGTATAAATAGTGAAAAAACTCCATAAACTATGGCACGCCGTTCTCGTCAAAAGTATGGTTCAAAATATCATCACAAATTACACACTCAAAATTTCAAAGTACACACTCAAAATTAAAAATATGCATTCAAAATTTTAAATTTCGCACTCAAAATTAAAATATGCACTCAAAATTTTACGAATACACACTCATAAGGTAGATTGAAATTACACACTCAAAATTTTAATTAATGCACTTCAATCTATCTTTTGAGTGTGTTTTCGTAAAATTTTGAGTGCATATTTTAATTTTGAGTGCAAAATTTAAAATTTTGAGTGTAAAATTTAAAATTTTGAGTGCAAAATTTAAAATTTTGAGTGCATATTTTTAATTTTGAGTGTGTAATTTGAAATTTTGAGTGTGTAATTTGTGATGATATTTTGAACCATACTTTTGACGAGAACGGCGTGCCATAATAAACTACATAAAACTATAAAAGATTTAAACATATTATTTGCAAAACATTAAATTTATATTAATTTATTCAGGCATAATAACAACTATGGGTCCAGTAAAATACAAAATTATATTTAAAAAAATGGAAATAACAGAAATACAATATAATACAAATTTTAGTAATCCAAAAGTTTCTGACCATCTTAATTTTATCAAAAAAACCTAAGTTATAATAACATGAACAATTAAGGAAGAGTTATATTCATCTTTTAAGACATTTCATAATTTACAGAGACTTTGTTGTCTTGGTATTTTCTTTTTACATCCAGTTTTAATTAACAGAAGATAGCACAAAATTGCGTTATTAGCTGCCTGTTTATAAATTTTTTCTCTTTGCATGAATTTCTCATACTTAGTCTATATATACTCTATACTACAATGAGAAATTTATCATTTTTCTGAGGGCAATATATTGCATTGAGACATGTCAGACTGATATTAACTTATCGAATGAGTGAATACATGTTATAAAACTCATTTACTGGCATTTTATTCCATAGAAACAAATTATACTGACCCCAAATGCCTGTGATTTAGATTGCTTTATAAACTCACATGCTAGGGCCAACGACTCATTTTTAGGATTTAATACTATATCTCTGTCTATAAAATAGATCTACTGACACTATTATTTTTATAAATTTCTTTTAAAAAAGTTCTTTTTATACACAGAACTTAATTCACATTTTATTTCCCTTTTTCTTTTGTTAAGGTATGATCACAGATTTAAAATTATGTTAATAGCTGCCAGTTTTTTAAATCTTACTTCTTGCTGGAGATAAGTTTCCATAAATTTTAATATCACATTTTTGTAAACTATAAAATAGTATTAAACAATACCAGTTTGATTTAAGTGTTTATTTAAAGTCTAAATTTTTTGTGGAAAGGATGCTTAAGTTTACTATCATAGAAGCAAATCTATACCAAGTGCAGAAACCATCATTACATAAATTTTGTACCAAATAGCTAACTCGATAATGTTTGTAAAAAATGGAATTTATACTATCACAATGCAGTCCAAAAAATGTATTTACTGCTTATTAAAGTTGCAAAATAATGACAGCAATAAATGTCAGAAATATTAACTAGTTATTTTGCAGTATGGTATTTAACTTCATCGGTTGTAAAAAGTAACCTACAATACCAATACCAATACTAATACCAATATTTTATTCCAATTAAGGTCCCACAAGGGGCAATGACAAATAATTTACATGTATGATTAATGAACAGTACATTACAATTTTAACAGAGTTACACAAGTTGTAATAGTGTTAAACATTTTTATAAAATTGGTGTTGTGTGCACAGTGTGACAAGGTTGAAAACATAATATTATTCATATGTATGGGCCAGCTGAAAAAATCTTAATTCAACTAGAAGTTGTGGAGGCCACAGTATATGACATGGCTGGTTATAGAACTTTATAGGCATCATTAAATTGTGTGATTGTTGGAATTCAATATTAATTTTTCCTTCCATAAAGGTTCACCCTCTTAAAAGTGAGGGTGGTTGTGTGTGTGAAAAGGGGGGGGGGGGGTAGGGGCCTATGTCACTCTACGTGTAATATACGTTATTAAATGCCAAAAACATATATCAACATTAAATTATCAACAAACAGCATATTTGAAACTATTATACGACTTACGTACGCTGTGTGTACAAATTCACTACTAACACGAAGGCACATGGAGCTTTCCTCAATTCCTGTCAAATTGCACCGTGTTTTGGCACAAAATAATTCTTGGGAATTCGTTATATACTAGACTTTTAACGAGTCATGCCTAATGTCAAATTTAAACAAACATTTCTTCTTCAAAACGACAGTTTCGTGGATTAAACATGAAATGTGTTCGTCAACATTTGAAAACTCACACGTGTTTTGGTCATGTTGGTAAACAACCTCGTGGCTTTTTACCAGCGATGGTGACACATTTCGACTGGCATAACGAGAAAAACTATTGGTTAATAAAGAATAAACAGTTGTAAAAATACATAAAAAGGGCCGGGAATAAAATTGTGTCAGCTTTTACTTTTGAATAAATTTGTAAACAAACGGCCCGCGCCATGTTTACGTAAAAAAATGACGATTTTGTATCATAGATCTTACGCAATCTGTTGATTATATCTGTGTCGCATACATACAGTCATGCATCAAAATATACCCTTGATCGATTCCTGTATTACGTATAAATTGTTACATTTAATTTAACGATTTAATTTAAGAAAAACATAACCTCGCCAATTTCTCCTGACCTAAACAATTTTTATAGGTGGCGCTGTTAAGAAATTTTTGGTTTACATACGGGTAACTTTTACGGCGTTAAATTGACCTTTATCTGTCAAATCGGGGCCTTTGCTGTCCTACTGAGCAGATAACTCTAAGTTTATTTGTCCTGGTCCTGTTTTAACACATAGAAAAACATAAAAATCTAAAAAAAATTGTCATATTTACTTTGTTTATATCATTACAGATATGGCTTGTGGTGACATAAGTGTTGCTCCCTTTGTTGTTCCTGACCTCGGTTAGGAGGAGGACAAGAGGGAATATTTTCCATCACATGGTATATTCTGTGAGGTGGAGGGCTGTACAAGCCCTTTCCTTAAGAACCACGATAAATATAGAAAACATTGGAGAATGTATCATGTTAAAAAAGTAAATATACACATATACAACTATTAGCGACATCACGTGACTTCTGTGACGTGTTGTTGTCAGCCATATTGGATTTTTCACTCAATAGAAAATCAATGGGACGATTTAAAAAACGCCGATATCTTGTTAAATAAATAAAATATATATGTTTTGCACATTGTTCCCAGTTCTACAGTCCCTTATCTTTCGAATGATATGAATTTTATCAGTTTAAATTACTTGCAAAATACTTCCCATTTTGTTTGAAAAAAAAGCCTTATTTTCTGCCTTCTGGTTACATTGTTTCAATGGGAAATTGTCAAATGTGCTCCACTTCTGACGTAAATTGCATAAATACAGGTCGTATAAACATAGTTTTGCACATATATACAAATAGAAGACATATTGATGTATTTAATTTTCACATTTTTAACACTTTAATTTTTGATCTTCATACTTCCCATTTAATTTGAAATTAGCTCATTTTACAATTTTTAACATGGCGGAGTGCAGACCACGTGGTTCAGACAAGGGACAGGGATGTGTGGTATTTTTATGGTTTAATTATATCTCAGAAATTTGTAACATGTTTAATTTAGATGTAAATATTTTAATAATTAAATAAAAAAACTTAAAGAGTATATTTGACAAACAAAATACTGTCTTTAGAAAAAAACTAACTGCAATTGCATTGTCTTGAATTGAAAATGTGGTAATGAACTTTGTGATAAACATTTATAAACTATTTATGTAAAAGATAATTACAAAAATATCCCCATTTTTCTCAGGCATAAAGGTAGTCAAAATTCAAGTTTTAAGGAATAAGCTGTTCGATTAACATCCTGTACAGATAATACAAGTTTATGGCAACTACAAGCTTTATCAGGAAGACACAGCATGGGTTAAATTTCAATACATTGAAGGTGTTCTAAATAACACATCTGTCACAAATGTTTATTAGGTAACCATAATTCATTAATAATTTTATTAAATAATGAACTATAGTAGTAGTTTTTGAGTATAAAAAAATAATGATGCCACGGAGAAACAACAATAAACGAGGAACTCCATAAATGATAAAAAATAAAAGTATATATAAAAAATAGAAAAAATTGTTAAATATTAATAATATGTTTAAAACACATAAAATAATTGTATTAATAATAACAGCAATTTGATATATTTAAAAGTTTGGTGTTAATGATACACAACAGTCGTTCATTGATAAACAGAGTTATCGAACCTAATTATGACAGTAATAGTTGCATATGATCTGTGCCCGGTACAAGGATGCTCATATAAAGCTAAAGATAAATGGATTGTAAAGAAGCACATTAAGATACACAAACTACCTCAAGAAGAATTTTCTTCACTTGTTGTTATTAAAGAGGAAGTTCATAATATGCATTACCTCAATCCAGGACCAGTACTCTTTCGTAAATTTTGCAAGATAAATGTAAGAGCTCGAGAGGAAGCACAGAAGCAAAGACAACAGTATGTTCAAGATAATTTATCTAACATAAGGATACCCGAACCAACACAACTTTCGGTGTGTAGAGGCCACTATGTGGACATTTACTTTGACACTAATGTAGCTGCTGTGGTCAAAAGATGGTGAAATGACTTTGGATTCCAAAAAGACTAATTTTGGTGGGGCTGGCACATTTGTTAAGTTGTATATTATAAGTATATTATATGGTTGTCACAATACTTAGACGTTTGTATATATATATATATATATATATATATAATATATATATATATATATATATATATAAGTGTCTAATGAATTAACCAAACAATGTCGTTGTAATTTCCACTCTGAAAATCGTCTGTACACACAGATTTGATTTTTGAGCCGTCCCACCTCGGGAATCGAACTCGTGTCAGTTTATAACATCTATGGCTACTGCGCCTAGCATGTAAAGACAGAGGTGTAACCTCTAGACCAGATCCGTCCGCTAAAAAACGGAGTTTCACTGGCCTAGTGTTACTTTTGGTTGAACATGTCATTTACATACACAATGTTTTTGTGCGAACGGGTGTGAAGTTAGCAGTGGGTTCGATATTCGATATTCGACATTCGAATATCGAACTCGCTGCTAGCAGTGGGTTCGATATTCGAAATTCTAATATCGAACTTGCTGCTAGCAGTGGGTTCGATATTCGATATTAATAAATACACATTATCAAATACAAGATAAAAAGATGTATAAAATTGCTAAACATACTACCTAAGGGAATTTTATACATCTGGAAAGGTTTGGTACGTAAGGGAACCCAACAGCGTCAAATTTGAATATCGAACTGGTAAATAATCAGTTACATGTGAATATGCACGAGTATGCCGAGAAATAACCACTTAGTTTTTTTATTCAAATCTATCCTGCTGTGGTCATCAGTGTTAATTAATATGCATAAGGCTTATCTGTAGCAAACTATACATTTTCGTCTTTTACCCCGTTCTAATTTTTTATTAGTTAATTTTGAAAGTTAAAGTAATTGTGAAAGTTAAAGAAAGGTCATGTACATTTAGCACAAGGTATCGTGCTTTATACGATAGTGACTTAGAAATACGAAAACTTGGTAAACGGACTGTTATTTCTCGCCAGTGATTGTATACCACTTTTCATTTTTAATAGAAAAATGGCTATAAACGGAAAAAGAACACACCCCCGCCGAGAATGTCAACTAGCATATACTTTGAGCTTACCTCCCTTTCCATTGATGTCTTTCTTTTTTCTTTTTTTTCTGTTTTAACGGTATATTTTGTATTTCAGTGTGTTTTCTAAACTGCCAGGAATGCTAAATTTTGATTTTATTAAAAACCAGAATAATTGTTGATATGATGTCACGTGACTTGCCTTTATATTACCGCGGAGATAGGTTTATATTTTCTTTTCTAGGGAGACCGTCGTCGGTTATGGACATATATTGATTGAAGCACGATCGTGGAATAATAATAAATGTAAATAAAAGGGCGTCGCGGATGACTGTAGTCGGAGATTTTGAAGATTATTTGACAACGTAACGTTTAAAGAATTTATCAACAACAACAAAATTACATCGGAAATTGTTCGGGACCACCCCTTCATCCTCTTTCAATCTTCATGAAACTTGGCAAAACAGTTGGCATTATATAGCTATAGATGCTTTCAAAAGGAATTTAAGGCATCTGGACGGGTTCGGTATGTAAGGGAGCCCAACAGCATCAATTTGAATATCGAAATGGTAAAAAATCACTTAAGTGCGAATATGCGAACCCCGGGACCACCCCTTCATCCTCTTTCAATCTTCATGAAACTTGGCAAAACAGTTGGCATTATATAGCTATAGATGCTATCAAAAGGAATTTAAGGCATCTGGACGGGTTCGGTATGTAAGGGAGCCCAACAGCATCAATTTGAATATCGAAATGGTAAAAAATCACTTAAGTGCGAATATGCGAACCCCGGGACCACCCCTTCATCCTCTTTCAATCTTCATGAAACTTGGCAAAACTGTTGCCATTATATAGCTATAGATGCTATCAAAAGGAATTTAAGGCATCTGGACGGGTTCGGTATGTAAGGGAGCCCAACAGCATCAATTTGAATATCGAAATGGTAAAAAATCACTTAAGTGCGAATATGCGAACCCCGGGACCACCCCTTCATCCTCTTTCAATCTTCATGAAACTTGGCAAAACAGTTGGCATTATATAGCTATAGATGCTTTCAAAAGGAATTTAAGGCATCTGGACGGGTTCGGTATGTAAGGGAGCCCAACAGCATCAATTTGAATATCGAAATGGTAAAAAATCACTTAAGTGCGAATATGCGAACCCCGGGACCACCCCTTCATCCTCTTTCAATCTTCATGAAACTTGGCAAAACAGTTGGCATTATATAGCTATAGATGCTTTCAAAAGGAATTTAAGGCATCTGGACGGGTTCGGTATGTAAGGGAGCCCAACAGCATCAATTTGAATATCGAAATGGTAAAAAATCACTTAAGTGCGAATATGCGAACCCCGGGACCACCCCTTCATCCTCTTTCAATCTTCATGAAACTTGGCAAAACAGTTGGCATTATATAGCTATAGATGCTATCAAAAGGAATTTAAGGCATCTGGACGGGTTCGGTATGTAAGGGAGCCCAACAGCATCAATTTGAATATCGAAATGGTAAAAAATCACTTAAGTGCGAATATGCGAACCCCGGGACCACCCCTTCATCCTCTTTCAATCTTCATGAAACTTGGCAAAACAGTTGGCATTATATAGCTATAGATGCTATCAAAAGGAATTTAAGGCATCTGGACGGGTTCGGTATGTAAGGGAGCCCAACAGCATCAATTTGAATATCGAAATGGTAAAAAATCACTTAAGTGCGAATATGCGAACCCCGGGACCACCCCTTCATCCTCTTTCAATCTTCATGAAACTTGGCAAAACTGTTGGCATTATATAGCTATAGATGCTATCAAAAGGAATTTAAGGCATCTGGACGGGTTCGGTATGTAAGGGAGCCCAACAGCATCAATTTGAATATCGAAATGGTAAAAAATCACTTAAGTGCGAATATGCGAACCCCGGGACCACCCCTTCATCCTCTTTCAATCTTCATGAAACTTGGCAAAACAGTTGGCATTATATAGCTATAGATGCTTTCAAAAGGAATTTAAGGCATCTGGACGGGTTCGGTATGTAAGGGAGCCCAACAGCATCAATTTGAATATCGAAATGGTAAAAAATCACTTAAGTGCGAATATGCGAACCCCGGGACCACCCCTTCATCCTCTTTCAATCTTCATGAAACTTGGCAAAACAGTTGGCATTATATAGCTATAGATGCTATCAAAAGGAATTTAAGGCATCTGGACGGGTTCGGTATGTAAGGGAGCCCAACAGCATCAATTTGAATATCGAAATGGTAAAAAATCACTTAAGTGCGAATATGCGAACCCCGGGACCACCCCTTCATCCTCTTTCAATCTTCATGAAACTTGGCAAAACAGTTGGCATTATATAGCTATAGATGCTATCAAAAGGAATTTAAGGCATCTGGACGGGTTCGGTATGTAAGGGAGCCCAACAGCATCAATTTGAATATCGAAATGGTAAAAAATCACTTAAGTGCGAATATGCGAACCCCGGGACCACCCCTTCATCCTCTTTCAATCTTCATGAAACTTGGCAAAACTGTTGGCATTATATAGCTATAGATGCTATCAAAAGGAATTTAAGGCATCTGGACGGGTTCGGTATGTAAGGGAGCCCAACAGCATCAATTTGAATATCGAAATGGTAAAAAATCACTTAAGTGCGAATATGCGAACCCCGGGACCACCCCTTCATCCTCTTTCAATCTTCATGAAACTTGGCAAAACAGTTGGCATTATATAGCTATAGATGCTTTCAAAAGGAATTTAAGGCATCTGGACGGGTTCGGTATGTAAGGGAGCCCAACAGCATCAATTTGAATATCGAAATGGTAAAAAATCACTTAAGTGCGAATATGCGAACCCCGGGACCACCCCTTCATCCTCTTTCAATCTTCATGAAACTTGGCAAAACAGTTGGCATTATATAGCTATAGATGCTATCAAAAGGAATTTAAGGCATCTGGACGGGTTCGGTATGTAAGGGAGCCCAACAGCATCAATTTGAATATCGAAATGGTAAAAAATCACTTAAGTGCGAATATGCGAACCCCGGGACCACCCCTTCATCCTCTTTCAATCTTCATGAAACTTGGCAAAACAGTTGGCATTATATAGCTATAGATGCTATCAAAAGGAATTTAAGGCATCTGGACGGGTTCGGTATGTAAGGGAGCCCAACAGCATCAATTTGAATATCGAAATGGTAAAAAATCACTTAAGTGCGAATATGCGAACCCCGGGACCACCCCTTCATCCTCTTTCAATCTTCATGAAACTTGGCAAAACTGTTGCCATTATATAGCTATAGATGCTATCAAAAGGAATTTAAGGCATCTGGACGGGTTCGGTATGTAAGGGAGCCCAACAGCATCAATTTGAATATCGAAATGGTAAAAAATCACTTAAGTGCGAATATGCGAACCCCGGGACCACCCCTTCATCCTCTTTCAATCTTCATGAAACTTGGCAAAACAGTTGGCATTATATAGCTATAGATGCTTTCAAAAGGAATTTAAGGCATCTGGACGGGTTCGGTATGTAAGGGAGCCCAACAGCATCAATTTGAATATCGAAATGGTAAAAAATCACTTAAGTGCGAATATGCGAACCCCGGGACCACCCCTTCATCCTCTTTCAATCTTCATGAAACTTGGCAAAACAGTTGGCATTATATAGCTATAGATGCTTTCAAAAGGAATTTAAGGCATCTGGACGGGTTCGGTATGTAAGGGAGCCCAACAGCATCAATTTGAATATCGAAATGGTAAAAAATCACTTAAGTGCGAATATGCGAACCCCGGGACCACCCCTTCATCCTCTTTCAATCTTCATGAAACTTGGCAAAACAGTTGGCATTATATAGCTATAGATGCTATCAAAAGGAATTTAAGGCATCTGGACGGGTTCGGTATGTAAGGGAGCCCAACAGCATCAATTTGAATATCGAAATGGTAAAAAATCACTTAAGTGCGAATATGCGAACCCCGGGACCACCCCTTCATCCTCTTTCAATCTTCATGAAACTTGGCAAAACAGTTGGCATTATATAGCTATAGATGCTATCAAAAGGAATTTAAGGCATCTGGACGGGTTCGGTATGTAAGGGAGCCCAACAGCATCAATTTGAATATCGAAATGGTAAAAAATCACTTAAGTGCGAATATGCGAACCCCGGGACCACCCCTTCATCCTCTTTCAATCTTCATGAAACTTGGCAAAACTGTTGGCATTATATAGCTATAGATGCTATCAAAAGGAATTTAAGGCATCTGGACGGGTTCGGTATGTAAGGGAGCCCAACAGCATCAATTTGAATATCGAAATGGTAAAAAATCACTTAAGTGCGAATATGCGAACCCCGGGACCACCCCTTCATCCTCTTTCAATCTTCATGAAACTTGGCAAAACAGTTGGCATTATATAGCTATAGATGCTTTCAAAAGGAATTTAAGGCATCTGGACGGGTTCGGTATGTAAGGGAGCCCAACAGCATCAATTTGAATATCGAAATGGTAAAAAATCACTTAAGTGCGAATATGCGAACCCCGGGACCACCCCTTCATCCTCTTTCAATCTTCATGAAACTTGGCAAAACAGTTGGCATTATATAGCTATAGATGCTATCAAAAGGAATTTAAGGCATCTGGACGGGTTCGGTATGTAAGGGAGCCCAACAGCATCAATTTGAATATCGAAATGGTAAAAAATCACTTAAGTGCGAATATGCGAACCCCGGGACCACCCCTTCATCCTCTTTCAATCTTCATGAAACTTGGCAAAACAGTTGGCATTATATAGCTATAGATGCTATCAAAAGGAATTTAAGGCATCTGGACGGGTTCGGTATGTAAGGGAGCCCAACAGCATCAATTTGAATATCGAAATGGTAAAAAATCACTTAAGTGCGAATATGCGAACCCCGGGACCACCCCTTCATCCTCTTTCAATCTTCATGAAACTTGGCAAAACTGTTGCCATTATATAGCTATAGATGCTATCAAAAGGAATTTAAGGCATCTGGACGGGTTCGGTATGTAAGGGAGCCCAACAGCATCAATTTGAATATCGAAATGGTAAAAAATCACTTAAGTGCGAATATGCGAACCCCGGGACCACCCCTTCATCCTCTTTCAATCTTCATGAAACTTGGCAAAACAGTTGGCATTATATAGCTATAGATGCTTTCAAAAGGAATTTAAGGCATCTGGACGGGTTCGGTATGTAAGGGAGCCCAACAGCATCAATTTGAATATCGAAATGGTAAAAAATCACTTAAGTGCGAATATGCGAACCCCGGGACCACCCCTTCATCCTCTTTCAATCTTCATGAAACTTGGCAAAACAGTTGGCATTATATAGCTATAGATGCTTTCAAAAGGAATTTAAGGCATCTGGACGGGTTCGGTATGTAAGGGAGCCCAACAGCATCAATTTGAATATCGAAATGGTAAAAAATCACTTAAGTGCGAATATGCGAACCCCGGGACCACCCCTTCATCCTCTTTCAATCTTCATGAAACTTGGCAAAACAGTTGGCATTATATAGCTATAGATGCTATCAAAAGGAATTTAAGGCATCTGGACGGGTTCGGTATGTAAGGGAGCCCAACAGCATCAATTTGAATATCGAAATGGTAAAAAATCACTTAAGTGCGAATATGCGAACCCCGGGACCACCCCTTCATCCTCTTTCAATCTTCATGAAACTTGGCAAAACAGTTGGCATTATATAGCTATAGATGCTATCAAAAGGAATTTAAGGCATCTGGACGGGTTCGGTATGTAAGGGAGCCCAACAGCATCAATTTGAATATCGAAATGGTAAAAAATCACTTAAGTGCGAATATGCGAACCCCGGGACCACCCCTTCATCCTCTTTCAATCTTCATGAAACTTGGCAAAACTGTTGGCATTATATAGCTATAGATGCTATCAAAAGGAATTTAAGGCATCTGGACGGGTTCGGTATGTAAGGGAGCCCAACAGCATCAATTTGAATATCGAAATGGTAAAAAATCACTTAAGTGCGAATATGCGAACCCCGGGACCACCCCTTCATCCTCTTTCAATCTTCATGAAACTTGGCAAAACAGTTGGCATTATATAGCTATAGATGCTTTCAAAAGGAATTTAAGGCATCTGGACGGGTTCGGTATGTAAGGGAGCCCAACAGCATCAATTTGAATATCGAAATGGTAAAAAATCACTTAAGTGCGAATATGCGAACCCCGGGACCACCCCTTCATCCTCTTTCAATCTTCATGAAACTTGGCAAAACAGTTGGCATTATATAGCTATAGATGCTATCAAAAGGAATTTAAGGCATCTGGACGGGTTCGGTATGTAAGGGAGCCCAACAGCATCAATTTGAATATCGAAATGGTAAAAAATCACTTAAGTGCGAATATGCGAACCCCGGGACCACCCCTTCATCCTCTTTCAATCTTCATGAAACTTGGCAAAACAGTTGGCATTATATAGCTATAGATGCTATCAAAAGGAATTTAAGGCATCTGGACGGGTTCGGTATGTAAGGGAGCCCAACAGCATCAATTTGAATATCGAAATGGTAAAAAATCACTTAAGTGCGAATATGCGAACCCCGGGACCACCCCTTCATCCTCTTTCAATCTTCATGAAACTTGGCAAAACTGTTGGCATTATATAGCTATAGATGCTATCAAAAGGAATTTAAGGCATCTGGACGGGTTCGGTATGTAAGGGAGCCCAACAGCATCAATTTGAATATCGAAATGGTAAAAAATCACTTAAGTGCGAATATGCGAACCCCGGGACCACCCCTTCATCCTCTTTCAATCTTCATGAAACTTGGCAAAACAGTTGGCATTATATAGCTATAGATGCTTTCAAAAGGAATTTAAGGCATCTGGACGGGTTCGGTATGTAAGGGAGCCCAACAGCATCAATTTGAATATCGAAATGGTAAAAAATCACTTAAGTGCGAATATGCGAACCCCGGGACCACCCCTTCATCCTCTTTCAATCTTCATGAAACTTGGCAAAACAGTTGGCATTATATAGCTATAGATGCTATCAAAAGGAATTTAAGGCATCTGGACGGGTTCGGTATGTAAGGGAGCCCAACAGCATCAATTTGAATATCGAAATGGTAAAAAATCACTTAAGTGCGAATATGCGAACCCCGGGACCACCCCTTCATCCTCTTTCAATCTTCATGAAACTTGGCAAAACAGTTGGCATTATATAGCTATAGATGCTATCAAAAGGAATTTAAGGCATCTGGACGGGTTCGGTATGTAAGGGAGCCCAACAGCATCAATTTGAATATCGAAATGGTAAAAAATCACTTAAGTGCGAATATGCGAACCCCGGGACCACCCCTTCATCCTCTTTCAATCTTCATGAAACTTGGCAAAACTGTTGCCATTATATAGCTATAGATGCTATCAAAAGGAATTTAAGGCATCTGGACGGGTTCGGTATGTAAGGGAGCCCAACAGCATCAATTTGAATATCGAAATGGTAAAAAATCACTTAAGTGCGAATATGCGAACCCCGGGACCACCCCTTCATCCTCTTTCAATCTTCATGAAACTTGGCAAAACAGTTGGCATTATATAGCTATAGATGCTTTCAAAAGGAATTTAAGGCATCTGGACGGGTTCGGTATGTAAGGGAGCCCAACAGCATCAATTTGAATATCGAAATGGTAAAAAATCACTTAAGTGCGAATATGCGAACCCCGGGACCACCCCTTCATCCTCTTTCAATCTTCATGAAACTTGGCAAAACAGTTGGCATTATATAGCTATAGATGCTTTCAAAAGGAATTTAAGGCATCTGGACGGGTTCGGTATGTAAGGGAGCCCAACAGCATCAATTTGAATATCGAAATGGTAAAAAATCACTTAAGTGCGAATATGCGAACCCCGGGACCACCCCTTCATCCTCTTTCAATCTTCATGAAACTTGGCAAAACAGTTGGCATTATATAGCTATAGATGCTATCAAAAGGAATTTAAGGCATCTGGACGGGTTCGGTATGTAAGGGAGCCCAACAGCATCAATTTGAATATCGAAATGGTAAAAAATCACTTAAGTGCGAATATGCGAACCCCGGGACCACCCCTTCATCCTCTTTCAATCTTCATGAAACTTGGCAAAACAGTTGGCATTATATAGCTATAGATGCTATCAAAAGGAATTTAAGGCATCTGGACGGGTTCGGTATGTAAGGGAGCCCAACAGCATCAATTTGAATATCGAAATGGTAAAAAATCACTTAAGTGCGAATATGCGAACCCCGGGACCACCCCTTCATCCTCTTTCAATCTTCATGAAACTTGGCAAAACTGTTGGCATTATATAGCTATAGATGCTATCAAAAGGAATTTAAGGCATCTGGACGGGTTCGGTATGTAAGGGAGCCCAACAGCATCAATTTGAATATCGAAATGGTAAAAAATCACTTAAGTGCGAATATGCGAACCCCGGGACCACCCCTTCATCCTCTTTCAATCTTCATGAAACTTGGCAAAACAGTTGGCATTATATAGCTATAGATGCTTTCAAAAGGAATTTAAGGCATCTGGACGGGTTCGGTATGTAAGGGAGCCCAACAGCATCAATTTGAATATCGAAATGGTAAAAAATCACTTAAGTGCGAATATGCGAACCCCGGGACCACCCCTTCATCCTCTTTCAATCTTCATGAAACTTGGCAAAACAGTTGGCATTATATAGCTATAGATGCTATCAAAAGGAATTTAAGGCATCTGGACGGGTTCGGTATGTAAGGGAGCCCAACAGCATCAATTTGAATATCGAAATGGTAAAAAATCACTTAAGTGCGAATATGCGAACCCCGGGACCACCCCTTCATCCTCTTTCAATCTTCATGAAACTTGGCAAAACAGTTGGCATTATATAGCTATAGATGCTATCAAAAGGAATTTAAGGCATCTGGACGGGTTCGGTATGTAAGGGAGCCCAACAGCATCAATTTGAATATCGAAATGGTAAAAAATCACTTAAGTGCGAATATGCGAACCCCGGGACCACCCCTTCATCCTCTTTCAATCTTCATGAAACTTGGCAAAACTGTTGCCATTATATAGCTATAGATGCTATCAAAAGGAATTTAAGGCATCTGGACGGGTTCGGTATGTAAGGGAGCCCAACAGCATCAATTTGAATATCGAAATGGTAAAAAATCACTTAAGTGCGAATATGCGAACCCCGGGACCACCCCTTCATCCTCTTTCAATCTTCATGAAACTTGGCAAAACAGTTGGCATTATATAGCTATAGATGCTTTCAAAAGGAATTTAAGGCATCTGGACGGGTTCGGTATGTAAGGGAGCCCAACAGCATCAATTTGAATATCGAAATGGTAAAAAATCACTTAAGTGCGAATATGCGAACCCCGGGACCACCCCTTCATCCTCTTTCAATCTTCATGAAACTTGGCAAAACAGTTGGCATTATATAGCTATAGATGCTTTCAAAAGGAATTTAAGGCATCTGGACGGGTTCGGTATGTAAGGGAGCCCAACAGCATCAATTTGAATATCGAAATGGTAAAAAATCACTTAAGTGCGAATATGCGAACCCCGGGACCACCCCTTCATCCTCTTTCAATCTTCATGAAACTTGGCAAAACAGTTGGCATTATATAGCTATAGATGCTATCAAAAGGAATTTAAGGCATCTGGACGGGTTCGGTATGTAAGGGAGCCCAACAGCATCAATTTGAATATCGAAATGGTAAAAAATCACTTAAGTGCGAATATGCGAACCCCGGGACCACCCCTTCATCCTCTTTCAATCTTCATGAAACTTGGCAAAACAGTTGGCATTATATAGCTATAGATGCTATCAAAAGGAATTTAAGGCATCTGGACGGGTTCGGTATGTAAGGGAGCCCAACAGCATCAATTTGAATATCGAAATGGTAAAAAATCACTTAAGTGCGAATATGCGAACCTCGGGACCACCCCTTCATCCTCTTTCAATCTTCATGAAACTTGGCAAAACAGTTGGCATTATATAGCTATAGATGCTTTCAAAAGGAATTTAAGGCATCTGGACGGGTTCGGTATGTAAGGGAGCCCAACAGCATCAATTTGAATATCGAAATGGTAAAAAATCACTTAAGTGCGAATATGCGAACCCCGGGACCACCCCTTCATCCTCTTTCAATCTTCATGAAACTTGGCAAAACAGTTGGCATTATATAGCTATAGATGCTATCAAAAGGAATTTAAGGCATCTGGACGGGTTCGGTATGTAAGGGAGCCCAACAGCATCAATTTGAATATCGAAATGGTAAAAAATCACTTAAGTGCGAATATGCGAACCCCGGGACCACCCCTTCATCCTCTTTCAATCTTCATGAAACTTGGCAAAACAGTTGGCATTATATAGCTATAGATGCTATCAAAAGGAATTTAAGGCATCTGGACGGGTTCGGTATGTAAGGGAGCCCAACAGCATCAATTTGAATATCGAAATGGTAAAAAATCACTTAAGTGCGAATATGCGAACCCCGGGACCACCCCTTCATCCTCTTTCAATCTTCATGAAACTTGGCAAAACAGTTGGCATTATATAGCTATAGATGCTTTCAAAAGGAATTTAAGGCATCTGGACGGGTTCGGTATGTAAGGGAGCCCAACAGCATCAATTTGAATATCGAAATGGTAAAAAATCACTTAAGTGCGAATATGCGAACCCCGGGACCACCCCTTCATCCTCTTTCAATCTTCATGAAACTTGGCAAAACAGTTGGCATTATATAGCTATAGATGCTATCAAAAGGAATTTAAGGCATCTGGACGGGTTCGGTATGTAAGGGAGCCCAACAGCATCAATTTGAATATCGAAATGGTAAAAAATCACTTAAGTGCGAATATGCGAACCCCGGGACCACCCCTTCATCCTCTTTCAATCTTCATGAAACTTGGCAAAACAGTTGGCATTATATAGCTATAGATGCTTTCAAAAGGAATTTAAGGCATCTGGACGGGTTCGGTATGTAAGGGAGCCCAACAGCATCAATTTGAATATCGAAATGGTAAAAAATCACTTAAGTGCGAATATGCGAACCCCGGGACCACCCCTTCATCCTCTTTCAATCTTCATGAAACTTGGCAAAACAGTTGGCATTATATAGCTATAGATGCTATCAAAAGGAATTTAAGGCATCTGGACGGGTTCGGTATGTAAGGGAGCCCAACAGCATCAATTTGAATATCGAAATGGTAAAAAATCACTTAAGTGCGAATATGCGAACCCCGGGACCACCCCTTCATCCTCTTTCAATCTTCATGAAACTTGGCAAAACAGTTGGCATTATATAGCTATAGATGCTATCAAAAGGAATTTAAGGCATCTGGACGGGTTCGGTATGTAAGGGAGCCCAACAGCATCAATTTGAATATCGAAATGGCAAAAAATCACTTAAGTGCGAATATGCGAACCCCGGGACCACCCCTTCATCCTCTTTCAATCTTCATGAAACTTGGCAAAACAGTTGGCATTATATAGCTATAGATGCTTTCAAAAGGAATTTAAGGCATCTGGACGGGTTCGGTATGTAAGGGAGCCCAACAGCATCAATTTGAATATCGAAATGGTAAAAAATCACTTAAGTGCGAATATGCGAACCCCGGGACCACCCCTTCATCCTCTTTCAATCTTCATGAAACTTGGCAAAACAGTTGGCATTATATAGCTATAGATGCTATCAAAAGGAATTTAAGGCATCTGGACGGGTTCGGTATGTAAGGGAGCCCAACAGCATCAATTTGAATATCGAAATGGTAAAAAATCACTTAAGTGCGAATATGCGAACCCCGGGACCACCCCTTCATCCTCTTTCAATCTTCATGAAACTTGGCAAAACAGTTGGCATTATATAGCTATAGATGCTATCAAAAGGAATTTAAGGCATCTGGACGGGTTCGGTATGTAAGGGAGCCCAACAGCATCAATTTGAATATCGAAATGGTAAAAAATCACTTAAGTGCGAATATGCGAACCCCGGGACCACCCCTTCATCCTCTTTCAATCTTCATGAAACTTGGCAAAACAGTTGGCATTATATAGCTATAGATGCTTTCAAAAGGAATTTAAGGCATCTGGACGGGTTCGGTATGTAAGGGAGCCCAACAGCATCAATTTGAATATCGAAATGGTAAAAAATCACTTAAGTGCGAATATGCGAACCCCGGGACCACCCCTTCATCCTCTTTCAATCTTCATGAAACTTGGCAAAACAGTTGGCATTATATAGCTATAGATGCTTTCAAAAGGAATTTAAGGCATCTGGACGGGTTCGGTATGTAAGGGAGCCCAACAGCATCAATTTGAATATCGAAATGGTAAAACATCACTTAAGTGCGAATATGCGAACCCCGGGACCACCCCTTCATCCTCTTTCAATCTTCATGAAACTTGGCAAAACAGTTGGCATTATATAGCTATAGATGCTATCAAAAGGAATTTAAGGCATCTGGACGGGTTCGGTATGTAAGGGAGCCCAACAGCATCAATTTGAATATCGAAATGGTAAAAAATCACTTAAGTGCGAATATGCGAACCCCGGGACCACCCCTTCATCCTCTTTCAATCTTCATGAAACTTGGCAAAACAGTTGGCATTATATAGCTATAGATGCTATCAAAAGGAATTTAAGGCATCTGGACGGGTTCGGTATGTAAGGGAGCCCAACAGCATCAATTTGAATATCGAAATGGTAAAAAATCACTTAAGTGCGAATATGCGAACCCCGGGACCACCCCTTCATCCTCTTTCAATCTTCATGAAACTTGGCAAAACAGTTGGCATTATATAGCTATAGATGCTTTCAAAAGGAATTTAAGGCATCTGGACGGGTTCGGTATGTAAGGGAGCCCAACAGCATCAATTTGAATATCGAAATGGTAAAAAATCACTTAAGTGCGAATATGCGAACCCCGGGACCTCCCCTTCATCCTCTTTCAATCTTCATGAAACTTGGCAAAACAGTTGGCATTATATAGCTATAGATGCTATCAAAAGGAATTTAAGGCATCTGGACGGGTTCGGTATGTAAGGGAGCCCAACAGCATCAATTTGAATATCGAAATGGTAAAAAATCACTTAAGTGCGAATATGCGAACCCCGGGACCACCCCTTCATCCTCTTTCAATCTTCATGAAACTTGGCAAAACAGTTGGCATTATATAGCTATAGATGCTATCAAAAGGAATTTAAGGCATCTGGACGGGTTCGGTATGTAAGGGAGCCCAACAGCATCAATTTGAATATCGAAATGGTAAAAAATCACTTAAGTGCGAATATGCGAACCCCGGGACCACCCCTTCATCCTCTTTCAATCTTCATGAAACTTGGCAAAACAGTTGGCATTATATAGCTATAGATGCTTTCAAAAGGAATTTAAGGCATCTGGACGGGTTCGGTATGTAAGGGAGCCCAACAGCATCAATTTGAATATCGAAATGGTAAAAAATCACTTAAGTGCGAATATGCGAACCCCGGGACCACCCCTTCATCCTCTTTCAATCTTCATGAAACTTGGCAAAACAGTTGGCATTATATAGCTATAGATGCTTTCAAAAGGAATTTAAGGCATCTGGACGGGTTCGGTATGTAAGGGAGCCCAACAGCATCAATTTGAATATCGAAATGGTAAAAAATCACTTAAGTGCGAATATGCGAACCCCGGGACCACCCCTTCATCCTCTTTCAATCTTCATGAAACTTGGCAAAACAGTTGGCATTATATAGCTATAGATGCTATCAAAAGGAATTTAAGGCATCTGGACGGGTTCGGTATGTAAGGGAGCCCAACAGCATCAATTTGAATATCGAAATGGTAAAAAATCACTTAAGTGCGAATATGCGAACCCCGGGACCACCCCTTCATCCTCTTTCAATCTTCATGAAACTTGGCAAAACAGTTGGCATTATATAGCTATAGATGCTATCAAAAGGAATTTAAGGCATCTGGACGGGTTCGGTATGTAAGGGAGCCCAACAGCATCAATTTGAATATCGAAATGGTAAAAAATCACTTAAGTGCGAATATGCGAACCCCGGGACCACCCCTTCATCCTCTTTCAATCTTCATGAAACTTGGCAAAACAGTTGGCATTATATAGCTATAGATGCTTTCAAAAGGAATTTAAGGCATCTGGACGGGTTCGGTATGTAAGGGAGCCCAACAGCATCAATTTGAATATCGAAATGGTAAAAAATCACTTAAGTGCGAATATGCGAACCCCGGGACCACCCCTTCATCCTCTTTCAATCTTCATGAAACTTGGCAAAACAGTTGGCATTATATAGCTATAGATGCTATCAAAAGGAATTTAAGGCATCTGGACGGGTTCGGTATGTAAGGGAGCCCAACAGCATCAATTTGAATATCGAAATGGTAAAAAATCACTTAAGTGCGAATATGCGAACCCCGGGACCACCCCTTCATCCTCTTTCAATCTTCATGAAACTTGGCAAAACAGTTGGCATTATATAGCTATAGATGCTATCAAAAGGAATGGTATGTAAGGGAGCCCTTTCCTTTTGCATCCCTTGCATACCGAACCCGTCCAGATGTCTTAAATTCCTTTTGACAGCATCTATAGCTATATAATGCCAACTGTTTTGCCAAGTTTCATGAAGATTGAAAGAGGATGAAGGGGTGGTCCCGGGGTTCGCATATTCGCACTTAAGTGATTTTTTACCATTTCGATATTCAAATTGATGCTGTTGGGCTCCCTTGCATACCGAACCCGTCCAGATGCCTTAAATTCCTTTTGACAGCATCTATAGCTATATAATGCCAACTGTTTTGCCAAGTTTCATGAAGATTGAAAGAGGATGAAGGGGTGGTCCCGAGGTTCGCATATTCGCACTTAAGTGATTTTTTACCATTTCGATATTCAAATTGATGCTGTTGGGCTCCCTTACATACCGAACCCGTCCAGATGCCTTAAATTCCTTTTGACAGCATCTATAGCTATATAATGCCAACTGTTTTGCCAAGTTTCATGAAGATTGAAAGAGGATGAAGGGGTGGTCCCGAGGTTCGCATATTCGCACTTAAGTGATTTTTTACCATTTCGATATTCAAATTGATGCTGTTGGGCTCCCTTGCATACCGAACCCGTCCAGATGCCTTAAATTCCTTTTGACAGCATCTATAGCTATATAATGCCAACTGTTTTGCCAAGTTTCATGAAGATTGAAAGAGGATGAAGGGGTGGTCCCGAGGTTCGCATATTCGCACTTAAGTGATTTTTTACCATTTCGATATTCAAATTGATGCTGTTGGGCTCCCTTGCATACCGAACCCGTCCAGATGCCTTAAATTCCTTTTGACAGCATCTATAGCTATATAATGCCAACTGTTTTGCCAAGTTTCATGAAGATTGAAAGAGGATGAAGGGGTGGTCCCGAGGTTCGCATATTCGCACTTAAGTGATTTTTTACCATTTCGATATTCAAATTGATGCTGTTGGGCTCCCTTGCATACCGAACCCGTCCAGATGCCTTAAATTCCTTTTGACAGCATCTATAGCTATATAATGCCAACTGTTTTGCCAAGTTTCATGAAGATTGAAAGAGGATGAAGGGGTGGTCCCGAGGTTCGCATATTCGCACTTAAGTGATTTTTTACCATTTCGATATTCAAATTGATGCTGTTGGGCTCCCTTGCATACCGAACCCGTCCAGATGCCTTAAATTCCTTTTGACAGCATCTATAGCTATATAATGCCAACTGTTTTGCCAAGTTTCATGAAGATTGAAAGAGGATGAAGGGGTGGTCCCGAGGTTCGCATATTCGCACTTAAGTGATTTTTTACCATTTCGATATTCAAATTGATGCTGTTGGGCTCCCTTGCATACCGAACCCGTCCAGATGCCTTAAATTCCTTTTGATAGCATCTATAGCTATATAATGCCAACTGTTTTGCCAAGTTTCATGAAGATTGAAAGAGGATGAAGGGGTGGTCCCGAGGTTCGCATATTCGCACTTAAGTGATTTTTTACCATTTCGATATTCAAATTGATGCTGTTGGGCTCCCTTGCATACCGAACCCGTCCAGATGCCTTAAATTCCTTTTGACAGCATCTATAGCTATATAATGCCAACTGTTTTGCCAAGTTTCATGAAGATTGAAAGAGGATGAAGGGGTGGTCCCGAGGTTCGCATATTCGCACTTAAGTGATTTTTTACCATTTCGATATTCAAATTGATGCTGTTGGGCTCCCTTGCATACCGAACCCGTCCAGATGCCTTAAATTCCTTTTGACAGCATCTATAGCTATATAATGCCAACTGTTTTGCCAAGTTTCATGAAGATTGAAAGAGGATGAAGGGGTGGTCCCGAGGTTCGCATATTCGCACTTAAGTGATTTTTTACCATTTCGATACTAACAACAATTTCCGACGTAATTTTGTTGTTGTTGAGAAATTCTTGAAACGTTACGTTGTCAAATAATCTTCAAAATCTCCGACTACAGTCATCCGCGACGCCCTTTAATTAACATTTATTATTATTCCACGATCGTGGTTCAATCAATATATGTCCATAACCGACGACGGTCTCCTTAGAAAAGAAAATATAAACCTATCTCCGCGGTAATATAAAGGCAAGTCACATGACATCATATCAACAATTATTCTGGTTTTTAATAAAATCAAAATTAAGCATTCCTGGCTGTTTAGAAAACACACTGAAAGACGAAATATACCGTTAAAACAGAAAAAAAAGAAAAAAAGAAAGACATCAATGGAAAGGGAGGTAAGCTCAAAGTATATATGCTAGTTGACATTCTCTGTGGGGGTGTGTTCTTTTTCCGTTTATAGCCAGTTTTCTATTAAAAATGAAAAGTGGTATACAATCACTGGCGAGAAATAACAGTCCGTTTACCAAGTTTTCGTATTTGTAAGTCACTATCGTATAAAGCACGATACCTTGTGCTAAATGTGTTTATACATGACCTTTCTATAAAAAATTACAACGGGGTAAAAGACAGAAAATGTATTGCTTCCGTGGCGTAACGAACATATATAGTTTGCTACAGATAAGCCTTATGCATATTAATTAACACTGATGACCACAGCAGGATAGCTATGAATAAAAAACTAGGTGGTTATTTCTCGGCATACACGTGCATATTCACATGTAACTGATTATTTACCAGTTCGATATTCAAATTTGACGCTGTTGGGTTCCCTTACATACCAAACCTTTCCAGATGTATAAAATTCCCCTATGTAGTATGTATAGCAATATTATACATTTTTTTATCTTGTATTTGATAAAGTGTATTTATTAATATCGAATATCGAACCCACTGCTAGCAGCAAGTTCGATATTAGAATTTCGAATATCGAACCCACTGCTAGCAGCGAGTTCGATATTCGAATGTCGAATATCGAATATCGAACCCACTGCTAACTTCACACCCGTTTTGTGCGACCTGAGCTTTAATTACAACGATTTTCATACAATCAGAATGGATCTGTAAGCAATTATACAGATGCGTGCATATAGTTGTTTTGAATTTCTATTTATAATTGTCTATTTATATATGCCCAACATCTGATTGTATTTCAACATTGGATCTTTAGAAATGCACTAAAGATACATAGTTAAGATAAATGATATTTATAAGTGTCTAATGAATTAACCAAACAATGTCGTTGTAATTTCCACTCTGAAAATCGTCTGTACACACAGATTTGATTTTTGAGCCGTCCCACCTCGGGAATCGAACTCGTGTCAGTTTATAACATCTATGGCTACTGCGCCTAGCATGTAAAGACAGAGGTGTAACCTCTAGACCAGATCCGTCCGCTAAAAAACGGAGTTTCACTGGCCTAGTGTTACTTTTGGTTGAACATGTCATTTACATACACAATGTTTTTGTGCGACCTGAGCTTTAATTACAACGATTTTCATACAATCAGAATGGATCTGTAAGCAATTATACAGATGCGTGCATATAGTTGTTTTGAATTTCTATTTATAATTGTCTATTTATATATGCCCAACATCTGATTGTATTTCAACATTGGATCTTTAGAAATGCACTAAAGATACATAGTTAAGATAAATGATATTTATAAGTGTCTAATGAATTAACCAAACAATGTCGTTGTAATTTCCACTCTGAAAATCGTCTGTACACACAGATTTGATTTTTGAGCCGTCCCACCTCGGGAATCGACGGATGGATCTGGTCTAGAGGTTACACCTCTGTCTTTACATGCTAGGCGCAGTAGCCATAGATGTTATAAACTGACACGAGTTCGATTCCCGAGGTGGGACGGCTCAAAAATCAAATCTGTGTGTACAGACGATTTTCAGAGTGGAAATTACAACGACATTGTTTGGTTAATTCATTAGACACTTATAAATATCATTTATCTTAACTATGTATCTTTAGTGCATTTCTAAAGATCCAATGTTGAAATACAATCAGATGTTGGGCATATATAAATAGACAATTATAAATAGAAATTCAAAACAACTATATGCACGCATCTGTATAATTGCTTACAGATCCATTCTGATTGTATGAAAATCGTTGTAATTAAAGCTCAGGTCGCACAAAAACATTGTGTATGTAAATGACATGTTCAACCAAAAGTAACACTAGGCCAGTGAAACTCCGTTTTTTAGCGGACGGATCTGGTCTAGAGGTTACACCTCTGTCTTTACATGCTAGGCGCAGTAGCCATAGATGTTATAAACTGACACGAGTTCGATTCCCGAGGTGGGACGGCTCAAAAATCAAATCTGTGTGTACAGACGATTTTCAGAGTGGAAATTACAACGACATTGTTTGGTTAATTCATTAGACACTTATAAATATCATTTATCTTAACTATGTATCTTTAGTGCATTTCTAAAGATCCAATGTTGAAATACAATCAGATGTTGGGCATATATAAATAGACAATTATATATATATATATATATATATATATATATCGTTTAATTTGTTTATTTTAAGAACAAATTTATAAATATAAATTGTTCTGAGGGGGAGGAATGTAACAGTATTATTTAATACATATGTTTTTCTTTAATAGTGATCTCCCTTGTTTTCATATTTCTCATTTAAAGTGCTTATTTTTGTTATATTGTCAAAGTAAATTATTACTTTTAACTAAATTGATAATTGTATTGTGATTTTGTTTGAATATTTACATGTAGATGTGACTGTGATATTTTTCTGAGTAATGTTTGCAAATTCAGAGTTTAACGTTTATCTTGATAAACACAGTTAAATTAATTTCTATATGTGTTTTGAAAGTAAGTCTAAGGGTCGTTGCTGCTCAACTATTTTGAAGGTACGGCCATAGAGCTACTATTTAGTTCTAACTTTTCGTTACATTTTCCATTGAATCGGATGCCGAAAATTGTGAGTTATTTAGATTTTGTCTAGTCATTTTTTTCTATTACAACTGGTTTACATTCAGGGATAAAAGTGCTTGAGATATTGTTATTTTTTTATACTTTACACTTAACATGTACATTTATTTACAACTGTTATCCAATTTTGTTTGTTAATTAAAAGTAAAACTCGCTGTTTTATATTTTGTCTACTGCCAACATTCTCTAAACTCAGATCCCAGAGGACGAACTGATATGGTCTTAAAAAGCCTCCCCTTGTGTCTATGAGAAATTACTTGGCGTTTATGTCATGATGACAAGTTAGTTTTGGGCTAAAAGACCATTTTTGTATTCAGCAGGGTTGTGCAGCATATAGGCACTCAGCCCTCCTGTTACAATGTGATTTAACAGACCAATCAAGAACCAATGACCTCTACTGACCAATAAGACCGGTTTTAACCAACAGTAATTAACATATAAAATAAACTAAATCTGTTATATATATATATATTTATTTGTTAAAATATTTATTAAGTAAGTTTTTCTACTTTTTTAATATATCAAATAACCATAAATATAGAACTATACATATTTTGTTAACTTCTAAGAAATCATATTTTATACAGTAATACTATTCATATACTAATTAAAAATTAATATAAAATATCACTCTTCCACAAGTTTACTACCAACCATTTTAGGACCTGTACTTTTTAATATCTTAGTTAATGATACTTTTCACTTTGTTTCGAAAAGTGACCTATATAATTACGCTGAAGATAATACCCTATCCAATAGCAGCAGTGACCTACAGGATGTAAAAATAACAACTCTTGAACAAGAAAGTAGTATTTGAATAAAATGGTTCTCAGATAACCACATGAAAGCCAACCCCGGTAAGTTTCATGCTTTTGCTATTGGCAGTAAAACCAAGAAAGAAAATTTGATTTTTGAATTAGACGGTATTAATATTAAATGTGAAGATGAGGTTAAATTACTTGGTGTTACCTTGATTTTAAATTGAATTTCAATAGCCATCTATCTAATGTATGTAAAAGGGCTTCACAACAATTGAATGTGCTAAAGAGAATTGGTAAATATTTAAGCAAGTTGGTAAAATTACTATATACTATTCTTGTATACTTGCAAACTTTAACTATTGCCCTTTAGTATGGCATTTCTGTAATGAAAGCATGAAAAGATCCAAGAAAGAGACTTGCGGTTCATATACAATAATGCTAAAAGCACATATGAAGAACTTCTGTATAAGTCAAAAATGCCATCTTTGAAAATTAGACGCTTTTTGGGTTCAAGTCACTTGGATTGCCTGAATGCAAGTAACGTAAAGACAGAAATACCAAAAAATTCGGGTTTGGTGTTGATACCAAAACGAGGAATTTTTCATAGACCGAATACAATAATGATAAAAAGCGCACTATGATTCTAATAAAATTGGGATAATATATGTTACCAAGTCTGTAGTCATGGAGACATTAAGTGTCAAGTAATTTCATTAAAAATTGCACTTCTAAAATTCAAACCAACTTCTAGTGACCTCCTATTCTCCGTCGATATAGCGACCTCCTATTATTTATCGTCCTACCGACTTCCTGTACTTCTTCGTCCTAGCGACCTCCCATTCTCCACCGGCCTTCCTGTCTAAGTAACTAAACAGCTCTAAACCAATGTTAACACAACACTGAGAAATTCGGCGCGAAAAGTGTATATATGGAGCACCAGAAACCTGTCTAACAAATTATCGGGGCCTCGGTGGGCGATTGGTTAAGATAGTTTGCCTACTATTTATCACGTGGTCTGTCACCACTGAGGTTGCGGTTTTGAGTCTTACTACGTGCAGGGCGTACTCGACTCCCAATCTTAATAGACAAGTATTGCCAGTTTTCCTCGGTTACTCTGGATTCCTCCCAAAATAAAAACTGAATGTCATAAAAAATTGCTGAAGGTGGCGTTAAACCTCATTTGAATTACAACAAAACAAAAACGAAACAAGTTTACAATTCTGAAAACTGATGCGACGTGTTCGATTTGTATGTTGTATACCTTAGCTAATCTGAAAAAATTAACAAAAAATACAGATGTACAACAAATACATACGAAGTAGGTTGATATGTAGCACCAAGTCTGTTTGTTAAGTGATAGTTGTAAATCTAATGAGCAACATAACATATATTGCAAGCTACACGACAAACGTACATACTCCAACTTCAAAATTGTAAACTTGATTGTCATAAATAGTACCACGTACTAGACATCGAGTATATTTCTCATCTATAGCTTTTTCATGATTATGTTTTACGGTCTAGACATTGTAGCATTTTTACGGAGTGTTCACAAATGAAGACGGATTTTTTTCTTCATCTTCATTCATTCCTCCTGTTACCCACCCCTACTTACATCCTAAATAATAAGTACATTATAGGTTATTTAACTCAATTTTTATTATTTGACATGGTTCGTGCCTACATCACCACCGCTATATAGTTGGACAAAAGTGACTTGTTCTATTAGACATCATATATTTACCCTAATTGTAATAAAAATCCAAATTTGTTCTTGAAATCCAAGTTGTCGGAATAGTTAATTTATCTTTAAATTAACAAAAGTCATTGGCAGAAAAAAAATCTAGTCTAGTTTGTGACAGGGTTTTCGTCTAAGACCACTGAATTTTAATTATTATAAATGATCTACAAATTCATTTCTGTGTTAACACAAAGTTACTATCAGAACATGACTGCATCAAGTTTATTTTTAGTACAAGTTTTGACCGGAGGATAGTTGACTAATTTTTGGTTTCTGAGGATATTTTTATTAACAAAAGTTGTTATATACAAATGACATAATTATTTGTTGAAAAAAATATCTGATTTATTTACTAATCATCTTGTCACTTTAAATCACGGAAAACCGCACAAGTTCAAAGATAAAAAAAGTTTGTAATTTAAGTACATCGTCTAGTTTACAAAAGAAACAGATTGTTGTCATATCAAATTAAATTTATCATTGTGTATAGTGTGGTGCAGTTGGCTTGTAAAAGTTATTATTACCATGACAATTGACTAAGTCTAGTTAGACCGAGCACGGAGATGAGGACAGGATATTCTACTTTCCTTCTATATGGATTGTGTTTGGTTTTCCTTGATGCTCGTATGTATAACGTTCGTTCTTTAATTAATTTTGCGTTGCATATCATAACAAGAAACCGTGCTTATTCTATAACAATATGTTTCTTGTTTTAAATCTACGAATTTTAAACATTTACATCATGTTGATTAATTTTAGTTACTTAACATGTTTCTTTGTTTGACAAATAACAGTAAATAAAATGAATTAATTTAACTCTGATAACAAGATTCTACATTATATTTTATCTTATGTTGAATGGACCAAAAACTTAAATTTTGTATTGCGTTACAGTGTATCAAGAAGACAACGACCTTAATAGGGTATCGAGTAGATCAAAGCTCAACATTGTTATTGCATTAAGTGTATCGAGTAGACCACGACCTAAATATGTTTATTGCATTAAGGGTATCGAGTAGATCAAAGCTCAATATTGTTATTGTATTAAGTGTGTCGAGTAGACCACGACCTAAATATGTTTATTGCATTAAGAGTATCGAGTAGACCAAGCTCACCATTTTTATTGTATTAAGGATTAAGGGTATCGAATAGACATAGACTCAACATTTTTATTGTATTAAGGATTAAGGGTATCGAGTAGACCAAGGCTCAACATTTTTATTGTATTAAAGATTAAGGGTATCGAATAGACCAAGACTCAACATTTTTATTGTATTAAGGATTAAGGGTATCGAGTATACCAAGGCTCATCATTTTTATTGTATTAAGGGTATCGAGTAGACCACGACCTCAATATGTTTATTGCGTTAAGGGTATCGAATAGACCAAAGCTCAACATTTCTATTGAGTTACAGGGTAACAAGTAAACTCCTGCATTACTACTTTTTATTACATTATAGGGTATCTAATAGACCCAGATATTGTCAGGGGAAAAGCCTTAGCTAGTGATGTATTTATAGTCAGTAACAAGGCCGATATCAGGATACACCATTCTGGAGATAGATACAACATTCGAAGACGACCAAAAGGCGCAGGTAATATGGCACGAAAATCTGTAGAAAAAACTGCAGAATGGTTTGAATTTTTTATATTATCATCAATAGTCTATTTAGCTCATAAGAATGGTAAACTTTGAATATGAAAAACAGAATAAAACAGCAAAAGAGATTTACAAAGGTTAGATGGTACAATTTAAAAGACAATAAGAACATTCCATTTTTTTTTATTGTAGCCGTACTATATATAACAATGTATTTTAATTTTATCTCGAATTATGTTGTTAAATGTGTTCGTCTGAACAACTTTTACTTTATTCTTAAGATAAAGTTCGTCCATCTCTGTCCGTAACAGAAAATGTTAACAACAAGCAACCAACAATGGTCGCAACAACCGATCAGCCTCCAGGAGAGGTGGATTTACATAAAGCAGAAACAGGTAAGAGTGGATGTACATTGTACAGCAGGGGCCTAGGTGGCCGAGTGGTTAATGTAGTTCGTATACTGTTGATCACGTGGTCTGTCAACACTGAGGTTGCAAGGTTTGAGTCTCACTGCGGACAGGGTGCACTCGATTCCAATCTTAATTGATAAAGATGGCCAGTTTTCCTACCGCAGGTCGGGGGTTTTCTCCGGGAACTCCGGCTTCCTCCCCCAATAAAAACTGGATGCCATGATATAGCTGAAAAATTGCTGAAAATGACGTTAAATAATATCAAAACAAACAAACATTGTACAGCATATAAAGTATCTGAATAAAGGAGATTGTATAACGTAGAAACAGCTTGATAGATACATATGTAGGAGACGCCATACTGCGTAGTAGGAGATCGTATAGCAAAATAGATACTGAGGTAAGAGAGGTCGTACTGCGTAATGTAAAAAAGGTAGTAGAGGTCTCGTATAGTGTAACGTAATAGACCAGGTAAAAGATGTCATTCATCGTATTGCAATTGAGGTATAGGTAGGAGGGGTCGACTTGTTTTTCGGGGGGTCTCCTTTTTTTGTTTGATGTTAAACGCTACTTTCAACAACTTTCTAGCTATATTATAGCTTCTAGTTTTTATTGGGGGAGGAAGTCAGAGTGCCCAAAGTAAACCCCTCACCTGCGGCAGATTAAATGGAGGAGGGTCAAAAGGCGTAATGTAATAATGTAAGATATATAGGTAGGAGAGGTCATAAAACATAATATTATAAAGATTTATGTTGGAGGGGTCTTACAGCGTAATGTAATAAAGATATCAGTAGTGGAGTCGTAATGCGTAATGCAACATACATAAGTAGCGAGTCGTACATCGTAATGTAATAGACGTATAAATAGAATATGTCTTAAAGCGCAATGTAATAGAGATATAAGCAAGCGTCATGCACTTGAGATGTAAGTATGAGAGGTTGTAGAGCGTAATGCAGTAGAAATATAAGTAAGGGATCGTACAGCGTAATGTAACAGAGGTATTAGTAGGAGGGGGGTCATACAGGGTAATGTGATATTGGTAGGAGAGGTCGTACAGCGTAATTGAAAAAATGTATAAGTAGAGGTCGTACAGCGTAATATAAAAGAGACTTGGGTAGGATAGGTCGCAAGGTGAAATTTATTAAAGACATAAGTATGAGAGGTTGTGTTGTATAATCACAATAGTGAGGTTGTACGGTATATTAGATAGAGACGTTTCCGAGAATCCTCTGCCGTCCAACGCTTTTGTTTTGCGCAAAAATAAAGCGTTGGAAGGCAGAGGATTCCCGGAATAGATAGAGACATGTGTTATTGCATTCGTATTGATTATATCTGAAATAAAGTAAGGTCGATATTCAAACTGTTAGAACAAAAAATACAATACGCCTTTACGGAGATTAAATCATTTGGCTAAAATACAAAGAATTATCAATGAAATCTTTATTAATTAGAGAAAGTATACTCACTCAAAACAGAAACGCAACATACAAAAAAAAATGGGAATTTTACTTCATATATTATTTTAACACTTTACCATATAAATAATTTATACAGAAATGTAAAAAGTGGCACACTTCATGTTCATGAGTTCTTTTACCATGGAATATAACAGTCAATAAATTATGCAAAAATGTCAGTATCTGTTGTGCCCACCATTTGCTTGTAACACAGCCCTTACTCGTCTTGGCAAGGATCCAATTAAACGTTAAGTATGAACATGCGGTATCCTTTGCCACTCATACTGAAGTGCCTGCTCTAATTGTTGCAGATTTTGCGGCGGGGGTTGTCTGTCGTTGGCGCACGATCCAGTTCATCCAACAGATGTTCAATTGGATCCGGGAATGGTGATGGCCAACGGATCACATTGAAATTCTGTTGCTAACCGTTGCTCGGCGGTGTTGGCGTCTCAGTGTTGCTCCGACGTAATGTTTTCTTGCTCGCAATCGATGAGAGCGTAACCGATTGCGTATTGTCTGTGGTAATATACGGCGGAACCCAGGGACGTTTACAGCTGGTTCTGTTGCAGCAATAGTCATGTTCCGTAGGTGGAATACTCGATCGTAGCGGTCCTGCGCCCCAGTTGTAACACGCGTACGCCCTGAACGTAGTCGGTATGTCGTAGTACCAAGCTGCTGGTAGCGTCTCCAAAGGCGTGAAATTATGCTACGATGAACATTGTACGTTCTAACCGGCATTCTGTGATTCCCCGGCCTCGATTCGACCGATATCGATATTCCGGGTAGCAACATCTAACCTTTGCATAGCGTCATCTCATCATAATTTTATTTTACTAATGCAGTCAAGAAAAGAAATAGCGGGGCTTTATACTGATTGTCTGAGTTAAAAAAAAATACTCATGATTTGCACATGAAAGTCGACCCTGTTTTTAGCAATGCGTAATTCATAGTGTGTTCAAGATTTCGACCACAGTCGTTCACGGGTGGATGAACTTAAATGCTTTTACCTGGAAACCTTTAATTAAAGATGTAATTATAATGTTGTGTATATATTTAAATACTAATACGTTTGGAAAAAAATTATCCGATGTTGCGTTTCTTTTTTGAGTGAGTATCTCTGTGACATATATAAATGATTTCACATCTATTAAGCCGTAGAGTAAAGGGGTTTTCTGTGACAAGGTACAAAAACAAACTATTAATGTAATATTATATCCTGGTATACAGTCTACGTGCACATCTTATTGTGGTTTTTACTTTCCGTGTTAATACTCCTAGTATTTTAATCTATATAAAACGTGATTTGTGGTTTATGTAAAAAAAACAACACACATTAAGATATTGTATGGCAAAGGTAAATTTTGAATTGTGGTTCTGTTTTAAGAAGACTTGCTGGTATATTCACGGAAGTGTTCCGTGTAAATGACATTTATCTGACTGGTTGGACTGAATGCAAAATTTAATGTGAAGTTTACACATAGTCACGTGTTATAGCGGGATTTGTCATATTCATTTCAGAAATAAATATTTAAAAGCTGCAAAGATTGAGTTCTAATGTTACTTTCTTGATATTTCTATACTTGGTTCCGAATCCGGTAGCTTTATGATCCTTTCAAATACATCCTCTTCTATTAAGCATCACTCGTGTATGAATATTCGTCAATATATTTTGTTAGTTTAGTTAATTATACTGTATTTAGAATTTTGCTGAGTGTTAGGTTGTAGTACTATATAGATACAAAAAACAAGATATTCTATTACTGCTAAGTTATTTACAGCTTATAAAATTGTTTATACAATTGTATCTGACTTCAATTTACCGACGGCTTTCTCTTCTTCAGTGGTATTTATATAATATAGACAAATAAAAACAATATATAGTCTATAAGTACTCAAAATTTATTTTTAGCATTTGAAAATACTTCAAGCAGACTTCAAGATATAATGGACCAAGGGGACGTCCGTGTCTCTAGGACAGGTATGTAGAAATATTGTATAAGTTTTATTTTCCAAACCTCAAGTTTTATTTTCCAAACCTCATGTTTATTTATGTTACAAATAGTATATTAGTTACTAGTTACTGTTATGGAATTTTGATTGGTCGACCATTATCCGTGTTTTCATATTATAAGTTGTTGCTGAAAAGATAATACAATTAGTCAAATACATTTTACTTTAAGTCCATCTCTGGAATATAGTTAATTAAACATAATGTACAGATATTTGAAACATGATCATTTTTCGATCAATTGATCTATAAAAAACTAGTAATGATTGCGTTGGATTGCCAACACAAGATGTCTCCTAAACGATTTTCATTGGGAGATGGAACCGAAATACCCCAAATATATTTATGATTAAAATATAAATTCATGTATCGGTAGTTTAAATAGACATGTACAGCGATGTTCATACGGAATGTCATATGAGATGGTTATTGATGTTTTGCCTATGATCTAATGTCATATGAGATGGTTATTGATGTTTTGCCTATGATCTAATGTCATATGAGATGGTTATTGATGTTTTGCCTATGATATAATGTCATATGAGATGGTTATTGATGTTTTGCCTATGATATAATGTCATATGAGATGGTTATTGATGTTTTGCCTATGATCTAATGTCATATGAGATGGCTATTGATGTTTTGCCTATGATATAATGTCATATGAGATGGTTATTGATGTTTTGCCTATGATTTAATGTCATATGAGATGGTTATTGATGTTTTGCCTATGATATAATATCATATGAGATGGTTATTGATGTTTTGCCTATGATATAATGTCATATGAGATGGTTATTGATGTTTGCCTATGATCTAATGTCATTTGAGATGGTTATTGATGTTTCGCCTATGATATAATGTCATATGAGATGGTTATTGATGTTTTGCCTAGGATATAATGTCATATGAGATGGTTATTGATGTTTTGCCTATGATCTAATGTCATACGAGATGGTTATTGATGTTTTGCCTAGGATATAATATCATATGAGATGGTTATTGATGTTCTGCTTATGATATAATGTCATATGAGATGGTTATTGATGTTCTGCCTATGATATAATGTCATATGAGATTTACTTACATATAGGTCTTGATAGGTGTTATATATAATTCTGCGGGGACCATACTGAGAGGGATGTCTTCTCGTTGGAGTGTAGTGGGTTGGAGTTGTCAGGTCATAATCAGGAAAGCAAAGAGGGTTTTTAGTTTAAACATATTTTATTTGCTCAAATATGCAAATAGGATAAGACACAAGTTAATCAAACTTATGAAGTCTTCTCCAAATATACAGTATGTTACAAAAATATATTGATGGAGCAGCATACATAGTAATACAATTCAAATTATATTATGTTTGTTAGAAATGAACCTTAAGGGATAAAATAAAACATTTGACAGATATTAAAGAGAAAAAAAAAGGAATAGAGAGAAAATAGAGGATAGATGATAGATGATAGATGTGATGATGAGTGTGATTTAAAAACATTGTGAAAAGAATCAAACAATCAAACAATCGGGAACCTTTCTGACCCTTTAATATACTCAAAGACGTGCTTAAAAACTAGTTCGTTCTGCTCATTAGTCAAAAGCGAATTACCAAATGTAAGAAGTTCTAAATTTACTGGACAATAGATTGGCAGCCACTGAAGGTTTTGAAATAATCTATTCCTAATGTTAGCATACTTCGAACATTCCAAGAAGTAATGATTTGAATCTTCACGATCAGATCCACATCGACAAGATGGATCAGATAAAATATTTACCCTGTATAGGTCATAATTCAATGTTGATGCTGAACATCTTAATTGGGTTAGGACAATATTAAGTTTTCGATGACCATATTCATAGTGTTTTGGAACTCTTCTATGTGGGTTCAAGTTTTTTAATTCAGATTTAAATTTAAATATAGAGTCAACATTACGGAGTGATAGATCTAAACGGTTCCACTGTCGAATAGTTGAAGGTATGAACGATTCATCAGTCAGGGAAAGTCTACAGAAGGGAGTCATAATATTGTTACCATTGCGCAAGGGATAAACTGCCGTGCTTTGTATTGTAGGAGGAATTAAGTTACACAGATATGCTGGTGCCGAGTTGTGCTGTATATTATAGAACATTTGTAACTTCCTGCGTTTCCTGCGCTCATCCAAAGACTCCCACCCAATTTCAGTATAAATATTAATTGCATTAGTAAATATTGGTAGGCCTGTGACTATTCGAGCAGCCTCGAGTTGTAATTGTTCAAGTTTATTGCAGTAGCCCACCCCCATGTTGTCCCAAACTTCACAGGCATATTCAAAAAGTGGTCTTATGAAGACTAAATATAGTTTTTCTAAGTTTTTCCGAGTAAGTTTATATTTAAATTTCCTGAGTACGTTCAGGTGCTTTGAAACACTACATATAATATTATCAATGTGTGTATTCCACTTAGCATCACTGCTAAAGGTGACCCCTAGATGTTTATGAAGATTAGTAATGGGTATATTAATGTCACTTAGTGTAAATCGCATATCCGGCGTTATTATGTTTGAAAATAACATAATTTCAGTTTTTTCGGGGTTAAATGACATTAACCATTTTTTGGACCAGTCGTTCAGCTCTTTCAAATCGTGATCGATAACAGTCTGTATCTGCGAAGGGTCGCGACTAGAATAGCTGAACGACGTGTCATCAGCAAACAGTCTACATAAGGAGACAAGTTTTTCAGCTATGTCATTGATATATATAATAAATAATAATGGACCCAGCACCGACCCTTGTGGGACACCAGCAGACACATTGCAAAGCTCGGATGACGATTGTTTGATTACTACTCTCTGTTGTCTATTATTCAAATAGCTTTTAAACCATTCTAATAAATTTCCATTTACTCCATACGATTTCATTTTATGTAATAAACCTTTATGCCAAACCTTATCAAATGCTTTGGAAAAATCACAAAAAACAAAGCAGTTTATTTCCTTCTTCTCGAGTGAATTTAAAATACAATTGTAAATTTCTATCAACTGGTGGACTGTGGAACAATTAGGAAGAAAGCCAGACTGGTATTGATATATAAGATTATTTCTTTGCATGTGGTTAAAAACATACTTATAAATAATACGTTCCATTACCTTGCCGACGCAGCTAATAAGCAAAGAGGGTGCTTGTTTGCAAAGTGCCAACACATGCTAACGACCCTTTTTATAGATGTCAATAGGAAGGTTATTTTTCAGCCTGTACCATATACACTATAATGTTCCAGTGACACTGAAGAGTTTCTGCCTTCTGGCCCATCTGGTCATTGTCGGTTAACCTGTTCTCGTCCTGAACATTGCTGAAATACTGTTGCTTGACATAAATCCATTTTCAGTAATTCGGAATGTTCCTAAAATGAATTTAATGATGATTTCAAAGCATCTCTAATCTTATTAAATCATTTTCCAACATATCTCGTCGTTGTTTCAAAACACCGAATCACTTAAAACTGTCACCCTACATGTATTTAATTGTATTAGCATTTGCATAAGATGCATACATATTTTTTTCCTTCAGGAAAGTCGTTAGGTAACGGTCAAAGGTCAGGGGCAGTAACTCTAGGGGATAGTATCACTTCAGGAACAAGTGTTGATCCCACAGGGCCAGCTATTGAAAAACCCAACGGAATGATATTTGAACATGTTCACGGTAAGTCACATACGGCTATCCTTAAATGCTTTACGACGAACGGTATATGCATTTTGTCACCATACAGTTAAAGATAGGAGTTAATAATCAACACAGATAACAACAATAGATTTCAAATAAACATACACTATACACAGTCAGAAATGTACAAGCATGAGAAACAGGAAAAACATCAATACTTTGGATAAACTATTTGTGTACTTGAATGAATAGTCGGGTATCTTCGTTGTTAAGCTAATGTAATAATTGCAAGATAAATTGTGTTACAGCCATTTAAGTTTATTTCCTACTGATTTGTCTCTTAAGGTATTTTCGATGGCTGATCTTTTTGTTCTGCTTGTCATCTGCATTTCTACTTCCATGTTTATATATAGAATCAAAACCCAAATCTGGCGAGGTTGACTTTAAATAATAATGCCTTCTAAAGACCAAACACACTTATCTTTTATCCCATGCTTTTTCTGCAATTTTTCTTACGCTCTTTCACGCTTGGCAACAAATTTCGTCAATGAGTCTGCACTTCCAGGTAGCCATTTCAGTGTTTTGCTAAAGCGTCATTGTATGAAATAAGTAGTTACCATTTTAGGGTCTTAAGGGGAGGTATTTTTATTAAAAATGAATCTCAAGAGAAGTTTATCACAGTCCAAATGGCCATAAATTTATTTCAATTAACAGGCTCTGTAATTGTTTTTTATTATTATTTTTATTTTCTTAGTCTTTTTTCCACGTTTTTCATGCTTACTATAAACGTATGAAATAAAGACAGTGGTATTCCACTAAAATAATTAATGCTATGAAGTGTCAAATATACGACCCTTTCATAAGGTTACTTACATAAAATTCAATGCAGATTTTTCTCTCTCGTTCAATTAATTATGTATTTTACATTAAAGGGTCTCATTTTGTTGTCTACTACGTCATCGCATTAGTCATCGAAAACACCTTACTTTGATTTCTAACACACTATTAACACTGTGCTCAATCAAGTGGGTATGGCACAATAAAAAGTAGATGGATTGATAAAAACTTGGCAAAACACGACTCTAGATATTATTGAATACAGTATGAAAGATTAGTTTGTTTGTTTATCTACTAATGCACTGACAAAAATTAACCTATCGAAAACACCAAAGCCCATCATACATATATCTAGTCTCCAGTTCTAGTGTAATAGAAGTTCCGATCCTAAGATCGTTCATTTTATATATGAATAGAAAAGAACTCCTCTTGTTCATGAGTTCGTCGTGTTTTCTGATAGTGATAGCTGATTATGTGTGCTCTATTTTTAATGATATTTACAGTTTTAAAATTGAAAACTACAAATAAGGTGAAAGTGTATTGTACAATAAAAATACGATTTTTTCCGTCATTCCAATGTTTTAGAAGATGTTACCTTAATTTTCTGTTAAATTAATTAACTGTAAACACTTATTTCGTACGTTATTAGTATAAATGTTATTTGTTTATTCAAGTACGTTGAAAAACAAATGATCTTATAAATACTTGTAAACTTGAATGTTATTCTCGATGCTGGTATATGTTTTTTATTTCTGAATTGAAATTACAGGGAACAATAATGGACAGTCTGCCAATGGTGTCTCCAAACAACCAAACAACGGTAATACAGTCCAAAAGGTTCCAGTTAGGGAACAGTCTATTGGCGGTAGTGATGGAAAGGTAGAATTCATTGGTCAAACCATTAACCAACTGGGACCAAACCAGGGTGTTAAAACCCCAGATGGATCACCCCCGTTTCAAAATGGACAGATAAATGGTGGTTCTGGAATAGATTCTAACAAAGACGAGGTCAAGGAGCAGATTCAAAATGGAGGAAGACGACGTATGAATGAAAAATTACGTAAAACAAATGGTGGAGGTATGCAACAAGGCGGGATTTCCGTTCAGACGAAAGAAACAAGACCTGATATTCATAGATTTCGAAATGGCCAGATTGGTTCGAAACGTGACCAAATTTTTGAAAGTGGTATCGTTGATACTGGATCAGGACCAATGCAAAATGGTAAGATTGGGTCTAGTCGAAATCAGATTATTCAAAGTGGTGTAGTCGATACTGGCTCAAAACCTACGCTACCACCACTACAAAATGGTCAAGGTACACAGACCGGAGTTGAATTTGGACCTGGTGAAGATTCTAACCGAGTATTATCCGGAAGAGAAGGTAAAGTGGATGAACTTGAAAGCATAAATCAGGGTGGGCAGACTAGTGGCGGACAAGAACAGGGAGAACGACAAAAACCTACAACACCACCTTCTGTCGGAGATGTAACGGATGTACCGGGGGAAAGGCAACAACCTACAACACCGTCTTCTGGTGGAGATGAAACGAATGTACTAGGGGAACAACAACCTACAACACCGCCTTCTGGTGGAGATGTAAGAAACGTTCTATGGGAACGACAACAACCTACAAAACCGCCTGCTGGTGTAGATATAACGGAGGTACCTGTGGAACGGCAACGACCTACAATACAGCCTTCCGGAGGAGATGTATCGATACCGGATATGTCAATACCTACCCAGAGACCACGGGAAGAGCTAACAGGTTCAACGTTGGGTCCTGACAAGTTAGGGGAAGAAGAATCAGAAGAACGACAAGACAAGAAAAGTACAGAAGAATTGTCAGGGTTACCAGGAGCGGAACAAACCAGCACTAAACAGGAAGTAGAGATAACGAGTCAAAAACCACCTGCCACGCCACGTCCAAAGCAAACAGGAAGTACTCCCTCAGAATCAGAGGAACTTCCGGAAACTCCTAAGAGTGATAAAAAGAAAGATCTGCTTACACCAATTCTAACTGAAAAAGAACCGAAGTCTTCTGTTGACCCTACTAAACAAAAGACAACGAGGTACAAATCATCCGATTGGGAAGATAGTTGGCAAATAGACAGCTGGGATAGCGATTCCGAAAGCGTATTTTGGTCAGACGAAAGCAAACCTAGAAAAGGAAAACAAATAGTAGTGATTGGTAAATCTAAAGCTCCCAAAGAAAGTTACAAGAAAAAGAAGTTTGATTATTGGTGGGACGATAGTGATAGTAGTGATTGGGACAGTATCGAATTTGGTCCAACACACACTGTTGATAAATATGACACAGTGAAAACTAAAACTGACTCACGTAAGGGCATTATATTGATTAAATCGAAAAGTCCAAAGGTGCAATATTCTGATTCTGTCAGCGATGAAAACTGGGATGACGACAGTGACAGAAGAAAAATCGGTATAGATTCAAAAACACCTTTAGGTAGAGTACAGGGCAAGCGGGTAAAGTACTTGACTGACAGCACAGATTCGGATTATTCGAGTGAATCTTATGTTTACAACAAAGATAAAGTCCGTATTGACACAAAAAAGTCGGATAAAATAACAAGAAAACAAAAGCAGCATTTAACAAAGGGAGGTGATTCGGATTACTCCGATGATTCTGGTTATGGTATTAGCAAGAGATACCACAAAATAAGGAACAGTAGAAAACAAAATGTTTATGAAGACATCAGTGACAGTTGGGATGATAGTTTTGGTGAGAAAGACAGTGATAATGGCCAAAAAAATATTGCCCGCTGGCTTAAAACGTCTAAACGTATTAAACCGAAAAGTATTAGTAGATTAGAAAGCGACAGTTCTGAAAGCAACAGTTTTGAGGACAGTAAGACATTTAGACTGAAAACAATTCCAATGACAATGTACAAAATACATAAAGAAAGCAAGACAAAACCTTCATCTACAACACAAAACATTCAGACCAGGGAGAGAACATTTAAGGAGAAAAGTCATGAAAATGTAAACGACGACACCGATAGCTGGGAAAGTGATAGCTGGGAGTATTTTGATGAACCTGACTTTGAGAAATTAAAACGAAGTTCGGTGAATAAGGAAAGAAAAGAAGGGGTTAAAAATTCAACAATGAGAAATCAATTTAGGCTTAACCTTAAGAGTTCTAAATTGGATTCTGACGAATCAAGTGCCAGTGTTGAAATGCGTTACAATGATAGGCAAATAACAAGTCCTAGCTTAACACATAATGCAAAAGAAAAAGAAATATCTCAACCTAGATTTGTTGCAGCAAAAAATAACGACCACCATTATGAGGTTTCTGGGCGTGTTTTGTTGAGAAAGGCAGGCCGGAAACGGATGTATACAAAAGACAGTAACAGTGATGATTCCGATGATAAGAACAAATTGGTCAGAAAAGTGGCCAAGGGTTTCCGAGTAGGAGCCGTAGCTACTCCATTTTGGTTAGACACGACGCATCCATAAATATACTCCGTTTCAACATATCGCTAAATCCTCTGGGGGAATATAATTACTATTGCAGAGATATGTCTATTTACAAGATAGTTTGTAAAATATAAAGAACTGTGCTGAAGGCGAAAAATAAAACCATGTTTCCAATAATTTGTGTTTTTTTCACGTGTGTTAAACCATAATAAATATCAATATCTCGCGGGCGTAAAGTTTACATCAGCGTCCAACGTCACTGATGATATAGGACGTGATTTCATTTATCTTGAATAAATTTATCAATAGACGTATATTTATGAAAACTATTGCAGAAAAAATATTTTCTTTAAATGCACATTTAAGCGATAAAAATAATATTGGTTGTCTTTTGTTCTGAACTTAGTTTAAAGACATTTATTCAATAAAACAATGCAGTACAATAAAATACAGTGGGGGACGTGTTTGGAGAGTGCCACGCCACTTGCACGATCAAGACCCCTTTGTAGATTTGGAAAAAGAGTAGCTGCTACAAAAGGCTAGATTTTCCGCCCCTAACCATTACTGCATACTTTTCCTGTGACAGTCCAAATTTTGTTCCAAGTGTCCCTCCACTTTTTCCGTTGATTTAGTGTTTGTTGTTCTTTCCTGGAACACAGCTGAAATACTGCTCGCTGGACGTAAAGAAAACATCTAATTTTTTTATTGCTTACGTTATAAAAAAATATGGAAACATAGGAAAAAAAGATAATAATAATAATAATAATAATAATAGCGTTAAAACTACTAAAGTTAGAAAGTAATAATATAAAATGGAAAAAATAATATAACAAGAGAGCTATACAAAAAATGCAAGGAATAATTGAGCTGAACTGTTTGGCGTTAATGAGTAACTAAAATGTTATTGTTATGTTTATCATCTTGTAGGAATGCCTCCAGTAACAATTCTAGCAGCTCCTAACTGAACCTCTTCCAATGTTTTGCTAAGGGACTGTGCCAAATGATACCACCTACATAATATGATTCCCTGCATTCCCATGAGTGAATCCTGACTGAGAAGGAGTTATTATAAGATTTTGTACTAGGAAATTATGAGCATATTTATAAATACATCGCTCCATACATTTGGAAATATGCCTAAAAGAGAGATTGCATGGTCTATAATTTTTGACGTCACTTATATTAGCGATTTTTAAAACGGGTTTAGTTTATAACAATTTTTATTTGCTCAAAGAACAAATAGAGATAGGACACAAGTTTTACCAACTTACGAGGTCTTCTCCCATACAATACAATATTAAACAAAATACATGTCTTAAGAGCACGCATTATAGATAAACACATATGTATGCATATATACAACAGTATGGTCTACAAAATATTGTGTGTTGTCGAACCAACTTCGGTGTTATCTTGCCAAAGTACAAGTATTTATGATTTATGATACGAGGAAACGTTTAGAGCTTTTTATAAATTTAAATACCTTATTAAAAATTGCCATATTAGTTTTTTTTTCGGATAGGCGCTCGTCTCCACAGGTCAGCAGACGTACATCAGTTTGTATTAGTAACTTCAGTTTCCCTAAACTTTGCAGAAGAGTTATTCTAATCGCAGTATATTTTGGACATTCCATAAAAAAAGGGTTAATATTTTCGACAGGAGCACCGCAGCTGCATTCAGAACTCGTTATTATGTTTACTTTAAAGATATCCGCGTTTAGGTATGAGGCTGAGCATCGAAGTAGATTAAGAATGATATTAAGTTTACGGGGTCTGTAAGAATAATATGAGGGAGCTGTATCATAGGGATTTGGTAATTGTCGTCTCAATTCTGAGAGATGTATCATTAGCAAACATACGCGATAGAGACACCAGATTATCGCCTATATCATTGATATATGTCATAAAAAATAATAGTGGGCCTAGAACAGAACCCTGAGGTACGCCGGCTTTAATATTTGAAAGCGATGAAGAAAGCGATTTGCATATCACTTTCTGTTTGCTATTAGATAAATAATCTTTAAACCAATCATGAAGCTTTCCTTTAATTCCATATGCATTTAATTTTAGCAATAGACCTTTATGCCACAACCTATCGAAAGCTTTCGCAAAATAGCAAAAAGCCAAACAACAAGTTTCTCGCTTTTCCAGGGAAATAAGAACAGTGTTGTATATCTCAATAAGCTGGTGAACAGTTGACCGTTTAGGTAGAAAGCCTGATTGGTTGTCGTATAGGAGACTGTTTCTGATTAAATGATTGTACACATGTTTATATACAACTCTTTCCATTAGCTTACCATTGCAACTGATCAATGATAGGTCGATAATTTGAGGGAAGGGATTTATCTCCCTTTTTAAAAATCGGTATAACATCACTGTTTTTTCCACGCAGACGAAAATTTCCCCTTTTTGAGGGATTTATTAATACCATAACAAGTGGTTTAGTTATGTTTGTTTGTTTGAATGGTGTTTTAACGCCACTTTCAGCAATTTTTCAGCTATTTCATGGCGTCCAGTTTTTATTGGGGGAGGAAGCCGGAGTTCCCGGAGAGAACCCCCTACCTGCGGTAGGAAAACTGGCAATCCTTGTCAATTAAGATTGGAGTCGAGTACACCCTGCCTGCAGTGAGAATCGTAGTCTCGATCACCCAGACGCATATATAATAGCGTCTGGGATCACCTTATTTTAATTTCGCTACCAATAGATGGAGACAAACAATGATTCTATTTTTAGAACCCCATTTTAAACTAGGAAAACCATGCAAACTTATCTATACTTATAATATGACGTCAAAGTAAGATTCACTCTTGATTATGCATAACAATAATATTTGTTTAATTAATTGATAAAGTAATATTTTATAAAAAATATTCAAATGTAAACTTTGGTACAATTTGTTGCACACTTCTTGATATGTCATCCAATCAAAAATTACGCCCAGTTTTGGGCGTAATGATAACGAGTTTAATAAAGAGATGAATCCAGACGCACAAATGTAATTAAGCGTCTGGATGATCGAGACTATGAGAATCGAACCCGCAATCTCAGTGTTGACAGACCACGTGATCAATAGTAGACGAACTACCTTGACCACTCGGGCACCGAGGCCCGGTTTAGTTATGTATTGTTTGGTTAACTTATGCATACGATGACTAATTTTATCCGGACCGGTAGCTTTGTTTGGATCAAGTATATCAATTATGTCGTAATTTCGCTTTCTGTGATATGAATATTTTCCAAACGATTTTGAGTTTTGTTACCAAATTTCGGTATTTCCATTCCATCGGTATTTAGTGACGAAACTGAACAAAAACAGTAGACTAAGTTTAGTAAGTTACACTTTTCTTAATCATCATATACAATTTCACTATCTTCGGACATGATGTTAACGAGAGGGGGATGGAATAGGACCCATTATTAAACATTAGGCTCACTCCTAGACAGCAATAGGCCCTAAGGGTCATACACCGGGTTGGGTCCACAAATAATATCAAATACAATTGGTAAAGTTAATAAATTGACACATACAAAGTTGAAAACATATATACATATACACAAATACAAGCACTGTAAGAATTGAAAGAACCTGCTGGTCATGAACGGAAAAAATCAACCATTGGACATTATGGGAATGTATAGAATTTAAACCAAAAAAAGAATTCCTAGAAGGGGTTATCAGTATCTAGAAGGGATTGTCAGTATCTAGAAGGGGTTATCAGTATCTAGAAGGGATTGTCAGTATCTAGAAGGGATTATCAGTATCATCACTCGACCTTTCAGGTTTTTTTTTAATACCAGCAAGAAAATTCGTAAACCGTACTCTATATACACTTTACAAATACCAAAAAGTGTCTTCATAAATTATACTTACATACAAAATACAACATTTGTTTACACTTTTATATGGATAAGCTTCGTAATAATATATAAAGTATGGAATGTTTGTATGACAATTTTTTTATTTTAATTCACGAAATTCAAACTTGATTTCATATACAATTATAGAAACATGATCACACTCGCAAGCTTTTAAAAAACGACTTTGTATTGTTAAAAAAGTATAAACCGTTTACCAAGATTTCATTTCAAGATTAAATTCACAAACACTATGCTTACATGCCTATACAATTTACATGCAATTACTAGCGCACTAGAAGGTATAGTAAGAACATAATAACGGATTCAGGTAAGGTTTTTAATCAAACGCACCTGTGTTTTAATGACTGAAATTATGTCCTTGACCTTGTTATTATACTACCAATAAAACAGCACGGATTCGGGTTAAGCTTTCAATCAAACGCACCTGTTTTTTAATGAATGAAACTATGTCATTGACCTTGTAATTTTACCACCAAAATGCTCGCGTTAGTAAATTGCTTATTATTTAGTTAACGTATAGTAGTAATTCGTTATAGACATGTGTGCACAATACTTTGTAACCTGGATCCTGAAAACTTATTTGAGTGAATAATTTATATTGATTAATTAACAATAACAAGACATGACAAGAATACTATTTTTAATGAGTTAAATCAATTGCTTTGTATTCAGTTTACCTAATGTAGTTTCGTACAGACATGTATGCGTATGTTTTGTCGATTATATCCCGGAAAAGGTATTTGAGAAGTAGTTTATATATACTTTTTTAACAATAACAAACGAATGCAAAGTTACTAACATATTTTTGATTTTTGTCCAGGATTCTCAAAAGTCTGGGTTTTTTTTTAAAGAACAGTTAAGGACATTTAAATATCATAGTGAGCCAATGTCACATCCAAGTCACTAGTTGCAGTAGCGGAGTTTATTTCCGAACCTAGTTCAACTAAACTATCACATGATCGAGGCTGGCGAGACGATTTTATTGATTCCTCCATTTCGCGTAAATCTTCCAGGTCGTTAATGCGAATTTTACGCCCAAGGGGGTTCAGTTTCACAAAGATTTTCCCATCAGAGGTCCAATACGAGTCAATAAGCTTGTCATATTTTAGCTTGACTAAGTGTCTCACTAATCCGGATCTGTATTCGGTTAAATTTTCAGATATGAACATCTTGTCAGGGTGTTTTTTAAGTGCCTTTTTGCATTGTAGACCTTTTCTCTAACTCTATACGACAGAAAGCGTACGATTATTAGGCCTATCCCGTTGATTGTTTTGCCAATTACATGTGACCTATGATATCATCTTTAGTTATGACGACTTTCATTTGTTCTTTACAAACGTTCATGATAATACTATCAGTGTCGACTGGGTGCATAGGTCGCCCCTTTTACCCACTGGTACCTTTACATTATGAAATCTCAGACAGGTGCGTCTGGAGTATTGCTCTTGGTGCTCGATGCGATTTTCAAGCTGTGATATTTTGTAATATAGATTGATTATTTCTTGTTCGTGTTCCTCACATCTTTTAGCTAATTGTTGATTATCCTTTATTTGTTCGAGTATTGTTATCTCTTGTTTTTGAATCATCTCATTCTGGTCAGCTAATTGTTTTTCTTGTTGTTCTACTTTCTGAATCAGCGGTTTTATTGGCTGCTCTATACAAATAATCATTTGAGTTTCGAGAACGTTTGTCAGTGTTTGGGTAATAGATTCACTAAGTTTTTCGGATATAACTGGGACTATTTTATCAAGTACTTCGGTGCTTGTATGGGCTTCAATGATTTTATCAGTTGGGGATTCGCGTGTTGTTGAACCTTTTTTGTCTTTATCGAGCACACCCCTAAGATCGACCATAGAGTTTCGTCGTCTAATCTGACGTTCATTCTGTTCAACAGTAGCCAGCAAGTCGTCCGGGCTATCAGGAGCAGACCTTTTGTGTTTACTTTTTAGTTTATCAGATACCAAACTAGGCGTTTGTGAATTTGTAACATTTGCATCAAGATCGTGCGGGTTCGAATCATTCATGGCGGTGGCCATATTGTTCAAACATAACCAGTATCAATGAGAAAAGTCACTCTAAATACGAATTTCAATAGTTTGGTAACTCGACAAGAGCTAGGAATTCAGATCATTCTAGAAAAGCCTTTTTTGTAGACCAATAGCACATTTTTATTTGCATACTCCCCATAATTTATACGAGACTCTTACACTTTCTTCTTCTCCTTGCGCATGGTCGTCGTCGGGTACCAAATATGCCTTTTTCCATTATCTATAACATACGGTAGATGCGACAGACTTATTAAAACATATCTTGTGAGGATATTTATGTTCCGATGCAGCCTCCTTCAAAAGCCCGGAAGCTTTTACAGGGTTGAGTATCTTCAGAACATCTTTGACATCGCTTTCACGAATTACTATTCTATTAAGAGTTAGAGTTAGAAAAACCATAATTTTCTATCATATCATCTTTATATTATCGTGAAGTGTACAAAGAACTTATTAAATTCACCTCTTCAAATTGTCGGAGATAACTATATCACCTATAATTGAAGGAGTTATCAGCCGATCTCATTTTAATTTAAATATAGACCGACCAGCTTTTTGACGTGTGACTCGACGTTAATTCACTTTTTAACCATTTTTTTCTTGGTATTCACTACATGCATGTTTTACCAAAAACTTTACTATATTAGGTATCTTACGTCATTTGTTCCGGACAGAAGGATTAGGTATCTTACATCATTTGTTCCGGACAGAAGGATTAGGTATCTTACGTAATTTGTTCCGGACAGAAGGAAAATGATCTTACGTTTATTTGTTCCGGACAGAAGGATTAGGTATCTTACGTAATTTGTTCCGGACAGAAGGATTAGGTATCTTCGGTCATTTGTTCCGGACAGAAGGATTAGGTATCTTACGTCATTTGTTCCGGACAGAAGGATTAGGTATCTTACGTCATTTGTTCCGGACAGGATTAGGTATCTTACGTCATTTGTTCCGGACAGAAGGATTAGGTATCTTACGTCATTTGTTCCGGACAGAAGGATTATTGGTACTGTTATATTTTCTATGAATTCAATTTTTTTGTTCGTAAGACTATTCGGACTTCATTTATCAAAGTTTCAATACAATATCTAGAATGTGTACTAAGATGGAAATAGACAAATAAAAGTTATGGAAACAACCCACCCTCAGTAGGTGAGACAAACAAAATGGTAAACCATGATAATCACTTTAGGCGGTTCAACATTATATTGAATGCGCCTGTACCTAGCCAGTAGTGTATGTGCCCTCATAATTGTTCGTTTTCTGTCCTTTAGTAAGTTATGTTGATGTACAATAAATAGACATGTAGTACAAGTAGGTCATTGGAAAATATTTAATTTATTTGGGCGGAAAAAAACGACGAACTTCCTGTTTTATAGGCTGGTTTTATAGAGAGACAATTTGTTAAAATGTACGTACAGTGTATATTGTTTGTATCTTAGGGATTTCATCAAGATGGCAATCAGCGAGTAAAAATATAGTGTTATTATTGTTCCATTTTGTTCAAAGGTTATTTTGTTTATCCTGTAATAGGGCATAGCTTTTCTTGTATGTTATAGAATAAGAACGTGATTCCTCAAGTATGTGCTAAAAATATAATCTGGCTTCTCACGTATGTTATAGAATAAGAACGTGGTTCTTCAAGTATGTGCTAGAAATAGGGCATGGCTTCTCACGTATGTTATAGAATAAGAACGTGGTTCTTCAAGTATGTGCTAGAAATAGGACCTGGCTTCTCATGTATGTTATAGAATAAGAACGTGGTTCTACAAGTATGTGCTAAAAATATAATCTGGCTTCTCACGTATGTTATAGAATAAGAACGTGATTTCTCAAGTATGTGCTAGAAATAAGACCTGAATTCTCATGTATGTTATAGAATAAGAACACGGTTTCTCAAGTATGTCATAGAAATAGGATATGGCTTCTCAACTATGTTATAGAATAAGAACCTGTTTTCTCATGTATATCATAGAAATATGACCTGGATTATCATGTATGTTATAGAATAAGAACGTGGTTCCTCAAGTATGTGCTAGAAATAGGGCATGGCTTCTCACGTATGTTATAGAATAAGAAGTGGTTCTACAAGTATGTGCTAGAAATAGGACCTGAATTCTCATGTATGTTATAGAATAAGAACGTGATTCCTCAAGTATGTGCTAGAAATAGGACCTGGCTTCTCATGTATTTTATAGAAGAAGAACGTGGACCCTCAAGAATGTGCTAGAAATAGGACATGGCTTCTCACGTATGTTATAGAATAAGAACGTGGTTCCACAAGTATGTGCTAGAAATAAGACCTGAATTCTCATGTATGTTATAGAATAAGAACGTGGTTCTACAAGCATGTGCTCGAAATAGGACATGGCTTCTCATGTATATTATAGTATAAGAACGTAATTCCTCAAGTATGTGCTAGAAATAGGACCTGCTTTCTCATGTATGTTATAGAAGAAGAACGTGGTTCCTCAAGTATGTGCTAGAAATAAGACCTGAATTCTCATGTATGTTATAGAATAAGAACGTGGTTCTACAAGTATGTGCTAGAAATATGACATTGCTTCTCATGTATGTTATAAAATAAGAACGTGATTCCTCAAGTATGTGCTAGAAATAGGACCTGGCTTCTCATGTATGTTATAGAATAAGAACGTGGTTCCACAATTATGTGCTAGAAATAAGACCTGAATTCTCATGTATGTTATAGAATAAGAACGTGATTCCTTAAGTATGTGCTAGATATAGGACCTGGCTTCTTATTTATGTTATAGAAGAACGTGGTTTCTTGAGTTTGTGCTAGAAATAGGACCTGGCACCTAAGAAATGTGCTAAACATAAGACCTGGATTCTCATGTATGTTATAGAACAAGACCTGATTTCTAATGTATGTGACAGATATAGGACCTGGATTCGTATGTATGTGCAAGAAGTGGGACCTGACATCTCATGTATGTGAGAGAAATAAAACTTGGCTTCTCATGTATGTGCTAGAAATAGGAATTGATTTCTCGTGTATGTGATAGAAAGAGAATCTGGCTTCTCATGCATGCAGTAAAAAAGTACCTAACATGATCAGAACCATACCGGTAGTAGGCTTCCGAACGTGATAATTATATCTGTATCCACATAGATAAAAAATCTCATTGTTATGTTACCTTCAAACTAATCGTTAATCGACTGATCTCGTTTTTTTTCCAAATTAGATCACAGGCGCATGTGAAAAATATGAAGAACTAACATGGCGCAGGTTGTATTAAATACTTGTGATATTTGTGCTCGGTCTTCGAGATCAGAATACTGCAAACAATGTAGACAACATTTCTGTGTCGATTGTAAGGCGGCACACCTTAGAACAAAGAATAGTAGAAGTCACACGTTCCAGAACAGCTTCACCGCTGTGGAAAAAATAATTCCAGAGGCTTGTACACATGAACTTTTAATTTTCATCTGTGCGGACTGTGGCGTTCCATTGTGTAAAAACTGCTTTGTTCAATATCACAACGGCCACCAGGTTTCCGACATAAACACACAAGTTTTGTCGTTGCACGAACAAGCAACGAAATCTTTGGCTAAAATTGTTAGGGAAATTAAATCAAAAAGCGTTAAACAAGCCGGGATACGCGACAGTTATAATGCAAAAACGGAAAACGTTATCCAAGCTATCGCTGTTGAAGGTGCACAGATGAAAAATATGGTAGAAGAAGTTATTAAGTCGATGAATAAAAGAGTAAGAAGTCGTCAAGGAGAAGTGTGCAAATACTTCACAGGAACTGTCTTCGATGCCTTATTGTTGAAAACGGATAGTTTGCAAAATGAACTCGATGAAATAAAAAAAGGACAGACAAACAAATACTCATCAATTTTAAAAATGACAGAACTTGTTACCAAAATACAGTGTATGGAAATTCCTGACGTCCCAGAATCGCCCAGTATTATGTATACTTCCGGTTCGTTCAAAAGAAACAACATAGAAAGCTTATTTGGAAATCTTACATTCTCGTAAGTTTTGTTTTACAGCCACTAGGCGGCAATTTAGCCAAACGCCTATTTTACAATGTCAATAAGGTATTTTCACAAGGTATAAGCAGTTGAACACTCTTCTGTTGGTTCAGTAGTGGACAGGTTAAGCTTTTGTTTTATGTTGGTAGAAACTTTTTTTGCGTGTTGGTTTTGTCAGGGTGTTAATTGAATAAAGGGAGGTAATGATGGGGGGGGGGAGGGATCCATTTCAGCTGTCCAACCTCACCACATATTGTGGGTGTTGTATATGAGTGTTCCACGAAAGTGGTTTTTTACTTATTGGGGAGCAACTAGAATGAGGAAGAAAACCGACAAACTTCCTGTTTTGGAGTGAGGCAACTATTTTAAATGTACATACATGTCCGGAATATCATCAAGATACTAATCTAGGAGTAAAAATAACGTTGACCTTTCGCGATAACGATCATATGTTGTTTTTATCTGATGCTGTCAATAAAGTGCTAAAATTGTCTTTTACTACCGAAAACAACGAGTAAACTTTATATTTTCACCAAAGGGACATAAAAATTAACTTTAAAGTATGCATTTATTTGTTCGTCGCCGTTCATGATGCATAATATAATAATAATAATAATAATAATATTTATTGGTTCAAACGCAATTACAATAATTGGTTAAGACCTGTAGTACAATAATTATAATACATATGAATTATGTTTACAAAATTACAAGTATATTTATTCGTCGCCGTTCATGATGCATAATATAACAATAATAATAATAATATTTATTGGTTCAAACGCAATTACAATAATTGGTTAAGACCTGTAGTACAATAATTATAATACATATGAATTATGTTTACAAAATTACAAGTATAGAAATGTATAGAGTAAAATAGTAATTATACCAGAATACTTTGTATTTTTTTAGAAACTACTAGTACATGGTAGAACTATTGTGTTTATACATAATCAAAAGGCAAATAGTTTGTACACAGAAAACATTCTTTGTTAAATAAGTGTATAATAAATCATACCCCAGATACACTTGAGTTTCTTATTTCAAATAGTTTCTGACGAAATGAAGACAGTAAATTTAACACATTTTGGTTTTTTGTGTTCATTATTGATTTAAAGAAATTCCCTTCACGAAGGTTATCACAATTTATATTCCAGAAATAGGACAATTTGTTGAGAAATACTTTTCATTCATTTGAGTATTTTGAACATTGCCAAAGTAAATGTTTTTCGTCTTCAATTGTGGCATCATTGCACATTTTACAAAGTCTGTCTTCTCTGGTAATATTGCAATGCCTGCCACATTTCTATTTCAAGGTTATGTGCACTTACCCTAAATTTACTAACAACAGATCTGTTTATGAAATTTAAATTGGGAACCAGGGGACGTTATTACAAAAACACACATGTTTATTTGTATACCTTTCTTGAATAACAGATGAAGTGGTTGTAGGATAAAACTATATAAATCTGTAAACAAACAGTAATTATCGTCTTTTTACAACACAGTGTGACCGACATCTAAGAATACATAATTGAAGACGAATGTTTTATCGTTTATAACATATGATCGCTATATAGATATGCATGTTAAAGCGATAAAACAGATTTTTCATGTATGTGATATGACTAGGATCTGGCTTCTATGCATGTGATAGAATTAGAACTTTGCTTCTCATGTTGTGATGCCTGGTGTCTCATACTATAGAAATAAGGCGTGGTTCTCGTGTTTGCGGTAAAAATTAGACGATTTCTCATGCATTTAATATACATCTGGAAAAAGTTATGTCATACATATTCGAACACCTTTAGACTAATATTGGACGGCCATTCGTTTTTAATTTGTATAACAAACAAAAATATGCATTGTTGGGCACAATGATACATTATTTTAACCAAAAAACTCATTATTTTATTTACATATCATTTCACCAAATATGGACGGTCTTTGCTCTTTTACGTAGTCTTTAAAAAGTATTGTTACCGAAAGCTAAAAACTGTTATTTAATTGTCCAATCACACTTGAAAACGTCAATAATAAACACCAAATTGATAATTAACCGTCCAAGGGTCAATATCGGGTATATCCACCGTTAGCATAAATGACTGCTGCAATCCTGCGTCGAGTTCTGCCAGTAAGGCATTTAATTTGTTGAAGCGTTATCTGTCGCCATCTCCGGTGTAATTGAGCTTCTAAATGTTGCAAGTTCTGTGGAGGAGGTTCCAGAGCTTGTAATCGCCTACCCAATGGATCCCGTAGATGCTCTATTGGGTTGAGATCTTGACTAGCAGGCCACGGAAGATTGGTCGCAGCTTCGTTTTCCAGATATGCCCCTCCTGCCCTGGAACGATGAGGTCTAGCTTTGTCATCCATGAAAACAGGTTTTGACTCTAACGGGTGATTTTCAAAATGAGACACAACTACAGGTGTAAGCACGTCCCGGGTGTACTTTTCGCCATTAAGGTTGCCATTGATTGTTACAAGATCCAGCTTGCAATCATTTGAGATACTGCCCCACACCATAACTGAGCCCCAACGAAAGGCACTGTTTGAACAATTTTCTTGGCGTGTAAGCCGTGTGTTGATGCCTCCAAACACGGGTTCACCCATCAGTTACATGGAGTAAAAATTAGCTCTCATGTGACCAGTGTATTCGTCGCCAGGTTCTAAGGTTCCGATTTTGCCTTGTTCTGCACCGGTCCAAAATGTCCCAGCAAGCATTGGGCGTTTAATGACTCTTGCTGCAAACGGCCTAACCAACCTACCAAGACTTCTATCTTCACATTGGGTTGTCACAGATGGTCGACAAGATCGGGAACGGTCTTTAACATCTTGCGTGGCAGCGTGTTTTCTGTCCAAACGACGAATGACTGTATAATGATAGCCAAGTTGACGTCCAATTGCCTTGTGACATACCAGTGGAATGCATGCCGATGATTTGCCATCTATGTGCTTCTGATATCCGCCTCCTTGCCATGCTTACTTTGGCAATATAAAATTTCGATATGTTGTACAAAAAAATGCACTTTGGACGTGATGAAGAGAGCAAGCTTCACGTGGAAAGAAAACCGCGCTTGATTAAAATTTCACACCTGAACTCTTTTAATTATACATTAAAGAATTAATACTGAATGAAATCATCAAATTAAACTTTATTTGCAATAAACGAAAAACAAAAATATTCAGGGGTGCCTAACTTTTTCCAAGTTTATAGAATAATGAGAAAAGTTGTCCCGTTATTGTGATCGAAATAGAACATGGCTTCTCGGTCATGTGTTGAAAAAAAACCTGGGTCTCTTGCATGTCAAGCAAAGAAATAGTACCAGGCTTTTTATGCATATGTTAAAAATAGTACCTTGATTCTGAAGCATGTAACAGAGATATGACCTGGCTTTTTATTCGTGTGAAAAAATAGGACATTGTTTCTCATGCATGTAATAGAAAGAGGACTTGGCTATCTCATGCATGTAAAGGATAGAAATAAGACATGTTTTCTCATGCATGCAATAGAAATAGGACCCAACTCTCATGAATATAATGGAAATAGGAACTTGCTTCTCATGCATATGATAGAAATAGGACCTTGCTTCTCATGCATATGATAAAAATAGGACCTTGCTTCTCATGCATATGATAGAAATAGGACCTTGCTTCTCATGCATATGATAGAAATAGGACCTTGCTTCTCAATCATATACTGGAAATAGGAACTTGCTTATCATGCATATGATAGAAATAGGACCTTGCTTTTCATGCATATGATAGAAATATGACCTTGCTTTTCATGCATATGATAGAAATATGACCTTGCTTCTCATGCATATGATAGAAATAGGACCTTGCTTCTCATGCATATGATAGAAATAGGACCCAACTCTCATGCATATGATAGAAAAAGGACCTTGCGTCTCATGCATATGATAAAAATAGGACCTTGCTTTTCAAGCATATGATAGAATAGGACCTTGCTTCTCATGCATATGCCCGTCCTGAATATAGCTGAAATACTGCTCGCTGGACGTTAAGCAGACATCCAATCAATAATTCAATCTCATGCATATGATAGAAATAGGAACTTGCTTATCATGCATATGATAGAAATAGGACCTTGCTTCTCATGCATATGATAGAAATAAGACCTTGCTTCTCATGCATATGATAGAAATAGGACCTTGCTTCTCATGCATATGATAGAAATAGGACCTTGCTTCTCATGCATATGATAGAAATAGGACCTTGCTTCTCAATCATATACTGGAAATAGGAACTTGCTTATCATGCATATGATAGAAATAGGACCTTGCTTTTCATGCATATGATAGAAATATGACCTTGCTTTTCATGCATATGATAGAAATATGACTTTGCTTCTCATGCATATGATAGAAATAGGACCTTGCTTCTCATGCATATGATAGAAATAGGACCCAACTCTCATGCATATGATAGAAATAGGACCTTGCGTCTCATGCATATGATAAAAATAGGACCTTGCTTTTCAAGCATATGATAGAATAGGACCTTGCTTCTCATGCATATGCCCGTCCTGAATATAGTTGAAATACTGCTCGCTGGACGTTAAGCAGACATCCAATCAATAATTCAATCTCATGCATATGATAGAAATAGGAACTTGCTTTTCGAGCATATAATAGAATAGGACCTTGCTTTTCATGCATATGATAGAAATAGGAACTTGCTTATGCATATGATAGAATAGGACATTGCTTCTCATGCATGATAGAAATAGGACCTTGCTTTTCAAGCATATGACAGAATAGGATCATGCTTCTCATGCATATGATAGAATAGAAACTTGCTTCTCATGCATATGATAGAATAGGACCATGCTTCTCGAATTTAACCAAACCTGTGTCTTATTTTGTCTTCTTTTCGTCTTGTTGGTTGTTTTCTGTTACTTATTGAATGTTCCAAGCTTCTTCAGCCCGACTCAAAATTATAGAGAAAGAATTAAGCAATTTTAAAGCAAATGTTGCCGCTAACATTATTGATTCTATTGTAGATCGCTTGTGCAACCTAAAACCGTTATTTTGAGTCGCACATCTGCTTCAGAAAGTTTAGGATTCACATTTGTCGGTGGAACAAAGGTAGACAATTCCATATATATTTCTGCAGTAGATGTCACGGGTGTAGCCGCAAAGGCCGGTTTGAAGGTAGGAGATAGGATTATCTCTGTCAATGGGAAGGTGCTCGATGGTTTGAACCACGAAGAAGTTGCTAACATCTTTAAAACATCAACAGGAAGTATTACCACCGTCGTCGTGCCATATACAGATGCGAATTGATTTTCAGTATTTTATTGTCCTATTAATATAAGGACAGCAGAGATATCCGCCATATTTAAATGCTAGTCATGTGTATAGTCTTTATGTAGTCTAAATATGTCAATATGCTAACACATGTAAATGCTTTTAATTATAGAAAATCCTGTATTTGTTTAAAATATAATTATCATGATATCCAATTTTCCTATTGCTGACTTTCTACTCATTAACAGTGATATCTCACTGGACAACTTACTATACATATTTGAATTTGAAAAAAAACTATAAAGGTTCTTTAGCCTTAATTAGACTTACAGAAGTTATATCTCGCCCACAGGATGTAAACCCGTAGACATCTATTGTAGTCTTATCCTGAACTCAACAAACGCCGCATTGTTGACATTTGTTGTAGTCGTAACCTGAACTACCCAGACTTCGTTTAAAGAACTGCCGTTTGTACAAATTTATTGACGAAATTGGGGCCCCAGGAAGGGGTTTAATTATATATAACAGTACAGAACTAATTTGCTTACAAATATCAGACTAACAATCAGACATACATACAAGAACACATATATTATATTTGTAGTTTTTTAAGTCATAGTTAGATAAAAGCTGTTGTTGTATATAAATTATAATTGTTTTCTGTATATATTTTTACTGCAATAAAAACCAAACGACAGTGATGAACACGAACTGTATAGTCTTTGTTGTGCCCTGTGTAAAACAGAAATGACAAAATATTTACTTTGGTAACTTTGGTAACTTTTATTTGTACACTCAGACACATTAACATGTGTTACAAGAGGTTACTCCTCACAAAGTTTTTTTTTTTGCAATTTACTCAAAACTATAAATAACCTCATGTTTTTCTTACTTTGAAGTAAAAGGCTTTTTAAAAGTTAAACTATTTTCCCAAGAACATTTCACTAAATTTATAAAACCAAAATAATTGTGTTCGTTTGAAATTGTCATCCAATGACACTGCACCACGCTCATAGTGTCAAATATTTGTTATCATCATATTCTGTATTCTATAAGACCAGTGGTACAGAGAATCAACCTACAATCATTACATATTAACACATATCGAATATCAATGCAATGTTGTTTATTAATTATAGCAAATGTGTTAATTCCAGTGTAATTAACAGTTTATGGAAGTAAGATCGGAACGTGTCGATACAGTTGTTTATATAAAAGCTACCTATTTCAAAATATATTTTAATTACACTATTCTTGTTTATCACATATTTCATGTTATGTCGTTTGTCTTCGGCTGAGTGAGCAATTATCCTTACAGAACAAAAATCGCACGAAAAAATAACGGAGTGTATGTCTCATAAAACACACCAAACTTCAACAAACTATGTATATTCCACCATTCTGTACTTTGCTGTTATGTGTTGTTTTTGGTGATCGCTTGTATCTCTAGTGTAGTTAGTGCAGTTTTCTAGTTGTTAGTGCACTATCTAGGTAGTTTGCGGTATATTTTCATCACAGTGAGTCATTGTGTAATCCGGAGTAATCTTATGAATTAATTTGCGATATACTTTAACGAATTGTCATGGCTGACATGTTTGAGAGTGCTTCTTGCTTATTTACTTTTTGTTGGTTTTATGTTTTTTGTTTTATTAAATTTTATTCTTTTTTTCCCAATGAATTCCGATGCTAATACTTTCAATAGAAGTTGTCTCAAGGATGTGTATTGGATAAACAAGTATAACTGTTGAGTCATGTCAAGTTCGGATGTCTTCATGTGTTTTCGTTAGGTACTTTGAAAAATAGTGAGTTGGAAGTAACGGCATGACAAAATCTTAGTTGAATGCTTACGTAACGTCCACAATTGGATAAAGTAACGATTGTTGTGATAACAGAATGACATAGGAAGTACAGAAATGTTTTTATGCCTTGAATATTTCACTTAATTCCATCTACTGGTATCAGAGGAGTAAAGTAAACAGAGTAAGGTCAAGAAATGAAACGGACGAATGCATCTAGATCCTCATTGCCCCCTCTACCCCCCCCCCCCCCGAAATGACTTATCATGGCTTAATCATTTAAATCATTTGATACACGTCCACATCTATCAGAAACCCTGGGAAACTCACTTCTGTCTTGTGATATGATTTCGACAGTAAAACATATTTCAAGCATCGGCTTATATTATGATTCGCCTAATATGACATCAAAAGGGCAGTAAAAATACAAAATACTGATCTACTGTTTGACTGGACAACTTACATTTCATACCATTTATACAGGCTGTTCTTAGTGTTGTAATCTCTCGACGTTCGGAATGTAATTGAAAAATTTCTGATCATGACATTTTTGTCATTTCTATTAATTAATCTCCTGTTCATTCTATGTCAGATGACATCAACCATTACTTAACCGGATGGTGAGATATGTACATTTCGACAATAATTTATTTGTATCGTTCTTTATAAGGTGACTGGGAGAATGACTTCTGTCCTTAAATGTATATGTGTCCTTAAATACAAAAATAATTATCATCAATAATTGTAAAATAATCTTATATTGAAGCTCTTAAATTATGAATTTACAGCCATTCTGCACAAGCAAGATTACACTGTTGTACAATAGGGATGTGTACAATTATTTAGTTGATATAAAGGTGCTTAGTAAGCGTGGGAAAGCTATGGGTTAATGAGGAATAATTGAATCCAGTGGCGGATCAAGGATTTTTCAGAACAGGCTCCAAAGGAATACTGGAAACTTCTGAATGGGGGAAAAGAAAAAACAACCTGATATTCCGATGGTTGACTTTTTCCAGTTTTTTTTAAAACTTGAACAAGGCACCCGACGACAGAAATATGGAAGAAAATAGACAGTATAGACATTGATAAATTCAATGAAGAAATCAATGAATATATAACTGGCGAGGTGGTTTTACGATGTATAAAGAAATTAAAAAACTACAAGGCCTCAGGGGAAGATTGTATTGTTTACGAGTATATAAAGTCTACTTCCGATTTATTCATTCCAGTCTACGAACAATTATTCAACTAAATTTTTGACTCATGTATTTTCCCTGATGTTTGACTCATTGGAAATATAAAACCAATATACAAAAATAAAGGCAACCCACAAAACCCCTAAACTTTTCGTCCAATAACAATTCTCAGGTGTCTTGGAAAACCCTCCACCGCTATTGTAAACGATAGGTTATGTCGCTTCTCAGAGGCAACGAAAATGTTGAATGAAAACCAGTTTGGATTTAGAAAATCTTACTCGACGATTGACAGTATTTTCACAATTTATTCTTTTTTCGACATAATAAAATGTCAATAAAAAATTGTACTGTGCCTTTATAGACTTCGAAAAAGCCTTTGATGCTGTATGGCGAGATGCTCTTTGGCATAAACTCCTTTTAAACAATATTAATGGTAAAATGTACACTGTTATTATGAATATATATAATGATGTAAAATCTTGTGTAACTTATAACTGTTGTAAATCAAAATTTTTTTCCCTTGTGAATTAGGAGTTAGACAGGGCTAAAACCTTTCACCTTTTCTGTTTGCTATTTATTTAAACGATCTGCAGGCATTCCTCGAAGAAATGAATGCTGAAGCATATGATTCTATCTCAGAGACTATTTATGATAAATTGAACATTTTTCTGAAATTATTCGTTCTTTTATATGCAGATGATACAGTCCTTATGGCAGAATCAAAAGAAGGACTACACAAAGTTTTAGATAAATTCCAAGAATACTGCGACGTATGGACACTAAAAGTTAACATCGAAAAATCTAAAGTTATTGTGTTCTCAAAGGGTAAACAACAAGCGAATTTAAAGTTTACGTTTAACGAGGCAGTTTTGGATATTGTTACTGAATTTAATTACTAAGGCATCCTGCTTAGCAGGACTGGGAAAGTATTGAGAAGCAAGCAGAAAAGGCAACGAAAGCAATGTTTGAAGTCCTGAAACGTGGTCGCTCACATAATTTATCAATTCAATGACAAGTCGACCTTTTCAACAAAATGGTGAAACCTATTTTACTTTATGGCTCAGAAGTTTGGGGCTGTAATCTAAACATTATTTGTCTTGAAAAACTACAACTACGTTTCTGTAAATTATTGCTAAAATTGAAATCATCCACACCAAATGGGGAGCTTGGTATTTATCCATTTGAAATTGCTATCAAACTAAGAATGATATCTTACTTATTAAGGCTAATAAATGGTAAAGATACAAAGCTGTCCTATATATCGTTCATGACTTTGTACAAACTCTGCAATGAACACAGTTTTAATATTTCTTGGGTAGCTTTTGTCAAAAAGATATTTGATAATATTGGTCTTGCATACATCTGGACAGATCTAGATTTTCAAAACCCCGAGTGGATTCTATCCGAAATCAAAACGAGACTGCAAGACCAATTAATACAATACTGGAGGTCTCTCGTAGAAAACTCTCCAAAAGCAGTTATATAGATTAATCTTGAATTTGACATTTTTTTTAATATACTAGATGATAATGACATCTACACTTTAAGTAGATTTCGCACTACAAACCATAAACTACCATTTGAAATAGGGCGGTGGAATAAAACTGTCAGAGAAAATAGACTTTGTACAAAATGTCACTCTAGATCAATTGGCGATGAATACCATTATATAATGGAGATTAATTTTTTAAAGCAAATTCGGAATAAATTACTAGATAGTAACTTTACACATAGACCAAATATATTGAAATTTAAACAAATAACGTGTGCGACCAACAAAAAGCAATTAGCAAAAACATGTAGACTTGTAAAATACTTAAAACAGACTTTCTCTAGGCTGCTTATGTAATTGTATATATCATAAGTATATATGTCAGGTATGTCTGTGTACACATGTGGTGTGTTTGTGCTGACTGTGTGTTCCATACACATGGATATTTCTCTGTAACACTGTCATGACTGTAATTGGTTTATGAGAATAAAAGATTTGTCTTTTTGTCTTGGCGCTCTGCAGGCTACTTAGTAACGTGGACACGGGTCCCCGGCCCACTCTAGATCCGTTAAATGTAATATTTTCCTAAAACAATAATTCACCGTTTTGTGAATAGACTCTTAATGCACTTTAAAATAATAATATTAATTGTTAAATGAAACAGCAAAAATTGACGGCACCAAAAACTTTCTAGGGTCATTACCAGCAATCCACCCGTTTCAAATCATTTTTGGTTGCCATATCATTACACTAGGAACAAAGCATTTAAAGTTAATATCAAATAAGAGTCACTAATCGACCGAAGATTCTTCTGTATGGTAGCATATATATGTCAGTGGACAATTGTCAGTTTTACTTTCTTTATTCATGTCATTCACAGCGCCAACACATTCAATGTACTTTATAGGAAAACCACCGATTTCTTTGCTTTCGATTATTTGTAAAGTTATTATAAATACATACAAACGCATTGTTAGGTGAACTTTTGTATATAGTAGTTTTCGATTGGCTGTCGATAGAAATGAACAAAGGTAAATATAGTTGTATCTAGTCGTGACTTCTAAACCACCTGTTAATTAACCTAATCCGGAATCAATTATCGAAATCATACTCTCTTATTGCGCAACTTCAGTGTAGATAAATCTTATTCGCCCAGGGCTATGCATGACATTTGACCAACCCAAGTAACACAAACGCGTCTATGATATTTTTATGTGCAATAAATTTATAAATAAAGACATCGTTTATCACAGACTGACAATCATTTGTAGTGTGAGCCATGAGGACGGTCTGGATTTTCGTTTTTGGTTTTTGCTTAGTTCAAGCAAGTGAGTATGAAAATTTAAAAGCGTGTTAACAATTTGTTTTCAAAAGACAACAAAAGATAATTTTGGTGTGTTATCAATATTGTCACGCAATTAAAAAAAAAACTGTAGAAAAAAGTTCAAATCATGATTTAGAATTTCAAAAATATTTACCCCGTTAAATTATTATTTTGTTAACCATCACGATGAGGGCTTTTTTAATTTTAATTTCATTTTCGGATATCGTTCTTATTTTATCATGTTTTGTTTTCCGATTATGTTTCACTTTAATGGAAACAATGTCCTCACATATGCAGGGACATTATGTATACTTTGTATATAATGTCCCTGGCATATGATAAAAGATTTTAATAAGTTAACATGGGTCTGAAATAATAACATATGAGAAATGTTACTTTTTGAGCTTCTTTACGAAGATCTTTGGTGTGCATAGAGTATACCAATCAACGAACGGAACTTGTTTTGTATTTATACACTTACCTCATTATGGAATGGCCGAACAATGAAATTCTACATCCGGGGTTTATTATCTTGGAATCTAACATAATTTTTGTAATAGAGATAAGCTCTTAAAAGACACGACCAATTTAACAAAAAATAAGAACTGAATTTTGTAATTATGTAACTTGAAAAATAATTTGGTCTACTTATATTAAAACAAAGAGGTATCCGTGAAAATGATAATATGTTTATTACTTCGTGCATGTAAGGACTGTTTGGCTTTCCTATAAAAATAGATGCTGTAGAGTACACGGCGAAAAAAGGCAGCATTATTTTGTTTCTTTAGAACGTAGCGAATATAACAAATACAAATAATAAAAACCAATCACTCCATATCATAGTACTTTTAAACAGATAAATGATTAAGGGACATGTTTAAGACCTTTAAATTTCAATATTAACTTAATTTTTATAAATAATTATATTGATATGTTTCAAAATTAAACAAATTTTCAGAAATATGCAGGTAGTAACATTAAGCAGCGCTGCCTCATTAAGCCACGATTTTAGGCAAACGATGTAAAGAAATTAATTTAGTTTAGGATGTGTTCATTTTTTATTCGACCACAATCAAAATATATGTATTCTCCGAATATGGAAGGATTGTCCAAAACATGCATCACCTTGTAGTACACCTGTCCTGTGGGCATGTCATCCTTCTGTATAACGGTCATCATTTGTCATATGTCAGGTAGAACGCAGGTAAATTTAATAAAACGAAACAACGTCCCTTGTTAGATTTATAAAGATTTGAATATAGCTTCTATTAAACAATTTTATATCAAAATAAAAAAAGCCTTCGTTGATTATATCAATACAAATACCCCTGTCAAAAATTGATACAATTTGCCTGAACAGTAAGGTAGGTAATTGGGTAACTGTACATTAATAAACTCTTTTGTTGATTTAAAAACCTGTAAATATTTTTAAAATACCCATATGTTAATCAATAACAATACACTCAAAATACTTCTCTAGAAATAAAACAACAGAACAAAATACTTATGCAATTTCTTATACACCAACATATTATATGACAATACAAAGGTGTCTATGGACAAAAAGTTAGAAAATAACTGCGCCTGCTGGAAGAAAAAAAAGGGGGGATATGCAAAATCCGAGGTTCCTTCTTGGAAAACTTGTTGCTAACACGCTCTTCGTAAGCCAACTCATGCTGAAGGGGTCATTGTCGACCTGGGTACTATATCAGCGTACCCAGGGTACGTTTATAATTCTTAAAAGTACTCTGATAAATTAGTTTCATATAAACGTACCCAGGATAAAAGAAGCGGCTGAAATCGTACCCTGATAGATGCAAAGTATATAATCAGCATCATCAACTTTGGTACGAAAAATCGCGAAGATCCGGAAAGGCTTTTGATCACGTGATAGTAGAACGAGAACAGGGTACGATTGCAGCCGCTTCTTATATCCTGGGTACGTTTATATGAAACTAATTTATCAGGGTACTTTTTAAAATTATAAACGTACCCTGGGTACGCTGATATAGTACCCAGGTCGACAATGACCCCTTCAGCCCAACTCATAATGTGTGGTGATTAAATAATTTCATTTTTGTGTGTACATTTCACTTTTTTTTCAGGCGGCAATGTATTTATTAGTTAATACGTACTATCTGGTTTATATTGGAATTAGATAGACCTTGATAAGTCAATTTTAATTGCCACAATTTATTTTATTGATAAAGCGGTTTAAATCTGATGTTTTGGAATAAATAAAGACAATTACATTTTTTTTTGTTTCAGAATCAATTAGACGACATGCACGACAAGCCGAATTCTCTCAAGGTGGACCTCAAAATGGATTTTCTGGTGGTCAAGGAAACGCTGGATTTCCAAGCGATCAAGGAAGCGGTGGATTTCAAGGTGGTCAAGGAGGTGGATTTCCAACTAGTCCACCAACAGGAAACGTCGGGGTTCCCGGTGGTCAAGGAAATGTAAACAGCGGATTTCCCGGCGGTCAAGGAAATGTATTACCGACTGGTCCACCAACAGGAAATGCTGGTTTTCCCAGTGGTCAAGGAAATGAAAACGCCGGATTTCCAGGAAACAGTGGATTTCAAGGTGGCCAAGGAAGTGGATTGCCAACTACTCCACCAACAGGAAACGTCGGATTTCCCGGTGGTCAAGGAAATGTAAACGGCGGATTTCCCGGTGGTCAAGGAAATGTATTACCAACTGGTCCATCAGCAGGAAATGGCGGATTTCCTGGTGGTCCTGGGAATGGATTTCCAACTAGTCCACCACCAGGAAATGGGGGATTTCCCGGTGGTCAAGGAAATGTAATTCCAACAACTCCATCAAATGGCCAAGGAAATGTAAACGTTGTAACTGGAAAGAGTAATACAAAAGATTCAGATAGCTGGGAATCTAGCAGTTCAGAAGACGTTGGTCGTAGAAACGTAGACAAAATGAGCGATGATAGCTGGGAAGACAGTAGTGACGAGAGACAAATAACTAGAAATAACTTTGATAATAGCAACACAAACTCGAACGGAGGTGGATGGAACAATCAAGAGAACGGAAATAGAAGAGGCAATAATGGAGTCAACGGGGATAGCAGCGAAGATTGGGATTCTGATTCAAGCGACAGGGACAGGAACATTGTAAATGAAATAAATGGACAAAACATGGGAAGGAAATTAGACGACTGGGATTCTGACTCAAGTGACAGGAACAATATAAATGGAGTAAATATAGAAAACAGAGGAAGAAAATTAGATGACTGGGATTCCGATTCCAGCGAAACGGTTCGTCCTGAAAATGGAGACAGAAATCAAATTAATAGAAAATCCGATTCTTGGGATTCAGATTCAAGTGATAGAGATACGCCAATGAGAAATGGTCGCAATGGCAGAGACAGGGGGGACTGGTTTAGTGACAGCGATGACAATAATGACAGGAACAACCAAGGTACACCAAGAAGAGTCTCTGAAGATGATAAAAGTGATGAATGGTTTGGTGATTGGTCGAGCGATGAAAGTCAAAACAGAAACGGAATAAATGGTAGATCAAACAATGGGTACGACAGCGATGAAAATGACCTGTGGGATAACGACAGCGACAGTGATGAGGAAGTCCGTGTTAAAAATGGTCAAGTCAGGGGCATAAATAATGGACAGGCCGGAGGAAGTGGTATGAATAATGGACAATTTGGAGACAATGGTATGAACAATGGACAAGTCGGTGTCAGTGGCGTGATTATTGGACAAGGTGATGACAATGACGTCATGGACGATAGGAGAGAAAATGGCGCTGTGATATTACCACAGGGCGTTAAATTCCTCGGTAAAGATGACAATTAAACACAAATTTTGTTTTTATTTGTAAATATAATAGCGAATTAATACGCTTTATCATTTACATGCGATGTAGTATTTACTATAAACAATGAACAAGAAACCATGACTATTTAAATACAGTCCAGATCTACGATCAGAAATGTATAACGTTTATAATAATTATACACTGTGAAAAACGAAAGTTTCATCGGTTTTCGGTTAAATTACTAAATGTTTTTTAAAATCTTATACCACTCTGACATATTTTCATTGCTATAGATTCATTATTTTTGTGTATTTTGTTTTTGTGCCGAACATATGCGTTGATTATAATAAATTGCATGTCCAAGAAAATACATATTAACATAAAATATTATGTTGACAGTGACGATGGTTAATGCTGTCAAGCGTGTTGACATATGGGACGTATTATATGTATTTGTTTTGTAGCGATAGATTTGAGCCTGTAACGCCCCAGTGGAGCCACTTTTTGTAGATTTCGAAATCATCTACACGTATTCGGAGGTATAGGACATATATTTTACTTTCGAAAGATCCACCCCATCTCCTTCACAGCCGATTTGCAAAACATAACGCACAAAATCTTGGATTAATTTTTTAACTGTTTTGTACTGAATACGAAAATGTTTAACCTATTGTTAAGATATTAGTGACATTGTTTATACTATATATAAACTGAAGACCGGACAAAAATTGTTAACCCCGGGTCTGTCACAGTAATAACCAGTTTTTTCAGCTATAAGGGTTTTCTGCAACAGAAAATCGTAAACATCGGGCATTATAGATAACATTTAACGCTGTTTATTGTTTATAAAAGGGACACACACACACATACACATTTACTATTTAAATATTAAGGATTATACATAAGATTATGATATGGATTTTTACACAAACTTTACGTTTTCGTTAAGTATTGCAGACAATTATACTAACAGTTACACCCCCCATGCGTTCAGCGTTTTGCTTGCATTTTTTAATTATTCAATTCTGTACCTTTATAGTGCTAAAATCCAATTTGAAAAAATTCTACGCGATAACACGTCCATATTTTATATTATTCCTTTGTTGTTGAAATGTCCGAAATCGTCCTTGACATTTGCTACGGGAATTTTACATAGGAAGTCAGCCATTTGAGTTTCTAAAGGGACCTAGTATTGTTTTCAAAAAGATCGTTTGCTTTCGTAGCGTTCAATGGTATTCGGACAAACCACGAGACTTTTCCCGCCTTAACTGCAGACGACATGACCCGAAGGATTTCGAAAAGATAACAATTGACTCTTCGAAACATACACTTCCGTTGTAAATTAGGTCAAACTGTATTATAGAAAAGTGCTCTATCAAAGTGAAAAAATCTGCCACATTTCAAATCGCCGACTATCACTTGGATATAATTGTTGTTGTCAGTTCTTGAATCTACAAAAAGAGCATAAGCTGGACCAAACGCGGTAAGCAGTTTTTGTTTGTCAGCCAAACAACCGCTATATGACCGCTTCGAAACTTACTATAAGAATTTAGATTTTATGTTTTCATCAATAATATAAATTTTGTATTTGGTATAAGTGGCTGAAACGCGGCACAAGCTGACGAAATCTACTGATAAAAACATTCGATGTGTATCCAAACACACAAAACATCGCATTTACAATTTTTATTGAGGAACTCGGGTATCTTATCGTGTTAAAGCATGCAAACAAACAAACCTGTTCAAATGCCTTTAACATGTCTACTGGATCAATTCTACAAACATCTCCTATTACATATATTGATATTTATGTAACGTGTGTAATTTATGTTTGTTTCTGTGGTGTTAAATTGTGTTATGTTTATAACGGAGAAAACATTTAACCGTCTTATACTTTTGTATATTTGTTTAAAAATAAAACGTAAAATTATGGAAGCAAACATGATTTTAAAATTTACATAGACACTGTGCCACTGCTACATCATTCTGTTTTCTGACGTCATAACCTAAACGTCATCACACCGTCTTCCTATTTTTTGACCTCTTCTTCCAATCGGAACATCTCTCAGCCATTTCCGCCAAGGGTCGGAAAGTGACCTCGGAGGTAAGTGATCTCCATTTTGAACTATTTTCAGTGATTTCAAAGAATTTGTTACGTCACAAGTTCTTTTGTGACGTTTCAGTTCATTCATTTGATTGGCTTGTCATTGAGGTTTAGTTGATTGTTACTGATGACGTCAGATTGTAAACAAATACTTATCCATTTAAACGTTGTCGGAGAAGGAATTGTTTGGCAGTGTTAGCGAATTTAAAAGTTTAAAAAATTCAATCTTCTATCCGATTTTTAGTTCTGCTTCGATAAAGATCTGTCTAGTTGAATAATTAAAGGATAATCTATTTCATCGCACTAAAATAATTTTGTTGTGAAAAAAGGCAAACCGTATCACGTTTGGACCGACTTTTGGTCCATATACAGACACTTAACTCCGAGATTACTTTCCGACCATAGGCGGAAATAACCGAGGTGATCCGATTGCTCTTCTTCACTACACTGGTGGCAAGTTGTCAAAAACTCTTAGCTATTAGCTAGTCTCCACTCCATTCCTAGTCTATGCAGAGTCATTGCCGACTGCTTACTACTCGCTCTACTTCTACTGGAAACAGAAGCCCATGTCAGAATCTGCACTAATTCTGTACTATCAAGTTATTATGTTACACATATCAGACATACAAATTAATAATCAGCTACACTGTTACCTGTTATATCGATATACCTGGAGTTAATACTTCTTTTACGTGAAAACAACTTGAAATATTCAGACATCACATAATATCTACTTGTTACAAATATACATAAATAACTGAAGGTTCCAACATATAAATTACCATAGTCTCACGTCGTTTCAAAAGATCACAAAAAAATGAATTCGAATGCGGTGTTATCCCCCTTTTGCCCTTGGTACGAATAAGCTGCGTAGAAGATCAGTTATAAGTAAAATTGGAACAAAAGGTATATTATTCATTAGATTTTATATCCCGGCATCTTTGCCAAAAATTGTTCGAAAGTCCGGGGTTGTATACGTACTCCTGATACCGCCACTATAAAACCAGGGCGTCATGATATAAGTAAAAATGTTTAAAATGGTATTGAACTTCATTTAATTAAGCAGAAATCTTATCGCTATAAAATAATTGATGCGAATCTTAATTATATATATTCTATTACGTCACACTCATTTCCGGTACAAAATGAGATTGTGCTGGGCATCCACGATAATCAGCGTGCTTGCGGCGTCGCTTGAAGTAGTCGGACGTTGTCTGACCAAGCAGCGACCATTTTCAGTATCAAAAGAGTGGCCTGTAGTTTTAAGGTGGCGAGTTAGTGGACAATTTCTGTTTTTCGTGAAAAAGGAGCGATGGTTGTTAAGTCGCATATTGAAAGCTGTCTCTGTTTCTCCAACATACTGGATGTTACAAATTCCACAGGTCAGTATGTAAATACAATTGCTAGATTTACAGGAACAATTTGAGTATATTGTAAAGCTTTCGTTGGTTGTTGTGCTTCGAAAGGTGCTAGCGACGTTTGCTGCTTTGCAGCATTTGCAATTCCTGCGATTGCATGGATTGTATCTACCAGGTTTTGAAGGAGGGTTCATTTTGACTCTAGCATTTACAATAATATCTTTTAGGCTGTTTGGTCGACGGTATGCCATTAAAGGTGGTTCAGGGAAAAGCTTTTTAAAATTTGGATCATTTTCTATAAGGTTCCAATGCTTCCTTACAACATTTGAAATGTTTTTTAAGTCAGGGTGGTATGTGAGGACTAATGGTATTCTGTGGTTTGTTATATTTTTATCTTTGTAATTCAGCAACGAATCTCTGGAAACATTGTGAGCTTTTCCAAATGCCTCGGCAATGTTTTTGTTTTTGTAGCCTCTTTTGAGTAAATGTTTACGAAGCGCATTTAAACGATGGTTTTGGATGTTTTCTGTTGAGCAAATTCTTTTGATACGTTTGGCTTGACTGTAAGGAATACTGCGCGAACAATGCTTTGGGTGGCAACTTTTGGGGGATAAAAATTGATGTTTGTCTGTTGCTTTCGTGTGAAGATCTGTTGTCATCATTCCGTTTTGGATGGAGGTAGTAGTGTCGAGAAAGGATATTTTGTGACAAGAGAATTCGAAAGTAAATTTGATGGTTGGATGAAAATTGTTGCAATAGTTAAAAAAATCTATTAAATGTTGTGCCATATTTTTATATAGCGAATTTGGCCGAGGGGTCTAGACCGCTGGACATAGTGCAGGCGAATTGGTGCCACAGTGTCACAACGGTGTGAGTTCGAATCCCGCTGAGGGAGAGCAAAAATTTGACAGTGTTAAAAAAAAATCTAATTCAGACAGTGGTGGGCTTAATTTGTAGACGTATATATAAAAATTTGATATTAACCCTGTATTTCTGATGTTTCAGAAATCCGCTGGATAGATATATTATATGATTGTCACAATACTTAGACGTTTGTATATAATTTACTTACTGTGACTGTATGACAAGTAACTTTGTCATCCTATATAATATATACAAAAATGCTGAATTAGATTACTGTCAGATTAATACGTATTGGTTACGAAAATTCCATCGTCACACACTAGTACACATGTACTATGTCTACGATTCACCCCGGTTAATGAAGCTATATTTTTATATAGCGGATTTGGCCGAGGGGTCTAGACCGCTGGACATAGTGCAGGCGAATTGGTGCCACAGTGTCACAACGGTGTGAGTTCGAATCCCGCTGAGGGAGAGCAAAAATTTGACAGTGTTAAATAAAAAATCTAATTCAAACAGTGTTGGGCTTAATTTGTAGACGCATATATATATATATATATATATAAACGTCAAAGTATTGTGACAACCATATAATATATCTATCCAGCGGATTTCTGAAACATCAGAAATACAGGGTTAATATCAAATATTTATATATACGTCTACAAATTAAGCTCAACACTGTTTGAATTAGATTTTTAACACTGTCAAATTTTTTGCTTACCCTCAGCGGGATTCGAACTCACACCGTTGTGACACTGTGGCACCAATTCGCCTGCACTATGTCCAGCGTTCTAGACCCCTCGGCCAAATCCGCTATATAAAAAATATAGTTGAGGGTAAGCAAAAAATTTGACAGTGTTAAAAATCTAAATCAAACAGTGTTGGGCTTAATTTGTAGACGTATATATAAATATTTGATATTAACCCTGTATTTCTGATGTTTCAGAAATCCGCTGGATAGATATATTATATGGTCGTCACAATGCTTAGACGTTTGTATATAAATTACTTACTGTGACTGTATGACAAGTAACTTTGTCATCCTATATAATATATACAAAAATGCTGAATTAGATTACTGTCAAATTAATACGTATTGGTTACGAAAATTCCATCGTCACACGCTAGTACACATGTACTATGTCTATGTCTACAATTCACCCCGGTTAATGAAGCTATATTTTTTTATATAGCGGATTTGGCCGAGGGGTCTAGATTTGCTTCGTTAAAATATCTTAACATCAACATTTTTAAATCTTTAATTAAATAAAAAATCTATATCTTTTGTGCTTTTTTTCTTATTGAGAAATTTCTTTACCCTACTAATTTCTATCACATTTTTCACTGATTCAGACATTAATTTTTTTTATATAACACGCCTGTTTGAAAATCTAATTTTGTATATATAGTTTATTCTCACACAGACAATAATACAATCGGTACAGAGAAAGTAACAAATAAACAAACAAAACAACAGGCTATATACAATATATATCAAAAGCATAATCTAATTTAGCCATTTAGCGGCTTATTATGCGAGTCTAATTGGTCTTTCATTTTTACCTTTCATCAAAGTTCAGTGTCAGGTAATAAATAATCAATTACCAAATAAACAAGGCACATCTAATATACAATTACATCACAGAAATGTCTCTGCCCCCTCCCTAAAACCACCACTACCACACACGAATCGTTCAAGAGAGTTTGGGATTTCGAAACCGTCAATAAACAAAACCCAGGGAAATTAAATTTAATGTTCAAGATGACTAATTTTCTGCGTAAATGTTCCATTTTCTATCTTATAAATTATGAAATAATCCAGAATTAATTTTCTGGATGAGTGGTCACAAGCGCGTTAAATAAAATCTAAAAATGCACTTTTATTGTCAAATTATCTAAGTAACTAATAAAAGAAACCGAAAAATATACACTTTATCATGTTAAAATAAGAATGCATAAAAAATTACGAAGCTTGACTAATAAATTACGAAATAATCCAAGAAATACAATTGAAGCGATGAAATACATTACGTAATATAACATAACAAAATTTTAAAATGCCTTTTTCTTATCAAATTTAATAACTAATTAATAAAAGAAACTCAAGTATATACATTTTATTATGTCAAGAACATAATGCATTAATAAAAATACTAGGCTTACCCTATAGATAGTAAAATAATCCAAAAATAAAAATTGAAACGATCTATTCATACAACCGAGAAAGCGCGCATTAATATGCAATTATGTACATCTTTACTTCTTCTTATTATATCAGGACAAAAAAAATGTATTTTAAAGCTTGAAGGATTTAACAAATACGAGAAACTGTAATTGAATTATTTTCTTTAATATTAAATTAGCCATTTTATCGCTTACAACATGAACTATATTGTAGAGTATGGTTTTTACCTTTTTGCTCAATTTACCCGAAAACAATTATATTAAGAGATAATAAGAAGAGATCGAACATATGAAAAAAATAATTTGTATGACAACGACTTTTATTCGTATTAATTCAAAATAAGAAACTGTGCGTAGTAATATTTGTGGTATCACACGGAATACATGGCGGAGCAGATGATACGTACCTATAATAAATCGGACAAACAGCCGCTGGTTGAAGACAACCTTGATTAAAACTCTAACACACAGGTGGACAAGGATAAAAAGCGAATGACTAGTAGAAGGTCGTCTGTCTCTAAAACCCCAGCTAATGCCTGAAATCAGTCGTCTTCGGCTCCAAAAACATCGAGCAAATCAAGAGAAGCCGATGTCCCGTCAAGTAGTCCTAGGCCTGGTCCTAGTAATTCGTCAAATGACCAAAATCTGTCAGTGCTTCAGGCTGTTAAATCGGGTCAAAATGAACAGAATAAGAAAATTGCTGATTGACATCTAGAATTACTTAGAAAATTACGATTTTCATGATTATGACAATGATTGTGAAAATGTTAGTCTGTATGACAATGATGATGATATGACAGATCTTCATGAATGTAATGAAAATCAAGAAAAAGGGGGAAGACAATGGACCTTCCAAGAGGAAAAATAATGAAACTGAAAGTAAGTTTGCCTCAATGTCTAGACGGTTCAAACCCAAAGAAATTACTGGTGACAAAATTGATGAGGTTTTAGCCCAAAATATAACTGATCTTTTCGGTAATGGAATGAATGAACAGTTTCATAAAATTACCAAAGATGAATTTAACCCTAGACCTATTAACTGTGAAGGCTTGACTAAGGTTACTACAAATCAACTAATTTGGGATATTTGATCTACGTTTGCTCAAACCAATGAAAGGAAATTGCAGATTGTACAGAAGGCAATCGTAAAAGCTTCTACCTTACCAGTAAAAGTGGTTGATAAAATGGCTTTATCAGGTCATGACGATCGAGAGTTGTAGTGATGTCTTGGTAATACTTGGTCATGGTAATAGAAACTTGAATTTGACTAGAAGAGAAATAATGAAATCTGAGCTTGCAAGTGAATACACACATTTGTGTTCTCAATCAGTGGAGTACACGGCTTCATTGTTTGGGGATGATGTTTCCAAACGAGCCAAGGATGTCATTAAAATCAGTTACAAAATTGGCCATTTAATAGGTTACTAAGAAGAGGGTTTCCTCGTTATGGTAGAGGACGAGGAAGTTGACGCGGTGTACGTTGCATCAGTAGACGAGGCGGCAGAGGTTATACAGAATTTATGGAAGTCGCCCCAATGTTGAAGCTCCCAAAAACACACAGAAGAGGGTGGGTGTAACGAGCAAAGACGAAAAGAAAAATGAGGTATGTGAACAATTTCAAGCAGGTGGATTTAAAAAAATATGTTCATGAATCATGGCACAAAATTTCATCGGATAGAAATATTTTGAATATTGTACAGCATTGTCCATTAAATTTATAGATAATATTATTTCTTCTCAAAACAAGGTGCCATATCAACCAACCTATAATAAATCAGAAAATGAAGTAATTGATTAAAACAATCAAAAACGTTTGAATTAAGGCGTTATAAAAATTGTCAACAATAATATAGACCAATTGTTTCTGTCTACAATTTTTGAAAAATCCAAGAAAAATTGGGAATTCAGGATGCTTTGAATTTAAAAAAGCTAAATAAGCATATTCCATATGAGCATTATAAAATGGATACTTTTGAGTCAGCTCTTTTTCTGATGTCAAAAGATACATATATGGCATCTATCGATTTGAGACATGCGTACTATAGTGTACCAATTGCAGAAGAAGATCAAAAGTATGTAACATTATGTTGGAATGGCATATTTTATCAATATACCTGCTTACCTAATGGAGTATCTTTTGCACCTAGGTTGTTTACTAAAATCCTTAAACCAGTTTATGCCTCACTTAGAAAACAAGGCTTTAAAAATGTTGGGTATATAGATGATAGTTTACTATGTGATAAAACAGAACAAGATTGTATAGAAAATGTTGAGACCACAAATTCACTTTTTTATTCTCGTGGGTTTATTGTTCATAAAGAAAAGTCAGTTTTTAAACCTACTAAGTGAATAGTATTTTTAGGCAATATTATTGATTCTGAAGAAATGATAGTAACGCTTCCTCAAGGGAAAAAAGAGATTATTGCTAGTGAGTGTCAAATATTATTAAACAAAGATAAAGCTAACATAAGAGAGGTTGCCAGAATTTTGCCCATCTTGTTTCTAGTTTTTCAGCTATTGACTTTGGTAAGCTTTTTTTACAGAGATATTGAATATACCTCCAATGAGTCATATGCCTCATAGAATCCTGATCAAACTTAAAACTTTAACCAAGGTAAGTTCTCGTTTTATCTTAGGAATTTATTAATATTTGTGTAAAAGTAGTTATTTAAGGATAATGAAAACAAAATTTGTTATCAGCTTAAAATTTGAGATGGGTACCTATAAAGTAATATTTAGGTCTGAAGGACTCGATTTGTACTTTAGTAGCAGTATTTAGACAAATAATAAATTTTCATATAAAAGTAATTTTTCAGAAGTATTAAACGAAAATGTTCAGATAAGGGTCTTTTGTGTATTAATGTCCGCGAATAAAACATTCGACACCGGAATTGCCATTGTCTCCTTTTAATGCATACACTGGACGTAAAATTCTCCGTCCCTGAAGCAGGACGGAGGCCCTCGAATGCAAATATTTGGAAGTTAACAATAAAGGAATGTCTTTCAGTGATTGCGCTGCGTTTATAAATCAAAGACCAAAATAAACGGTGTGATCGCTATTTTGTAGATTGCCAAGTTGTTAAGGTAGTTCGTCTTCTACTATCTTAGTGTTAGCCTGCAGTAGTGTTAGCTGCATTATGTTCTTTTGATTACGTGGTCTGTCAACAATGGGATTGTGGATTCGAGTTTCACTGCGGGCAGGTTGTACTTGAATCCAACCTTAATTGATAAAAGATTGCTAGTTTTCCTACCGAAGATCCTGGTTTTCTATGGGTACTCCGGCTTCCTCCCCCAACTGGACGCCATGATATAGCTGAAAAATTGCCGAAAGTGGCGTTAAACATCATTTAAACAAAGCTATTTTGTAGCATTTTCCTTTGATGTTTATGTGCAGTATTTTCCATCTACTCCACTAGTGTGAGATTAATAAGTTCTTTAAAACCGGATTTTGGAAAAGACGTGCGATTGGAGCAGTAGCGGAACAAGCGGAAAGACATACACATTCTATCACGAGTTAATGATCAGATGAACTTTTCGAAAAGCGCATTATACCTATTTTTCCGTAAATAAACAACTTTCATATCGATATGTTATAGGCTTTCCGTTGTTTAAGACTCCATTGTCTCTGACATCCAATCAAAACGCCCGAAACTACAACGTTAAAAAAGAACGATGTGTCGCGTGAGCTCAGTATAGGCTATTTACCGAAGATGGGCCCATATCACCTCCCTGTCAAGACGTCGTAAAGTAAACACCGTGACATCACAATGTTACAAAACAGCGATAAACAGTTTTTATAAAATTCGATGCATTTTCTCGTCTCGTCATCTCATGTCAGGGCTGTAAGTACAGCAAATGACACCATGGTGTCTAAAACTAAAAGCAATACATTCGGGATGTACATGTTTTGACAATATAGACTGAAGCTTCTATTATATAAAATAGAACTGTTAAGAACAAGGACCCTCTATAACATGGGCATAAACATTCTCTAAACTGCGCCCAAAACAACACAAACACGTGCAAATAAATTCTGCGGCAAGTTGGTGCTTTTTATCAAAATTATTCCTGTTAGACATCTCTTAAAACGCAGATAATCTGAGGTATACAACGTCCTTTTACAGGCTGTAGTTTTCTGGACTTATATGAAGCATTCCAGACTAATTCATCTTTTGACGCTTTACAAATTATTAACCACAAATTATTTTCACTGTTAAATGTCATCATTTTTGTTTTTGCAACAATGTTTGACTTAACATATAAACATGTTGAACTCGACTGTCACTTCTAGGCTGATAATCAGGAAGTCAAAATGAAAAGTACGCTATCACGTGATCCAGCTATAAGTTTATGCATTTAAATCTCCATGTAATTAACATTAACCTTCAACAAGAAAAAAATGACATTCAAGGATAAATCACCAATCTTTAGCTCTTGGTCCAAACATCCAAACATTTTTACTACTTGATGATCTAACAAAAATAATAATTGGTTCAGCTCATTTGTCCTGCCAGTCATAACTATGGTATTATTGAGTTTATTTCTGTGGTTTGTTAAGGTGTTATCTGAAGTTTATATTCCCGGGTATACAGTGATAATTCTAGACGACTATCTACCACTCATACTTGATAAAAAGAACAGTAATGTTAAAGAAGAGATCTATTGTTAATACTGAACCCATTCTGAAAATATTACAATCTATACAATCGAAAACCACAGCAGAAAAAAGTGTGATATTATAGGGTTATTGCATGAATATTGGGAAATATTGTCCCAAGCAAGTGTTATATTGCACGAGCTTGCGAGTGCAATATAGCATCTTGCGAGGGACAATATTTCCCATTATTCATGCAATAACCCTTTTATTATATAGTAATAATTGTTTGTGCGTTTAAGTGATAATTCATTATCTTTGCTATTTTGTAATATTTTAATAGGTCCAATATTATCATATTTTCACATGGTCAATATTACAGATATATATTTGATGTAGATTTACATATAATAAAAAACAGATTTTTTTTCAATTTTGTGTTTTTATTTGTTGCTCCTTATTGTTGTGAATATATGGCCACACACTCGAATTTCATCCATACTCGAAATTCGGCGATTACCCTTCATTCGGCAATGTAAGCAATGATCCCAATGCTAAATTACTTTTGAAATGTCTTGCATTTATTGCTTTAACCAAATGACTCCAAAATAATAAAATACCATGCGTTTCAGCGAAATTTACGTCCGTTAAAGCGACACACTTTCATCCCCGAAATTCGAGTGTACTAGCATAAATTCCTGCTTTGAAATTGACGACTGAGCCACTTGTGTACACGATATTTAAATCCCGTTTTGTACAGTTTATACTTGATTGTTTCCTTTGTTGGACTATGAAATTTACTTTTATCTACAATCTAATCTACTTCCATTTGTTCAGTTCAGGTTCTGCTAATTTTCCTCTCGAGAGCAGATCATGTATGTCATTTTCGGCCATGTTTGTTTACCAAACAACAGTAAAATATAAAAGCCGATGTTCGGAACACATCTGCACTTTTCCCGGAAATTACATAAAAGACAGAGATTCAGTGTAAAATATGAAAATATAATGCACTTTATTGCATTATGAAATACAATGGGGAAAAATATTACTATATAATATTTTCGTTTATTGTTCTTACAGAAATTTTACTGTTGCAGTTTACATCTCTCCTTGGTTGCTTAACACTATTCAGCATCTTTATTATTACAGCCTCAGAAACTGCCACTCCTATAATGTATGGTTAAATTCCAATGTTACCTTCAAAATAACATGACCTTCAAAATAACAGTATAAAGTGTATTTCCTGCAGTCCTTGCTGAACTCTGTAAATTACAGGGTTATAAAACAAACCTAGTAGATGACGTTTAAGAACAAAATATAGATTAAAAATCTTTGTATTAATGTAAACACATATATTTGTTGTGGTGACATAAATAAAAGTTTTTATCAGCTATATATTTAAAGGGTTGACATTCGAAAGTTCATAAGTCAACAACAGTGAAGCAATATGACTATTGCTTGTTTGCCCTTAATTCAAGACAAGAACAAGTAAATAAAAAATTGTATTTATTTATTTTCTGTAAATAGAACTGTAACAGACAAATTACTAAACAAAGCTATGCCTGCTGTATTCTTATCAGAATCACAGCTGTAAAAGCATAGCCACTCACTTATATTTTACGCTATTTAGTTAACACATAATAACAGAAAAATAATTATTTGTTCTTATATAATGAAGAAAAAAATATTATTTTTTCTGAGGTCAATATTTCACAGCGAGACATGTCAGACTAGTTACCAAACGAGTTAATACACACTGTAAACTCATTTATTGGCTTTTTATTCCATAAAAAAAAATTATCCTGACCCCAAGTGCCTGTGATTTAATCAATATTACTTTAAGGTCTGTTCGATTTCTATTATTGGTGTTTCACTCCCCGATTTTTACTCGCCTCATGTAAACAAACTACGTGGACACGCTCAGTCAACATTTCATTTAAAATCTATGATAGCTCACGATGTAAGTTAAATTTTATTATCTTATTACAATATCTTTATATTAAGCTTTATATTTGGTAAATTTTCTATATAAAATACGCTCCAGAAAGGTCAATTTTATAATTTATTCAATAATATATAAAACATTATATTGTTATGTAAATTGTACGGATCGCCTTAAGGTACTATTTTGGTTTTGATTATTTATTTTTTGAGAATAATTCTTTATTTGATTGATCGAGCCCAATTTTATGATATGTTACCTTTTAATAATCCATTATCGAGAGTTTTTTTTTTAAATTTTTGGTATTAAACATCTCCTCGCTTTTTTGGTTAAAAAATTCTATGGAAAGCCATAATTGTCACCATGCTAATTTTTCTATTTTAATTGTGGTCGAATATTTGTTGGTAAATGTGGTTATATGTTATATTTGAGGGATTTTTGGTTACTATATTTTCTTTTGTAGCTTTTTACCATGCTCATTGTTTAATAAAGATGTTCTATTTGACAATGTTGGTTATGCTATCTGCACTGCGGCAGAATAGTTGTTAGTCAGTTTCGTGGCATTTTTAATACAATCATGAAATATACAATGCATCGCAGTTTACCTACATAATAAAACGCTAGTTTGTCTTCCGATGGTCCGGGTTTTACCGGCGTACTTCTCCTATACTTAAACAGGACGCCGAATAACCAAAATAGAAGTGGTTTTTAATTTAAACAACAAAATAAAACAGTATAAAATTAAAAAAAACAGTTTTTGGAAATGCGGACTTAATTGTGTAAATGACATGCATTGCGTCTTTGTAGTAAATAAAATTGTAGAGTTTAAAATAAAGTTCTAAGACAATTGTCTTAGTGATAAATAAGTATTGGTGCATGACTGCATGCAGTTCATTATCAAATCACTACTGGGTTGTTTTTAAAAGTAAACAATTGTAATGACAAGACTGTTGGGAGATATTTTTTCACAATCCACCGCAAGCTCGTGTATATCAAGAGCTATGCTATTTTCAGTGCCTTTTATAAAACAGGCACGTGAATTTAGAACTGGAATTCTAATAACTGACCTTCTACAAAAAGCTAAAAGGGTAACATCTAATGCGTAAAAATCCTTGTAAATTATAACAACAAACTTTGTCAGTAATCTATAATTTCTGATGTTTACGAAATAAATACTCGTGCAAAGTAATTGTCATGCCACTTGAAAAAAATTAAGTCATTCATTTCATTTATTACTGTTCTTTGCTATGCAATTTATTACGTCGTAAAACATAAATTTTACAAATTCAGCAAAGAAAACCGACATACCAACGGACATTGGCATCAATACGAAGACAAACACACGCGACACAAAAACAGACAGTGATTAACCCAGATCTGTAATAGATCTGTAATTAATCCGAAATTTTTCTTCTTACTCCGATGTCACCCTTCCAATGTTCCACGTTGCTACGCGAGTACGGCTTTTAATGTGTAAAAAAAAATAAAATGGCAATGATCGATGCTGTTGAAAGCAAAATTGTTACAATTATTCTTGTAGTTTATTTGTTAAAAATTAATAATTTATTTTTCCAATGTCGCTAATGCTATTGACACAAACAACACGTTTCATTTAAAATTATATGCGTTAATTATATCTGACGCTTACGAAAAGAAAATAAGTGTGCAGAATGGAAACTCAGTTCGCACCCATTAGTATGCCAAACTCAGTTCGCACCCATTAGTATGCCAAACTCAGTTCGCACCCATTAGTATGCCAAACTCAGTTCGCACCCATAAGTATGCCAAACGTTTGTTAGAAAACACGACCACAATACACAAAAATAGAAATTCCAATACTTTGATAACATTTTCTTCTATCTACTTGCTGTGAAAATTAGAGATTTAACGAAGAAACTAACAAGGTTTCATCTAAACATAACACTTATACGGTGTTTGAAGTGTTAACTACAAAATACAGCTTAACGGCACGGTAGCATCCCAGATTGTCGAATCCCATATTGCCGAGTCCAGTTAGTCAATTCCCAAATTGCCGACATTGAAAAAAGTTAAACTATATGTAATTATTGATTTTAGAATAAAAATGTTTTGTCGGAGAAGTTGTTTGTTAATATATCGATTTCATGGAATTAGTTTCAAGAAGATCTTTGTATTGTTTCGTATAGAATTAATTATTTAAAAACAAAAAAAATTAAATAGACCTATAATTTCTTTCGTTAATTTGCCATTAAGCACTAGATTTATAACAAAGCAACTAGTATATCATCATCTAAAGTTGTCAGCGTCGAATAAGTGTTGTACACCTCTATTATTGGAATCGTCGGATTATCGGCAGCTCTTTGACAAAGCATTTTACTCCAGCATGTCCTGTTACTCGTTGAACCCAGAACATCAGCTTGTGTTGCGAAAAGGTTGTTTTATTCGGCAATTTGGGAATCGGCAAAATGGAATCGGCAAATTGGAAGTCGGCAATTTGGGATTCGGCAATCTGGCATGTAATCAACGGCACTGTTTAAAACAATGAAAATACGCTTACTCGTTGTTTAACATATTTCATAAAAAAAACACGTCTTTTGTGGTAACTACGTGTCATTCATAATGAAGTCCGCTGTTTAGTTTGACGTTTTGTAAACTCTGACTTCTACTATGGTAGAGAATAGGAGTTAAAACATAAATGCAGCAGTTTTGTTATGTATACGTATATAATCCATTATTTATCTCCAACTGTAAACATTTTGACTTAATTCAAAAAGTTATTCTAATAAGCCGTGAAATGTCACTAACATTAGTTTAAGACAATGTAAGACACAGTTTGTTGTACTCTATTGAAATATATTTACCTTAGTAAGAGGACATGTATGACGTGTATGCTAATAACAATATTTACTATTAAAATTGTTTCACCGAGGATTTTAATTGGAAAATAAAACAAAACGTTTTTGTCCAATCAAGTAACACTTTTACCATTATTACTTATGCGAGAACAGATCTGTGATCAACATATGTAAACCCTTCAGTGTAATCAGAGAATAGACCTCTAACTAACCTATGTTAACCCTTCAGTGTAATACTGGAATAAACCCCACGGTTTAATCAGAGAATATACGTTTAACTTACCTATGTAAACCCTATGGTGTAATAAAAAACAATCTTATAATCTATTCAAACCCTAAACTTAGCTGTAAGCATACAATACTTGTTGTTGACTACTATCAGCTACTCACACAAAGGTTTGTTGTACCTAGGTTGATGTTATCTCCACAGAAATTCTACGTCACCATGGCTTAATAGATCGTAATGGAAAATTAATATCTCAAATACGATCGGACATTTTCCTGGATTTGACTTTTTCCTAGACATGACAATGAGGTACTCGACGGGTCTCTTATTAGTAGAAGCAGGCACTGCTTACTCGTCCAGAGCACCTGAGTGCATAGCTACAATAATGTAGCTCCTTTTTTTTTGATGGACGGAGCTACAAAGAGGTCCCATTACTCGTAATGGAGCAAAAACACTTTTGGGATTTACACATATTTTCCGCTATTTAACCTTTGTCTTTATTAAATAAATATGTTTTCTTTCCTCCGCCGTTCATCTGATATGTCTACAATGTCTAATTAAATAATTTTAACACTTTTTCGTAATCGTGGCATTGTTGACATAATTAAAATTGTGGAGTGTAGAATTTCGGTATCGTATCGGTAAAATTTGTAATAAGGGGACATAATTATAATGCAGATGAATACAGCTGAAATCATCCGGAATTACATTTTTTACCAAATCGATTCTGAAATTATCGAAATTATGCACTTCCGGAATTCATATTTTGTCAAACAATGCCATGATTACGAATAAAGTGATAAAACTAACGAATACGGTGTTGTGGAAATATCAGTAAAACTGCAAATACATAAAAAAGTATGTAGCAAACCAGGGAAACAGTGTAATTGCTTATAATATGCATAAAACCCCCGGGTGTGAATCACTCCCGGGCTGCTCCATTACGAGTAATGGGACCTCTTTGTAGCTCCGTCCATCAAAAAAAAAAGGAGCTACATTATTGTAGCTACTGAGTGCACCGATGGTTTTTATCAGGTTCGGGTAACTCTCTTTATGTTTTTGAGATTTAGTTTTTTATGTTGCGCTGTGTATGTCTATATACGTATTTGTAACTGTCCATTGACTTTTGGCTTTTGTTGTTCGTCTGTTTTCTTGGCTATTGTTCATACTTAAATCTCTTTTTAACCTATGTAAACCTTACATTGTAAATTAGAAAAAAATCTGATAAGCTATTTAAACCTTTTACTAGATGTAAGTGTGATATACTTAGATCTCTAATTAACCTATGCAAACACTACAGTGTAATCAGAAAAACATTTGTGATAAGCTATTTCAACCTGGTACTTAGTTGTAAGAATACAACACAATAGCACATAACTGGGCTAAAAATACGTTAAAATCATTGAATATATAAGTGATTATCACACGACATCATACTCTTTAATCAGACAATATATTTGTTATTTAATTACGCAAATTGTAAGCTAGAAATAAATGATAGTTGTGTGATGAACTTATGCAAACTCTAAATTTTCATCGCATAATAGATACAAAATGATAATCCAGTACTGAAATAAGAGAAAGGATATCTAGTTAAAAGTGAAGCCGTAGTGCGGTTTTTATAATACAATAGACAGCTCTTGTTCTTGCAGAGACGTTAATGTTGCACATGTTTTCGCTTCTTCTTTCTTTGTTTTCTTTAAAACACTAAACACAAACACCAAACACAAAAACTAAAAAATATTGCAAAATGAAAATGAGAAAATGAGATTACATGTTTTTTTTATGCCTGAAAAGACAAACCCTACTGTCCTTCAAAATAAAATAATGAAACTAGTTTACTAAACAATGCGGACTTGCACACCTCTGCTTAATATTGTACATACTTTAAATTACAAGGTTGTAAAACAAACGTAGTAGATGACGCATAAGATAAAATATAGATTTAAAATCTTTATATTTCAAAAAACGTATATTTGGGTCACGATTTTTTTGCAGGCGCATAAAAGCATTATCACAGTACCTATTTAAAGGCTTGACTTTACTAAGACTGCATCATTTGACGATAACAGTAAACCAAAGATGAGAGAAGTGTTACTTTTAATTGTGTTGTGTGTTTGCTGCTTTCTGGTCTCAGCATGTAAGTAGTATTGATATATGTTAAAACATTGCTTTCTTATTCCAATATCCATCATAGTAAGATATCTTTGCTATGTGATTGTTTTGTCTGACTCTTGTATGAAGTAAGCATTCCATAATTCTATTAACGTGCTTCTTATACATTTTTGTGTTTGTAAGATCATCTAAATCACAATAAAGGCATTGTTATATTGCAGATGACTTCGATCTTATGCAATAGCCGAACGGACAACACCACCCGCCATTTTATGAGGAACATCTGATATCACATCTATGGTGATTTCATTTGATCACGTGAGACGTAATTGCTTCGCTGCCCGCTACGAGCTGTGCTCGCTATTAAAAATGAAGAAGCAATTTCAAATGACTACTATTAAAACACACACTTTTAACGTTTACTTTTTGTTCAAAATTATGCATGTTCATATTATTACGTATTAATAATCTGATTTACAGTTACACCAAACCTGGCAAGACAATATCAAACTGCCGTTCTATACGATTGGTATCCCTTTGACAGAAGTTACTCGTCTGATAGCTCAGAAGAAACATACGAAAGATATTACATCACGAACGCGCTTCTTAATCATTTTTTCTTAAGAGATTTAATGCACAAGGCATGGCCATCAATAGTAGAAATCAATCCTTTAACAGAAAAATCACCACTGGCACAAAAAACAGAAGAAAAGCCAATGCCAATGGAAACAAAACGAAAAGCAGATGACGCAGCAAAAGAACCAGAAAAAATTCAAGTGAAACAGATTGAAATACCTATGGTATCAGAACCTAGCCAAATAAAAATGAAAACAACGGAGCTACCAAAGACACCTGAAGCAACAAAACAACCAGAACCAAACGATTCTGACGAAATGCAGGATATACAACTAAATGTTACGGAAACTAACCCAGAGGAAATAAAATCAACAGAGCTATCCAAGACAACTGAAGCAACAAAACAACCAGAACCAAACGATTCTGACGAAATGCAGGATATACAACTAAATGTTACGGAAACTAACCCAGAGGAAATGAAATCAACAGAGCTACCTAAGACAGCTGAAACGACAAAAGAACCAGATCCAAACGATTCTGACGAAATGCAGGATATACAACTAAATGTTACGGAAACTAACCCAGAGGAAATAAAATCAACAGAGCTACCGAAGACAACTGAAGCAACAAAACAACCAGAACCAAACGATTCTGACGAAATGCAGGATATACAACTAAATGTTACGGAAACTAACCCAGAGGAAATGAAATCAACAGAGCTACCTAAGACAGCTGAAACGACAAAAGAACCAGATCCAAACGATTCTGACGAAATGCAGGATATACAACTAAATGTTACGGAAACTAACCCAGAGGAAATAAAATCAACAGAGCTACCTAAGACAACTGAAGCAACAAAACAACCAGAACCAAACGATTCTGACGAAATGCAGGATATAAAACTAAATGTTACGGAAACTAGTCCAGAGGAAATGAAATCAACAGAGCTACCTAAGACAGCTGAAACGACAAAAGAACCAGATCCAAACGATTCGGAAGAAATCCAGGATATAAAACTAAATATTACGGAAACTTACCCCCAGGAAATGAAATCAACAGAGCTGCCAAAGACAGCTGAATCAACAAAACAACCAGAACCAAACGATTCGGAAGAAATCCAGGATATACAAACTATAGAACCTAAACAAGAAACAGTAAAACCAACAGAACCATCGAATAAAGTGGAAACAACGTTAGAACCCGGAAAAGATAACGAAGATGATTAACAAAATTCAAATGGTGTTCTATTATATTGGTGAATAATAGATAGATATTTAAGGTAAAATTACAACCATTTGCTTAAAGATATCATGTAAAATACAGGGATCTTATTTCACGATGATTCCAGTTAAAAGCGTCTGGTTTATATTTTTTTGACGAATAAATTAATTGGACTTCTACAAAGCGTCAATGTTTTTGAATTAAATTATAGACAAAGCATATACATAATATTTTGAAATACTCATATGATTATATTCAATAGTATTAGGTGTTTATTTGCTTGAATTTTATTGTTCATTGTTGAATTCTGCCGCTGTTGTTGCTTAAAACATTTTATGGTAGTACAGTATACAATGCAAAACATGAGTCAATAAGGTATATAGCATACTACCTCAGTTTGTCAAATGAAATTTCAATTTTGCATTAAAATCTACAGAATCCCATATTGCATACTGTGGCCTAAGGGTTTAAACTGTATGCACGTTAAAATGCATCATTGCTGTGTGAAAGGTTGCATTATGATTAATTATAAGCGCCATATGTAATGCATATCTGTTATAACTCTTCATAAACAAACCTATTTATTATTATTTGGGAAAATATATTATTTTGTTGTGCTTGTTTCCGTCATCATTGGTTTAAAAGTTTGTTTGTTTGTTTTAAAACTTTTGGACTAAAATCGTCATTTTCATTGTACAAATGATTTTCTAATAAAAGAAGCATATTTATTATTAATTTAGTTATTCTCTTAAGATGAAACAAATATTTAAAACTTGTCATTTAAAAGTGAAATAGGGGCCTCGGTGACTGAGGTTGCGGGTTCGAGTCTCACTGCGGGCAGGGTGTACTCGAATGCAATCTTAGTTGACAAGGAGTGCCCGTTTTCCTACCGCAGATCGGGGGTTTTCGGGAAATCCGGCTTCCTCGCCCAATAAAAACTGGACGCCATGATTTAGCTGAAAATTGCTAATATTGACGTTAAACACCATTCAAACAAACAAATAAAATAGCATGAAATAGTTTTTAAAGCAAACCTTTTAGATATAAATATCAAATAATTTAAAATTATGTTGTATCATTCAGCTTCCGTGTAACATTCATATGTATTCTGGTCTTTTGATGCATACGACTTTTCTCTGGACAGAAAAATGAAGGTCTAAATTTGAAACAGACACCTTTTACTCCTAAGGAGCACGAGCACAACCATTTTGTTTTGTGTTGTCTGAAAATGTGGTTGCAATATTCAAATAGCATATGTCGTCATGTCCTAATTTACCATAATAAATAAAAATTGTGGTACCCAAATATTCTAACTGTGGAATATGTGTTAAAATTTTGTTATATACAACTTTTCATCTCTAATTAGTATTTTGGGTAAGATAGTAAATCACGATTTTGGTCGTCGGATCTACAAGAAGGTCGCACCCCAGGGTTTATGCATAATTTAACTGATTCCCTGTTTGCTATATACTCTTTACGTCTCCACTGTTTAAATGATATTTCCGCAACACTCAATTCATTATTTTTACACTTTATTCGTAATGATGGTATTGTTGACAGAATTTCGAATTCCGAAAGTGCATAATTTGGGAATCGATTTTGTAAAGCCACGGCATTCAGATTAATCTGCATTTGTTTTCAATTTTGTAAACAATGTCATGATTACGAAAATAGTGTTATCATTAACTAATAAGGTATTGCAGAAATGTCAGCTGAAGAAATGAAAAAATACTTTTGAAACAAATACAACAGGGTAATAGCAGAAAATATATATATCAATTTATTGCAAGGGTCGTCCTTGTGAGAAATTGGACCTCTTTCTAGATCCGTCGAGATAAAATTAGTTACTTTATTGTAGCAATAAAACTAGTGCTTAAATGAACACTTTTTAACTTAAAGTATAGAACCAAATTTGGTTTTTGTTGTTAGGTCTCTCCCGACCTCCTTTCAAAATCTAATGTTAAACTTGTCATGATTCCATAACTACATAAAGGGTCAAACATTAGCAATCTTTTGGCCTTTTTTACATTAATAGCAACGAAAAGCGCAATACAAGACTTAGGATAAGTGGTACAGATGTTCAAGTTTTCTTAATACGTTATTAATAATAATAGGCTAAGAAGTGCAAAATGGACAAGATTAATTGGATGCTATACAAATACCAGGGAAACTGTCAAAAAAGACAATCCACAAATCAGTCCAAGAAATGTAGTTACAACACCAATGGTCATGACTTGGTACAGCCATTTCAAAAGAAATGGTGGGTTAACGAGATTTTATGGCATGCCAAACCTCTCGCTCTGAGCTGAATGTTTCTTCCTGGATGAATGTGTAATATAAGTGTATTATTATTTTTTATAAAATGTCATTAAATCGTGGCACCATCTTACTGTATCAGAAAATTGTAAAATAGATATAACATTTATTCTGAAATTAACAATAATGTCTTCCATTAATACTTTTAAATGTGGTATAAAATAAATAAAAATAAAAGATTTAAAAGGGGAAAAAGTTCTGTCTAAAAACCCAATTTGTAGTATTTTTCCAAACAGACAAACTTTGAAAAGCAGAAGATTCCATAATAAATAAATTTGTACAGCAATATTGACAGAGAAACACGTGGGAAATAAAAAACAAAAGAAAAGACAACCCCGAGAAAAAACACAGAAAAGTACAGATGAAGACATTAACTCTTTTTAAAACATAGTGGTGAACGCAATGGCATATGAAATCTAACAAAAATGTCGTAATGGAAGTCAAGGAACAGAGAGTGCCAAAGTACAATCGTATTGTATTCACGATCATACGTGACACACTCTGTAAAACCAGTTAATGATTTATATCGTATAATTGTTTTAAAATATTGTCCCTGTTTTGATAGCAATATACCGAGATGTTGTCGCATTGAAGATTTTGTCCTAGTTAAAATAGAACTTTATATTGCGTTAGGTTAATGAGACGGAAACGTAAAATGCCACAGAACTGTGTACTTACAGCATAAATAGGAAATGGTAAAAATACCATTGTCAACTTCCCATTCATCGACCTCAACATTCCAGTCGCTCCAGCGTATGGTGTGTACATTTCAAAACTTATACGTTATTCTAGATCCTGCGATCGTTATTCCGATTTTCCAGACCGATCACTGCTGTTGACTGCTAAACTACTCAAACAAGGTTTTTTTATACCTAAGTTGATGTTATCTCTCCACAAGTTCTATGGTCGGCACCACGACTCAATTGATCGTTATGGGAAATCAGTGTCTTCAATATGATCTGACATTTTCGCTGAGTCACAGGTAGTGTTTCCTATTCCTGGATTTGACTTTTCGCTAGACAAGACTATGAGTAACTCGACGGGTGTCTAATTAGAGGCAAGTACTGCTTGCTCGTCCGGAGCACCTGAGTGTACCCACATTTTTTATTGGGTTCGGGTTACTCTCTTTCTGTGTTTTATGTTTTTGGTTTTTGTGTTGTGTTTGTCTATATCCGGATGTGTAACTGTCCCTCTTGTTGTTCGGTCGGTTTTCTTTGCTATTTTCTTCATACCACAGGAATCTACATTCTTTACTGTTAAATAAAAATACACACAACGAACTTTAATATTAATGTTATTATGTAATAAATTTTCCACTATGATCAAATAGCATTGTTAACGCAAAAATAGGAGTCAGTTTTCTTTGCACATTGTCATAAAAAAACCGTCTTTTTGTCTGTACAGTAAAATAAATCAAAATTATCCGACAATATAAAAACACTATTTGTATAGTGTAATGACTACAAAGGCATAAATCGACACACATTCTAGAAAAGGATGTTGCATTACCTCAAATAAGATGCTCTTACGTAGCATAAAACCAGGCTTAGAGGTAATATTAAACACTGTCAAGAAAAACACAATAATACGATATAAATACATGTAAATTAGCCGTGACGGATCCTACTTCGTCATCAATTACTTTAAATCAAAAAATAAATATAGTGCAGACCAAATGTAAGATTTTCTTGTTGACAACTTGCTTGTCATGTTTAGGAGGACATGTTTTTCTACAAACCGTTGGCTTTCTAATTGATATTAATTGTACTCCTCTCCTCGCTGACCTGTTTTTGTACTCTTATGAGGCTGAGTTTCCACGCCTTTAATTTCACATTCCGCTATATTGATGTTTTATCTTTCAGCTTTGCTACATTTGGTGACTATTTGTATTCAATTTACCCTAGTGAGCTTGCAAGTAAATACACCACCAATACACTTAGGTCTTCTTCAATATATACTCGGGAAAACTAAAATCTAGACTCTACGACAAAAATGATTACATCACCTTTCCAACTTCTATTTTTTCGATACCAATATTCCAGCAGCTCTCTTTCATTATTTTAGATTCTGCTCTAGACCGCTTACTGCTGTTGACTAGACTCAAACAAACGTTGTACCTAGGTTGAAGTTCTATGGTAGTCACCATGACTTACTAGATCTTATACATGGATTTGACTTTTTGTAATTGTTCATTGACATTCGGCTGTTGCTGTTCGGCGATCGATTTCCTTTCTGTTTGTTTTAAATAAAATTTAACTGTTCAATGTATCATTCTACAAAATAGCTTTCTATAAAATATTGCAGAATCATTTATTTTACAACAACGTGTAAATGACAAGTATAATAAATCTAAAATTATGATGATATATTGTTCAGCGTAGTTGCTGTGTTGACATCTTTTTCAGTTAATTTTCTATTAAAATGCAAGTTTGATTTAACAAAGAATGATTCATCTTTCGTAAAAGACCGATTTCTGATAAAGGTGCTCCAATACAGATTAGTTCATCTGTTTTGGTTGCATAATCCAGTCAAAACACACGAAACAAGGACGTTGTTGAGGTAACACAACAACGTGCCTGTTTGACGTTCGATGTTCTGATTGGATGTCAAAGAAAATGGAGTCTTTAACAATAGAGAGCAGATAGATATCGCGATGTAAAAGTTGTTTACAGAAGAAATCGGTACTTTCATGCGCTTTTGGGATCACCTTGTCTTTCCCGAAAACTTATGTGAGAATCTGATATTTTCTCTACTTAAAATTAAATAGGGCATTAAAAGTGTTTGCTCACACAATTACTAACTTATCAGCCATTGTTTTAAAACACAGAATAAAAACGCGTATCAATTGCTTACTACAAGTTGACTGAAAAAAGAAGTACGAGGCTACTAAGCTCTGATAGGAATTAAAACATACAAAACAAATTAACAGTTTATGAAATAGCATCCTACCAAATAAGACAGACTCATTTAATTTGCCAGATTTCTTTCATACGCGTCCTTTGTGGTTAATACTTATCCTGTATTTTAAATTCGCCGGTTAATTTTTGTAAACATGGACTTTTTTAATGGAGAGAATCAGACGTATAAACGCTGTGGTATTTGTCATAAATACACACATGTATTAAACATTTAGTTGCAAGTCTAAACATTCCGGATCGCTTAATGTTATCATTATTTATGTGCGACAATGCAAGGCTCAACGTGATGTATTCAAATAAATTGTATTTAACGAGGGTATAAGACATGCATGACGTGTATTTAAATGAGGATATTTACACAAAATTTGCAATAACCTTCACAAATTAAAACGAATAAATATGACTCACTATCTTCTATTTTTGCATTATCCGTTTATAGGTCTGAAAGCTTCCAAACACCTAATTCCTTTCAAAGTACAAAAATTAATTTTTGTGTATTACTTAACCTTTAAATCATTTATTGTTCCTGAAAAGTTTAATTTGTGTGTCTTCACGAACGTCTAGTTTATCGTTCTTAACCAAAACTGTATCATAATTGTTTTAGTGTTGTTCCGTTTTACCGGAAGTCTACTATGTATTATTTTCTATGGTAAAATTTCACATTTGAAAAATCAGAAAATAGATCTGTAATAACGTATGTAAAATATACTGTAATCAAAGAATATATATGTAATTAATCTATTTAAAACTACAATGTAATCAAAGAATAGATATGTAATAACTTTATGTTAACCATTAAGTGTAATTAGAGAATATATGTGTATTAGCGTATGTAACCTTATACTGTATTCAGAGAATATTTCTGTAATATGGTTTGCTACCTTACACTTTATTCAGAGAAAAGATCAGTAATAACGTATGTAACAGTAATGGGATGTTTTTAGATCTCCCACTTGACAAATCAGTAAAATGTGAGCAATGAGAGATTGAAATTTAATTGCTTGAATAGATATTTTAAGGCGGTATATCATACACTGTTATCAGGAATAAGTTTGTCTTTGCCTCAGGCTGTAAAGAATAGATCTGTGATTTACCTATGGAACGACTTACTGTAATCCTTCAGGCTGTAAAGAATAGATATGTGATTTACCTAAGCAACGACTATACTGTAATCCCTCAGGTTGTAAAGAATATATCTGTGATTTACCTATGGAACGACTTACTGTAATCCTTCAGGCTGTAAAGAATAGATATGTGATTTACCTAAGCAACGACTATACTGTAATCCCTCAGGTTGTAAAGAATAGATCTGTGATTTACCTATGGAACGACTATACTGTAATCCCTCAGGTTGTAAAGAATAGATCTGTGATTTACGTATGGAACGACTTACTGTAATCCTTCAGGCTGTAAAGAATAGATATTTGATTTACCTAAGCAACGACTATAATGTAATCCCTCAGGTTGTAAAGAATAGATCTGTGATTTACCTATGGAACGACTATACTGTAATCCCTAAGGCTGTAAAGAATAGATATGTGATTTACCTAAGCAACGACTATACTGTAATCCCTCAGGCTGTAAAGAATAGATCTGTGATTTACCTGTGGAAGGACTATACTGTAATCCCTCAGGCTGTAAAGAATAGATCTGTGATTTACCTATGGAACGACTATACTGTAATCCCTCAGGCTGTAAAGAATAGATCTGTGATTTACCTATGGAACGACTATACTGTAATTCCTCAGGCTGTAAAGAATAGATCTGTGATTTACCTATGGAACGACAATACTGTAATACCTCAGGCTGTAAAGAATAGATCTGTGATTTACCTATAGAACGACTTTACTGTAATCCCTCAGGCTGTAAAGAATAGATCTGTGATTTACCTATAAAAAACTATACTATAATCCATCAGGCTGTAAAGAATAGACCTGTGATTTACAAAAGGAACGACTATACTGTCATCGTAAAAGACTACAATTTAAAATCAAGCAATCATGCAATAAGAGAAAAGATTAGTAGTTAATCGTATAACCATGGTTTTGTTATTTCTTTTATAGTCTATCTAGTAATTGTCGATAAAGCAAAGGCACGTAAGAGTGTGCTATAGACGGCGCTCTTGTTCTTATAGTGTGCTATAGACGGCGCTCTTGTTCTTGCAACGATGTACATGTAGAACGTTTCATCCGTCCTCTTTTCTTTCTTTGTCTTGTAATAACTACAAAAATATAATATTGTAAGTTGTCACCATAATAACTTACCATACAATGCTTCGTAAATTGTACGACTTTATTTGCAAGACAAAACAGTCTTGGCATCCTTAAAAAATATTTATTTACTAAATAGTACGAATTTGCAGTCCTTTGCTTAACATTGTACATGCATTTAATGACAAGGTTATAATGACAAACGTAGTTGATGACGCATAAGAAAAAGTTACAATTAAAAGTTTATAAAACACATATATGTATTTAACACAATATAATTTAATACGCATTAATATTTTCATCCTCATTACCTATATAAAGGGTTGACATTACGGAAACTGCATCACTGTCGACAACAGTAAACCAAACATGAGAGTAGAGTTAATTTTAATTCTGCTGTATTTTTGTTTCTTTCTGACCTCAGCATGTAAGTAGCATTGTAATTTATTTTATTTAAAGATAAAGTTTCTCCATCGTTGAATCTATTCACTTTGTATTCTTTGAGTCTCAAACTTTCTTATCATATTAATAGCCTCTGGCTTTATTATGGAATAAACATTTAAAAATAATACTAAAGGCGAGTTACGTACTATGATTTTTGATGCATTGGTATATTGATGATTACTTGGCTATATTCAAACGGACTACTTCTTTCCGCAAAATATCTATCGCTTCGTAATCACACTTTGATATGTACTGATTAACATTCATACATGTAATGATTAACGTTTACTGATAAATCTTATTACATTTATACCTGTACTGATTAACGTTACATTTATACCTGTACTGATTAACGCATCTTGATAATCTTATGACATTTATACATGTATTCATTATTGCTTCCTGGAAATCTTATTACATGTTTTACATTTCCTGATTAACGCATCGTGATATATTTCTACACGTTCACTGGTACAGTGAGGGTTTCTTTCCATTGCTCGACCCACAGATCAGCCCAGCACGTCCCGTTGGGGGTTGTCAGGTCAAAATACCAAAAGTCTGACCGCATACAGAAGTGGGTGACGTGTTTGTTTAGTGCCACGCTCCTTCTTGCTTGGGAATCTCCACAGACGGTCCATTGAAGAAATATAATGGAAGACAATAGCTAGACAAATACACATGTGTGCCTCAAATGAGTACAAGTGTAGCTTTGTCATAGTGTTTGTGTAGTATCTTCCTTTACTGGACTTTACTTACAATAGATTGACTATCAACACGCGACGGGCATGCTGAAACAGGCAGAAGCTGCTTACTCTTTCGGAGCATCTGGGTTTACTTTCATTTTCATTTCAAAGCTCATCAAAAGTAGCAGATTTATTAATCTTTAATTACTGATACTGCAGCGTAAATTAAGTCTATTAAAAAGATTTTGCATTAGTCCACCGTTACATTTAATAATAAAAATGCAGCGTCTGCCGAAATATTGACATGCTGAATAACACACCTGTTATGTTTCAAACAATATAAACAATTACATTCATATCTTTCAAAAAATTTTAAAGCTTCAATGTGGAATTCGGTTTTTTTTTGGAATTTCAATAATCAAATGTAACATTGTTATGTTAACATTCATACATGTACTGATTAACGTTTACTGATAAATCTTATTACATTTATACCTGTACTGATTAACGCTTCCTGATAATCTTATGACATTTATACATTTGAGGCCTGTACCATTTATACATGTATTCATTATCGCTTCCTGGAAATCTTATTCCTTTGTTTTACATGTCCTGATTAACGCATCGTGATATATTTCTACACGTCCACTGGTACAGTGAGGGTTTCTTTCCATTGCTCGACCCACAGATCAGCCCAGCACGTCCCGTTGGGGGTTGTCAGGTCAAAATACCAAAAGTCTGACCGCATACAGAAGTGGGTGACGTGTTTGTTTAGTGCCACGCTCCTTCTTGCTTGGGAATCTCCACAGACGGTCCATTGAAGAAATATAATAGAAGACAATAGCTAGACAAATACACATGTGTGCCTCAAATGAGTACAAGTGTAGCTTTGTCATAGTGTTTGTGTAGTATCTTCCTTTACTGGACTTTACTTACAATAGGTTGACTAACAACACGCGACGGGCATGCTGAAACAGGCAGAAGCTGCTAACTCTTTCGGAGCATCTGAGTTTACTTTCATTTTCATTTCAAAGCTCATCAAAAGTAGCAGATTTATTAATCTTTAATTACTGATACTGCAGCGTAAACAAAGTCTATTAAAAAGATTTTGCTTTAGTCCACCGTTACATTTAATAATAAAAATGCAGCGTCTGCCGAAATATTGACATGCTGAATAACACACCTGTTATGTTTCAAACAATATAAACAATTACATTCATATCTTTCACAAATTTTTAAAGCTTCAATATGGAATTCGTTTTCTTTTTGAATTTCAATAATCAATTGTAACATTGTTATGTGTGTTGCAAAATTGTGTAATGGACATATAATGAGACAGAATACGAAGTATTAAAGTTTCAATAACCATGAAAGAAAACTGACATAAAGTGATCTGCAATGAGTGTGATTGTTCATAATTCAGTAATTAAAAGTAGACTAACTACCTTTACCGCTTGGCTAAAAGCACCGTGCATGTTAAAAAAAAAACATTTATTGAGCATAATACAAACAATTTAAACTTTGATTTACAGTTCCAACAAACCTTACGGGAAATTGCAGCAGTAGTGATACACCAAGCAATTCATCAAGTGAAATTATTCAGAATGATATAGAAAACGAGGTGGATCAATTTGACTTATCCAAAGGCTCAGACGAAATGTTCTTCCTCAAGAAAGTGCTTCTAATGCATTTACTCTCAAATGATTCAATGCAAAAAGCAGAGCCAGCTTCAGAGGAAATAAATCCCCAAACAGAAAAATCTGTTCAAAAGGACACTGAGCAAGTAGCTAAACAAAATGAAGAACCTGAATTGTCAGAACCTAGCCTTAAAGATATTAAAATAAATGAAACAGGAAATGAAACAGACCCAATCCTGCTAGAAACACCAAAAGCACTACTGGAAGAACAACAAGAATCATCGGGAACTACGCAAGAGGATATTAAGCCAACCGAGCTGCCTAAGAAAACTGAAGCAACAACAATAAAAGCAGAGCTAATCTTTTTCAAAAAACCATTAGATTCAAAAGCTTTACTGGATGAAATCCAACAAGTTTCGGAAACTAAACAAGTAAAAATTGAACCAACGGGGTTAGCTACGACAGTCGCAACAACCAATAAAACAGAAAAAATCATATTAGAAAAACCAAAAAATTCGAAAACAATCCTGGATGAACAACAAAACGTTTCGGACTCCAAGCGAGGAGAAATAAAATCTTCTGATCTACCTCTTGTGGAAACAACAAATAAAACAGAACCAATTACATTAGAACAACCAAAAGCTTTAAAAGCAATACAGAATGAACAATCAATTGTTGTGGAAACTAAACAAGAAGAAACACCCAATATAACAGAGGCAATCATATTAGTAACCCAGAAAGAATCGACATCAATACAGAATGAACAACAAACGAAGCATGAAGAAACTAAACCAATGGAGTTGACTCAGAAAGTTGAAACACCAAAGGAAACAGAACGAATCATTTTTAAAAAACCAAAAGATTTATATCAAGAAGAAATTAAAACAACGCAGCTACCGAAGCAAGTAGAAATAACAATAAAACCAAAACACATTTTATTACTAATGCCAAAAGTAACAATACAGGATAAACAAAAAATGATTTCGGAAACTAAGCAAAAAGAAATAAAACCAACGGAGATACCCAGGAAAATTAAAACAACGAACAAATTAGAAAACATTCAGGTAAAAATAACAAAAGATTTAAAAGCAACAGGACGTAAGCAAGACGAAATAAGACATTCAGAGCCACATAAAATGGTTAAAACAACAACAAAACTTGTGCCGATCCTACTGGGAAAACTAAAACAGGAAGAGCAACCTAAGCTTCTGAAAACTGAACAAAACGAAATCAAACAAAAGGATATACCTAAGACGGTTGCAGGAACAAAAGGACCAGCACTGATTCAAGTAGAAAAACCAAACTATTCAAAACCAAACATGATGGATTTCCTCAAGCTTTACAACATTCGCAGGATGAAACAACAAGAACAAATATCATTAGGAAAATCAAAAGATTTTGAAGCATTACAAGCTGCACAACTTAAAGTAATAGGAACAACGAAAGAAGAAGTTAAACCATCCGAGGTGACTAAACAATTTAAAACAAAAGCAGAACCAGAACCAATCATCCTGACAAAAACTAACGATTCGGAATCAATACCAGATAAACAGCCTAACATTTCAAAAACTAAGCCAGAAGAAATTGAACCTAGGGAAGGAAACAGGATAAATTACTTTTACAACGAAACCCAGAAGCAAAAACAAAATCATATAGAAAGGTTTAAACCACCACAGAAACCTGAAACAATAATGAAGGTAATTAATCAAATTAAAATGTTGAAGTACAAGACATAAAATGTACGGCTAAAAACAACAAAAGTAAACGGATCATAATTTATAATCAATAAATCAACTGTATCTGGTTTATAGTTTGATTCTATGACTCCAATAAAGCCAATTAACTCCTAACTGACACGAATATCATTGATTTAATCAGTTATACAAACATTTACTTTTGGTCCTGTGTTTGAAAATGTTTTAATTTATAGGTTTTTCAATTACAAAGGTATATTTGGTATAACCTTTGCCTCAAATATTTTTAGTTCAAGTGATTTTGTGTTTTGATTATATTATATAAGCGCGTGTCTGACGTAGAAAATATTATAATCTCGATATTTTCGATTATATGTTACAGCCGTCAATCTATAACTTTGTTACCAAATCAGTTTAATGAAATACATATAATTTTACATCGTGCACTCACTAAGTGTATATAGCTATCTCCTCTGTTCGGCAAATATGACGCACAAATTAAGAATTGTTTTATTATAATAGGAGAAATGCGATATGTCATATATATCTGTAATAACTATTTTAAACAAAAACTTACTTGTTATCATTTACCAAAATATTTTTTTTATTTTAGTAATTGTTTTTTCAAATATGTAAACCAGAATTGTATACATTTGTATTCTTAATAAAATTATTTATTTATTATCTTAAGATGTAATTTATACACACACAACATCCAAATGCATGCCATGTCTGGTATATTTATGTATCATATCAAAGTCAAATAGTAAAAAAGCAAACTACCTAGTAAAGAAGTTATTACTACAGCAACGGATTGCGGGTTTACGGCTTTTTGACATGTTAGGTGTAACCTCTATGTAACTTGTTTTCCCTCAAAACACTAAACTCTCTTTATAAAGAATGTGTTTAGTCTTCAATAACAGTCCTTTCGTCCACTCTATATAGATTGGTAGCAAATTTTATTTTAGACACTGGAAACAACAGATTATTTAAACCGGTTAACACACACAATTTTGAACAAGAACATCGTTCCTTTCTTTCTTTACTTTAAACTAACAAAGGCATAGAAGCTATCAATCTTGGTAGTATCTCGCCTCACAAATTCCACCATTTCCGTTGTTATTATATCTAAGACCTATACTACCCCCACTGCAACCAGAATCTTTCATTACCATCGTGTATTGGAGGATGTTTTGATCAATGAATTCAAAGTCAAACAATCTGACTGTTTTACCACAATTCCCAATTCATATATAGTCCTTCGTGTCAAATGATAACTGGGAATCTCGTTATTGTTGACAATGAATTACTCTGCAATATTTTGATTAAAGGACCAATACACTGTGAACCGAAATCCATCAACTGGAATTACAACTTTAAATTACTGATGGAATCAATGGAGAACTATGCCAAATAAATTGGAAAAGCAAGAATATAGGACGTTGATACATTGTCCTCGTGCGTAAAGGCCTTTAAAGGTCATTGATTAAACTAAGAAAAGGTCGTGTAGGAAGGTTTGTAAGTACTATGCATCATCAGTCTTAAGAAATCCTGATGTTGCTAAACTGTGCAACATTCATGAAAAATATGTTGTTATGTTTGCATATAAGACCTCTAACAACATTATTTTTTCTGCAAGGAGTGGTATAAACAAAAAGTGGATACTAAACACATAAAAGACATCACAGACAGCTTAAGGTCTCGATCTCTTCCCGTATGTAACAGGATTAAAACCGTTAATTTTCGACAATTCAGACACCTGATTGGCAACATATTTGTCATGTTTGGAGGACAGGTTTTTCAACTGACTGTAGTATTCCATTGGGCATTTATTGTGCTTCTCTCCTTGTCGACCTGTTTTTTACTCTTATCAGGATTAGTTCGTTTAAGGCCTGCTGAAAAAAAAGGAAAGACACTGGTCCAGACATTTAATTTCAAATTCCGGTATATTGATGATGTTTTGTCCCTCAACAATGCTAAATTTGGTGGCAATTTGCATTCAATCTACTATAGCGAGCTTGAAAATAAAGACACCACCAATACACTTAGTCTTATTTAGACCTACTTCTAGAAATAGACTAGGTCTGTGGTCGTGTGTTCGTCCATATCCGAATTTGTTTAAGTCATTTTCTTAATTTACTGCCCTGCAATTACGAAAATTATTTTAATTCTAAGGTTTTTCTATTTCCAAGGTGTAGATAGCCTTAGCAGGATTTGTTATAACGTTTTGGAATTTTGGTGATAAAAGCTCTACAGCTTCTAACTCATTTGGATTTCAAAAATTTTTAAACTTTGGGTTCGAGCGCCACCGATGAGTCTTGATTAGACGAAAAGCGCGTCTGACGTAGTTAATTCTTTTAACCTGGGTATTTTTGATGACATTTAATTTGTAATTTTGTATTTTGTAATTGTCTTTTTACTTTCGGCTTTTGTTGTGCGGTCAGTTTCCTTTCTATTTTTCTTTGTATTAATGTATTCACTGGCGAATGGTTTTCGATTCCTGTTCACTGATCTTCGTATTAAGTATTATAAATAGTGTTGTGTATATAAGTGCTAACCACTGTGTTTATAAAATGAAAAAAGTTAACAACAAAATGTCGAACACCCGGGCAACTGTCAAAAAGGACAAGCCACAAATCAAATTCTAAGAAACATGCAAACTTTAGAACCAACAACAAAACGTATAACAACTACAGCAATGGTCTTGACTTGGTACAGGCATTTAAAAAAATGGTGGGTTAAAAGAGGGTTTTATTGCACGCCAATCCTCCTGCTTCCGTAACTGTAGTTTGTGAGTTGGGTAGTTGACGAAAATGGTTTTGTAGCATACACTAGTCAGTCATAGGTTTATCCAATAATCATCGCAGCACAATCACTGTGTACTGAATTCAAAAACTGGTAACTATCTGCAATAATATTTCCAACAAGTAAATGAGATCTTAGTAAAAAAATATTAAAGGCATGGCCTTTAATCTTTGTTTATAAGTTTATCCCCGAGAAATAGTTGACATGTGCACTAACTAGTATACTCACTGCAAGCTGTTGCAATCTTAATCAATTAAGAAATATAGACACCGTATGTAGAAGCTGGAAATTTGTTGCATAAGTAATAAGAACGTATAATTTTGAAATAAAAATCGTCTCGTTTGTCATGAATTCTTGTGCTGAGATGACCGCTGGTGTCATATTCGAGGTTTAAGTCTAAACCTGATGTAGATGAAGCTGTTTTGAGGTATCCAGTACTGAAGAATATACTAAGCCATTCAAGGTTATTAATTGAAAGGACAATGTTCAATATATCAATGTATGAAATCAAAGGACCTTTCTTCTGCTAAACTCTTGTCTTTATATAAGACGTCGACGAAATTCAGTGTCATAAGAAGACAGGAACTTATCGGCAAGGGATCTGATCTTTCACTTCTTTTTTATTATTGAGAATAATCCTGCGTCAATTCAATGCACACACTGTGGATTGGAGTGTAATGAACTGAATGGTATTATTTAGAGACTGTGAGTGTTGTTTGCGTAGAAATTCTGAATACTTGTACCGATGATCATTGTGATCTTTAAATCTGTGTGTAAAGTAAGCTCTCATGTGGCCCGGTGCACATTGCATCACTGAGTTACAATCAAGTACCGACTGAAGTCGATAACATAAAGTGGGAGATATTGATTATTTATCGGTTGTATGTAAATTAAAAATGTTAGTGATACCTTTTGCTAATACACTATCTAGGAAATATAATGAAATGTATTTTAAAGTTTATCCGACATTATAGAATAATGTTTTTTAAATTTATACCTTATTATAATTTTGGTATCACCAAACGCAGTTATCTTTTAGCAGCTGAAATCTGTACAATTGTTGAATAGTTCTTACTTCTTTGTTAAATATATTACAACAATATTTTACGAAGCGTATTATTTATTTTATAATTATCATCAGTTTTTAATTAACCTTACTCCTCTACTTCAGCAGATTTTTAATCACCGACTAACTCTCCTTGTTGTCCTCACACTCATTTAATTGATTAAATACAACAGAAAAATCATAACAAATATACGGAAATATACTATATATACGTCAGAAACAATATTTGTTAGAAATGGCTAACCATAAAATATAACTCAACGGATTTATTTAAATACCAAGTTAGGTTTATTTAGAATCTCGTTCATATAATGTGTTATATATTCACATAAAATGTGTATAATGTTAGTGTGCTTCTTATCAAAATTCTTATATGGATGATTGCGGTACACACATTTTGAAGCTTTGGATATATTTTATAAATAATTTGTGATAGAATGATTCCACGTAGTTATTTTTATTTTGGGAATACGAGTAAACCGTGTTTTTCGTCCTGTACCATGTCCAGTCCAGTGAACAGTGTTGACAGACTTGATCTAATCGGGGCAATAATTGCTTATGCGAAATCTTGTTCAAAAAGTTTGCAAGACAAAATAATAATTCGAAGTTAGAGTATTATTCAATTGTACTTTCGTTTTTCAATTGTTAAGTGTCTTGTGGACCACAATGCCCTAAAATCATTTCTTCAATAATCTGTTTACTGAGATGTGTACAATTGTTTACGTTGGTTCCATGTGTTTTAAATAAAAATACCGGTGAACTAAGTATTTATGCATGGCAATTTTTATATACTTTATTTGTATGTTATAACAGATCACTTGTTTATATTCATTTGGCACCAGTACATATATGTTTGTAAATGTTTGTTACATGCATGACATCTATATATAAAGACAATCTAAATTGTTATGCAATTATTGCTATATTTGTACTTTAAAGTCTCAAAAAATATTTTTTAATTTTATGTTAAGCTTCCTTAAATATATTGTTATATAATTATGAATTATAATATGAAGTCCTTATAACGTCAAATGATATAGTGTTCGCTATATCAATACTTCGAACACGCGCAATACAACGTAACGTCAGAAGAGGTTTTACGATGTCACAGTGTTCAAAATTTCGAAGTTCCGATTGAAGAAAACATAGATGGCACATTATAGAAGTGTTCCGCTAAAGTGTATTTTGTCCACCATATTTTCAAACTTGGCATGATCTTTTCATCGTGCAAATGGTGGCTAGATGACGTATAGGGCTTGAAAAAAATACAAAAGATTTTGTCATATTACAATTAAAACAATTTAAGAAAACATCGATGGCACATTATGGTAAAATATGTAAGAAGTGTTCCGCTAAAGTGTATTTTGTCCACCATATTTTCAAACTTGTCATGATCTTTTTATCGTGAAAATGGTGGCTAGATGACGTATAGGGCTTGAAAAGAATACAAAAGATTTTGTCATATTACAATTAAAACAATTTAAGAAAACATCGATGGCACATTATGGTAAAATATGTAAGAAGTGTTCCGCTAAAGTGTATTTTGTCCACCATATTTTCAAACTTGTCATGATCTTTTTATCGTGAAAATGGTGGCTAGATGACGTATAGGGCTTGAAAAGAATACAAAAGATTTTGTCATATTACAATTAAAACAATTCATTGTGAGTAGATTAATATCGTCATTCTACAGTTTTAAATCACAAAGAAGCTAAAGCTTTTATAATTTAAATTTGTAATACGCATTTATAAATGGTTTAAGTTTTTAATGTTTTTTCAAATTTTAAAAGATCTGTAATCAGTACAACTGTATTATGTTTATTTTTTGTTGAAATATTTTACTTTACGGAACGGTATTTTGTTGACAGCTGGAAGTGATTATTACCTTAGTGTGTTAGACTATTAGTTACTGTTGTAGTTAAAAAGAACTTTACCTTGTTATTGGACAACTTACGAATTACATAAAAGTTTACTCAGTACATAATCATTCTGTGAAATGTGATTCTTTGAGGAATCATTGGCTATGTGCCTTTCTTGGTCAATACTAATAATTATTTATAAAGTCTTTAATATATTTTTGGACGTTTAGTAAACCTTCTACATGGAAAAATGTCAAGGGTATGACATGCAACAGTATTCATCATATATAACTATTAAACATATAGCTCAAACTGTAAAAACTTCAGATGCTTTCATCATTTAACGCAATACAAAAATGAATCATTAAATGTTAAATGACGCCATTTTTTTTTAATTTTCGACAATTTAAGGCTTAACGTGTTGTACTATCTACGTATTTATCAAAATGTCACGCGATGTATGACTTGTTTTTGCATTACATTATTTACACAATATTTTATACATCTGCAGAATGACCACAAAATTAACAACAACAATAATGCGTCACTATATTTGATACATTACACGTTTGGGTCCGAACGCTTACTAATACATACCAAAGTAATGCTTAAGCTTTTTATTCGTTTTATTTTTTCTTGGCAACGGCTGTCATTCTCAAAAATTTCAATTGCACATTTTAATCAGAGAATAGATCTGTGATTAACCTATGTAGACCCTTCACTGTTATCAGATAATAGATCTGTGTTAAAAATGTAAACCCTACACTGTAATCAGAGAATAGATCTGTGATTAACCTATGTAAACCCCACACTGTAATCAGACAACAGATACGTGATTAAACTATGTAAACCCTACACTGTAATCAGAAAATAGATATGTGATTAACATATGTAAACCCCACACTGTAATCAGAAAATAGATTTGTGATTTACCTATGTAAACCCTACACTGTAATAAGAAAATAGATATGTGATTAACCTATGTAGACCCTACACTGTAATCAGAAAATGGATATGTGATTAACCTATGTAGACCCCACACTGTAAACAGAAAATAGATTTGTGATTAACCTATGTAAACCCCACACTGTAATCAGAGAATAGATCTATGATTAACCTATGTAAACCCCACACTGTAATCAGAAAATAGATTTGTGATTTACCTATGTAAACATTACACTGTAATCAGAGAATAGATCTATGATTAACCTATGTAGACCCTTCACTGTAATCAGAAAATAGATAGGTGTTAACCTATGTTGACCCCAGACTGTAATCAGAGAATAGATCTATGATTAACCTATGTAAACCCCGAACTGTAATCAGACAACAGATACGTGTTTAAACTACGTAAACCCTACACTGTAATCAGAAAATAGATTTGTGATTTACCTATGTTAACATTACACTCTAATCAGAAAATAGATATGTGATTAACCTATGTAGACCCCACACTGTAATCAGAAAATAGATATGTGATTAACCTATGTAGACCCTACACTGTAATCAGAAAATAGATATGTGATTAACATATGTAAACCCCACACTGTAATCAGAAAATAGATTTGTGATTTACCTATGTAAACCCTACACTGTAATAAGAAAATAGATATGTGATTAACCTATGTAAACCCCACACTGTAATCAGAAAATAGATTTGTGATTTACCTATATAAACCCTACACTGTAATAAGAAAATAGATATGTGATTAACCTATGTAAACCCCACACTGTAATCAGAAAATAGATATGTGATTAACCTATGTTGACCCCAGACTGTAATCAGAAAATAGATATGTGATTAACATATGTAAACCCCACACTGTAATAAGAAAATAGATATGTGATTAACCTATGTAAACCCCACACTGTAATCAGAAAATAGATATGGGATTAACCTATGTAGACCCTACACTGTAATCAGAAAATGGATATGTGATTAACCTATGTAGACCCCACACTGTAAACAGAAAATAGATTTGTGATTAACCTATGTAAACCCCACACTGTAATCAGAGAATAGATCTATGATTAACCTATGTAAACCCCACACTGTAATCAGAAAATAGATTTGTGATTTACCTATGTAAACATTACACTGTAATCAGAGAATAGATCTATGATTAACCTATGTAGACCCCACACTGTAATCAGAAAATAGATAGGTGTTAACCTATGTTGACCCCAGACTGTAATCAGAGAATAGATTTATGATTAACCTATGTAAACCCCACACTGTAATCAGACAACAGATCTGTGATTAACCTATGTAAACCCTACACTGTAATCAGAGAATAGATATGTGATTAACCTATGTTGACCCCACACTGTAATCAGAAAACAGATCTGTGATTAACCTATGTAAACCCCACACTGTAATCCGATAATATATCTGTGATTAATCTGTAAACCCTACACTGTAATCAGAGAATAGATCTGTGATTAATCTGTCAACCCTACATTGTAATCAGAGAATAGATCTGTCATTAACCCTACATTGTAATCAGAGAATAAATCTGTGATTAATCTGTAAACCCTACATTGTAATCAGAGAATAGATCTGTGTGTGATTAATCTGTAAACCCTACATTGTAATCAGAGAATAGATCTGTCATTAATCTGTAAACCCTACACTATTATCACTGTAATCTGAGAATAGATCTGTGATTAACAATTTAAAACTACACTGTGACAAAGAACTATGATTATCCTATGTATCCCCTACACTGTATTCAGATAACAGATCAGTGATCAATCTAGGTTAACCCTTACACTCTAATCAGATAACAGATCAATGATCAACATTGGTAAACCCTACACTCCAATCAGATAAATGGTTATACCATGTAAGCTTCACACTGTAATTAGTGAATAGAGCTGTGATTGTCCTATATAAACACCACACCGCACTGTAATCAGCATAGTTCATGACTCATCATTTTTCTTGGTTTTGTTCAAAATATAAGAAAATATAATCTTGTAAGATGCCACCGTGTCAATAAAATTACCTGGCATAGACTACTTAGCATATTGTACGGCTTTAATTTCAATAGTACAAAGCGTTTTCCAAAAAATAAGATAATAAAATTTGTATATTAAACAACACGAATCAGCAGAAATTTGCTCAATATTGTGCCTTAAATTACAAGGATGTAAAGCAAACGTAGTAGATGACGCATAAGACAAAATGTATATTAAAATCTTTTTACTTATAAAAACAATTGTTTGTTGTCACGATTTATTTCAAGACGCAATAATAGTTTTTCCTCAGCACCTATTTAAAGGTTTGATTGTACTAAAACTGCATCATTTGTCGAAAACATTCAACCAAAGATGAGAGTAAAGCTACGTTTGCTTGTGTTGTGTTGTTGCTGCTACCTGTCCTTAGCATGTAAGTAATATTGAGGTTGATTTTTTTAACATGTCTCTATTGTAATTTTGAAATTGTGTATTTATTAAGCCTGTAACATTTTTATCACCTTGATACCTCGAACTAGGTATGGAGTTTCCATTCACAAATACTTTTTAACAGTGCAGTTTGTGTTTGTTCGAAAAGATCATGTGAATTACAAAAAAATCTATTAGATTACAACTTTACGCACTATCCAAACATACTATTTAAATCCATGCAAATATAAGACGTCGCGATAATTTTATTTCATTGTACATCCTAATCAACCGATAAGGTCACTGTTTCTGTATTATTACGTATTGATATCACAGTCCTGTTTCTTTGGATTTGTTTTGTTTGAATGGTGTTTTAACGCCACTTTCAGCAATTTTTCAGCTATTTCATGGCGTCCAGTTTTTATTGGGGGAGGAAGCCGGAGTACCCGGAGAGAACCCCCGACCTGCGGTAGGAAAACTGGCAATCCTTGTCAATTAAGATTGGAGTCGAGTACACCCTGCCTGCTGTGAGAATCGAACCCGCAATCTCAGTGTTGACATACCACGTGATCAATAGTAGATTTTGATCCTGTACACCCTTTGTTAATTTAGCACTAGCCAGATTTAGCGTGTTAGTCATGTTGCATATATTGCATTAAACAATACATTCATTTCATGTTGAAGAATTTATAAGATATAATGCGACAATATACCGAAGCATTATAGTTTAACAACCATTAGAGAAAACTCAGATATAATGTGATTTTGTGTCATTCAAATGCTACCATGTATTGAACTATAGGAAGTCGTATTAATATAAATACAAATTGTAAATATTGAGATGCTTTCAAAAATACAATGTCACTAATGTTCATAATACAAAATTTGATTTACAGTTCCAACAAACCTGACCAGATACTATAGCATCAGTGACTCATCAAGTAATTCGTCGAGTGATATTTATCAAAATGACGTAGAAAACGAATTCGATCCATTTGACAGTAGTGACTCATCCGATAGCTCAGACGAAAGGTACTTCATGAAAGTGCTTCTTGGTCACTTGCTCATAAAAGATTTAATGAACAAAACAGCATCACCAACAGAGGAAATAGCAAAGGAGCAAGAAACTAAAAAAATAGCTAACATCAAAGAGTTAAACATTAAAATCGAGGAAAAAGCCACTGAATCAGAAACAAAACAGCATGAAAAACAAAATGAACCAGTATCAAACATTACAGAAAAACAACAGGAACCGGTACCAAAACAGGAAGAAAAACCCATACAAACGGAATCGAAACCCGAAGAAGATGACGAAATGTCAGCATCAAGACGGGAAGATCGACCACTTGAATCATTACCAACAAAACTTCCTAAGATTGAAACAACAAAAGAACCGGAACCAATACTACTGGAAAAACCTAAGGATTCGAAAGCTATACAGGATGAACAACCTAAAGTGTCTGGACCTCTCATAGAGGAAATTAAACCAACAGAGCTATCTAAGAACATTAATACAATAACAGAACAAAAACCAAACCTATCAGAAAAACCGAAAGATTCGAAAGCAATACAGGACAAAAAACCTAAAGTTTTAGAAACTAAGCAAGAGGAAATGAAATCAACAGCGATTCCCACGAAAGTTGAAGCAACAAAAGAACCAGAAACAATCCTATTAGAAAAAGCAAAAGATTCCAAATCAAGACAGGAAGAACAACCAATAGTTTCTGCAACTAGGCAAGAGGAAACGAAACCAAATGAGCTTCTTACGAAAGTTGAAACAACAAAAGAACCAGAACCAATCCTACCAGATGATTCTAACGCTACACAGGATAAACAACTAAAAGTGTCTGGGCCTCTCCAAGAGGAAATTAAACCAACAGAGGTACTTAAAAAAATGATTCAACAACAGAACAAGAAACAAACGGATTAGAAACCCCAGCAGATTCTATAGCAATACAGGAGGAACTGCCTAAAGTTTCAGAAACTAAGCAAGAGGTAATAAAATCGCCACAGATTCCCACGATAGTTGAAACAACAAAAGAACCAAAACCACTCATTCTAGAAAAGTCAAAGGGTATGGAAGTAATACAGGACAAACAACCTACAGTTTCAGAAACAAAGCAAAAGGCAATGAAACCAATGGAGCTACTAACGAAAATTGAAACAACAAAAGAATCAGAACCAATCATTCTGGAAAAACTAAAGGACGTGGAAGCAAATCCGGATGAACAACCTAAAGTTTCGAAAACTAAGCAAGAGGTCATAAAACCAAGGGCGCTTCCTAAAAGTGTTGAAACAACAAAAGGATCAGAACCAATCCTACTGGAAAAACCAAAGGATTCGAAAGCAATACAGGATGAACAACCTACAGTTTCGGAAAATAAGCAAGAGGAAATAAAACCAACGGGGCTTCCAAGGAAAGTTGAAACAACAAAAGAACCAGAACCAGTATTATTAGAAAAAGCAAACGATACAGAAGCTAAACAGTGTGAACAACCTATCGTTCTAAAACCTGTAAAAATCGTAATGCAACTAACGAAGCTACATACGAAGAATGAAACTACAAAACAACCAGAACCGACAGATTCAGAAGAAATGCACGATATATCATTAAATGTAACGGAAACCAAGCATCATGAAATGAAACAAACAGAGGTACCTACAAAAGTTGAAACAGCAAAGCAACCAGAACCAATCCTATCACAAAATTCAAAGGTTTCAGAAGCATTACAGGACAAACAACAAGTTTTAAAACCCAAGTAGGAAGAAGTAAAACCAACGGACCCAATGATCAAGGTTGAAACGACATTAAAATCCAGAAAGGATAATGAAGATGATTAATAGGATTATAATGGTGTGGTATAGTACATCTGACTTTAACATAGATATTTACTGTAAACATACGTCAGCGTTCTTACGAAATCTGAAAATTACCATTTAAAATTCGCTAATTCAAATTCACAATTAATGCAATCTGCTTGAATATTTTATGTGATGACTTCATTAATATTTTGGAATTGCCTTCTGGACATTTAAGTACAATTATGAACATTTTTATTGGTTTATTAAGTATCTAAGTTTGCATCATATGAAAGTATCCAACTTTGTTTATTTTAAAAATTGAATACTTCTATGGTTGTTTTAATTTCTGTGAATCATTTTATAATCATAACTTTTTATTGCCATATGTAATATGTATCTGTTAAAACTTTTCATAAACAAACTTATTTATTATCATTTACCAAAATTAATATTAATTTGTTTCTGTAAGGTCATTATTTGTTATCTTGTTTGTTTATTTATGTAAATTTGAATCGTCATTATAACTTTACATGTACAAAACTGCGTTTGTAATAAAATAAGTGTATTAATTTTTTTTAGTTATTCACTTTTAAGGATTGAATTTTTGCATACAAAAAACCCAAATATATGTCATGTGTTCTGTATTTATATTTCATATGTGAAATAAAAAAGATTGCCAACTATTTATATCAATTAACAAATACGGTGCTCTTGTCATGATATATACATTCTTTAGCCTGGAAAACAACAATAGATGCCAATTACATAATATATCGCTTAAACAAAAAGTAACCGGTTAGGAATACCTGTTTTTGAATTTAGGCATCAAAACTGCCTGGTATGATTGTCTCTTGGATTAACAGATATGTCTGGAAATTAAATGCTGACAAAACAGAAGTCATAACATTTACATCGCAAAGGAACGGAAAGCATGTCGAATTCATTTGGTTAAAGTTGAGAATAATTGTTTAGTGCTTTTCTAGACTGTAACAAAAGAATGTAACAACATTTAAGCTCAGTTTGCAGATCAAGTTATCAACGATTAAGTCGAACAGGCCGTATAAGAAAATATTTGAATACGAATGCTACACAATCCTTAGTCAATTCTCTCGTCACGTCACATATGGATTATTGCAATATTTTGTTCTGAAGATATCCTTTAATAGACTGCAGACCCTCAGAAAACTGCTGCTAGCATTATATAAAAACATCACGTTTTGAGCATATAATACCTGCCTTTTCCTATGAGCTAGTTTCATCGTTATATACAAATTTGTAGTATTGGATTCTGAACAAAAGTATCAAGTAGGAGTGCAAAAGCTGAAGTTGGACATTATGAAGGAGTAATAGATCTTCATTTTGTTATTTCGATTAAAATGATGACCTATTCGCCTAAAAACATTTAATTGTCGAGCTGCCTTCCTACATATATTTGTAATGTTAGCGTTAAAATCTAACATAAAATCAATTGCGACACCAAACAATTTTATTTCTTTTTCAGCTGCTAAAATTGTGCCATTTAAATCAAACGTAAGATTACATTTCGTTGATTTTTTTTAACTATCGTGATTGTTTAAAATTTTTATGGGTTCGCCTTCATTTTATTTATACAAATGATAAGTGCTTTGCTATAAAACTCAAGTGTACCTTTCAAACAAATAAATTTTCATTCGCACGAAACACAGTGTTGTCATCTGCATAATTATACAAAGTCGAGAAGTCGAGAATTCAATAACACTGAAAAATAAAGGCCAATAAATTGATTCTTGTGACACACCTATAATATTCAGATACGAGCTAGTGCATTGTCAATTTGTACACATTGTTTTCTATTTGATATGTAGCTAGTCAGATCTAATGCATGCATGCGCGCAGTGTTGGACACTCCAAATGTTTCAGCTTAAATAGCAGCAAGTCGTGTTGAAAACAGTCAAATGTCATTAATATAGCCCATAAGTACTTTCTTCTACAATCATGTGTTGCTTTCCAGTCTTCCACAAGGCAGAGTAAAGGTTGACTGACAGCCAAAGCCTGCCATAAATGCTGTTAAATACGGATTCAACTTTTTTAAAATATTCTGACAGATGCATATGTATTGCACAGTTTAAACTACTATTTCCCATGTTGATAGGACATAGTTTGGCCATCTTTAGATCATTTTGAAAAACTTAGTAAGACAAAGATCCATTAATCAAATCTGTAATTTGGTATCACTATAAGGTGACGCTTGTTTTATTAAAAAGGTGAGATATTATTGACCCCAGTACACTGGATTAATCTGTGAGATATTACCCCAGTACACTGGATTAATCTGTGAGATATTATTGACCCCAGTAGACTGGATTAACCTGTGAGATATTATTGACCCCAGTAGACTGGATTAATCTGTGAGATATTATTGACCCCAGTACACTGGATTAATCTGTGAGATATTATTGACCCCAGTAGACTGGATTAATCTGTGAGATATTATTGACCCCAGTACACTGGATTAATCTGTGAGATATTATTGACCCCAGTAGACTGGATTAATCTGTGAGATATTATTGACCCCAGTAGACTGGATTAATCTGCTTTTGTACAAATTCAATATATCAAACAGGAGTCCACTTATATTAACACATTTACTATTCATTCTTTCATCACTTGTGATAGTACTTTGGTGTGTCTTGTCAATTATAATATTTGGGTCACCTTTTTCTTTTGCTACATCATCACAGATTTTCTATGGTCCTGTAACATGTGTAACAAGGGTATCACTTTCTAGCAGAATAAGCAGAATAATACTTTTCTTTGACAGAAAGCTTTTATTGTTGGCCACTTGAAGTCAACTAATCACATAAGATTATATTCCTTGCAGTATAACAGAACATGTATTTTCAATATGTCCCTTAGGACAGAGTGGACCAATTTTATCGGTGTTTCTACCTTTTTATATTCTTAAATTTCCCGGTCGAATAAGGTATTATACATGTATACTCTATATACGGAGTCTCGTTTTTCATATTATTTAGAGTAAAACGGTAAGCATTAGCACCCATTGGTATGCTGGAAACGCACAATCCCTACAAATATGTGGATTAAAAATAGCATTGTGATAATAGCACTGGATAATAGATTATGTTCTGATTGGCGGAATTTCAGGGTAAGATTAAACGAAGTAGAAATTTATCTCTGTTTCACGTTTCATTATTTCTCCTTTAAACCGTCAAGTGTTTAGTTAGAATACGAATAGCAGCGTATATTGATTGGAGAATTCAATTATCAATAATCAATAATCAATAAACATTTATCAATAACAAATCACCAATTATGAGTTATCAATAATCAATCTGTTATACTGCTCATCTTAATTTGTACTGAAATATAAATCATTTTATCGGCCATCGCAACTTCAATTGGCAAATTTCAACAAGAAAAATGTACTTTAACTTTTAAATACAGTTTGACAGCATGCAAGTACATGGCCGAGTTTTATTTTCGTTGTAATTAATAATTCTAAATATAAGAAATTGGAAATTTAGCACTCATAAGTGATATTTTATCCTACTATTAATAGCTTGTCAATGTACTGTAACGGAAAAATACGAAGTACGTAATGGAAAAGTACTAGAGATACTCAGATGTATATTTAATGTATAAATTTATGAAAAGGTATATACGAAATGCATATGCAAATATATTATATATTTCTTTTTTACTGTAAGCTGATAACTGTAATAAGGTAATTATAGCAGTCAACGACAAAAAGGAAAAACAATTAGTTATGATATTGGCTTTGCGTCTTGAAGGGGGAGGGCGTACCTACTATAAAATGTAACGGTAGACTTTATGCGTGTTCTCAACTATTATTATTCAGGCGTAATTTTACTTAAGCTAATCTTTGTTTGTAGTCTGCATGACATATTAACATACATAACAACATAAGCTCTAACTGTTTTTAATGATAAAATATTAATGCATTTATAATTATCCAATAAAAAAACTACACAAGTAGTATACATATTTACTTTACCTGTTTGAAAAAATATGAAAAATATTCCTTTAATTTATTAATTCATGAAAACACGGAGAATATTTTTCTGATAAAATCTTGAACTGCGGGCTTTGTCCTAGTTATTTGACTTGTTTTATAATGAAAAGATCATTTGGATGTAAGATCATTCCTTTAGTGTAGTTCAATAGTACCTTTACAATAAAATAGTATACGATAGCTCATTTTTTAATGGTACATCAGTTTGGAGAACAGAACAGAACAGAACAGAATTTTTATTTGGTCTAAAATCCAAATACAGGATTGTTACCAATACAGTTACAATTTATAAACACATACAACCATATATAAAAGAATACGTCTACTAGTAATTTAGACACATGCCTCATTATTATATATATCAGAAAGATATACTTTACCAGGTTGGACTTGGCTTGCCTATTAATAATAAGTATATATTATATATTGGATTATTCATTAGAGGAGGTGGTGTAGAATTAATGCATGAATACTTTACATTAATATTAATAAATAATAATATGAGTTAGACAACTACAATACACTTAATCACAATTATTAAGTAACTCAAATCTCCTTTTATACATTTGATTAACACCTATGACAATAACTTTTACTATATCATAGTCTTTACAATTGAATAAAAAGTTAAATTTAACATCTGAGTCGAAGTTAACAAAGGATGGAAAAATATCACATATTTCTGTAAAAAGTTTTTCTCTAATGTTATTTAGTGAAGTGCAACTAATTAAAAAATGAAACTCATCTTCTACTCCTAATTTACATAATGAACAACCCCTATTTACTAGTGGGGTTTTAGTGTGTCGCCCAACTTCTATTGCAAGTTTACTATCGCTTATTTTAATTTTTGTAAATGTTTTAACTATATCTCTGTCTATACCTAATTTCAAATATGTATCAATTTCATAGTTTTCTTTTATTTTTCTAAATGTTCTAAGTTTATGACCATTTACAGAATGACTATCATCAAAAATACTGTTCTTCCAATATTTTAAATAATTTTCTTTTAACTTGTTTGTAAAAGCTGAGAGCAATTTGCGTTGTGAAAAAGTACCATGGTTATCCCAAACATGATCAAAATTAAGTTTTTTTAATAATATCTTAACTTTTGAGGCAAAGTTATCTTGAAGATTAAGATTAGATTTGTAGGCATCATGTACTAGTAAATTTTCCGATTTAATGATATGTAACCAATATTCAGCAACTGATTTCAAGGCTAAAATAGATATTGGGTACATTCCAAGTTCTGCAAGTACAGCCAAATTCAATGCAGCTCTGTTTACTCCTAGAAGTGATTTCGCAAATTTAATTTGAGTTTTAACTATTGGCATTGATAGATATTTAGATTCTAGTTCATGTTTATTATTGACAACATTTAATGACCATATTTCACTACAATAAAGTAAGATAGGTTTAATGCAAACATCAAACAGTTTTAAATGAGGAACAATATTAGAAGAGTCTGATGATAAGAGTTTTCTAATACAGAACATGGCTTTTGTTGCCTTTTTACATAGATGGTTAATGCCATTTGTAAAGACTCCAGATGGTTTAAAAATGATTCCCAAATATTTATATTCGTCACAATATTCAATCGTGTCCTGTCCTAGCTTAAAAATATCTTTTGATAATTTTCTTCCTGCTTTATTAAAGATCATAATTTTAGTTTTTGATAAATTTACAGTAAGGTCCCAGTGATCACAATAATTGTTAAGTTTATCAATACAATGCTGTAGACCAGAAGCAGATTCTGATATAAGTACTAAATCATCTGCATAAAGGAGACATGATATATCAGTTTCATTTAGCTGTACAGGATCACATTTACTGTCAAAAAGTGACACAAGGTCATTAATGTAGAGTGAAAAAAGAGAAGGGCTCAATATACACCCTTGTTTAACTCCAATTTTTGAATGAAAGAAATTTGTAACACCTTCTTGAACTTTTACTGAAAATAGCACTTTCTTGTACATATCTCTTAATATATTTAAAAACCTACCTTTAATATTATAATTAAAAAGTTTTAAAAATAAGGCTTCCCTGTTTATAGTATCAAATGCTTTTTTGAAGTCTACAAAACATGTATATATTTTCTTTTTAGATTTAAAAGCTTTATCAATAATAGTTTTCAATGTTAAAATATGGTCACTGGTTCTACAGCCCTTCCTAAAACCAATTTGTTCTTTTCTTAACACTTTATTATCATCTAAATATTTTTCTAATCTATTGAAAAGAACTCTTGAAAAAAATTTCACTATACAACTTGAGAGGGCGATTCCTCTATAGTTAGAGGGATCATTAAATGAACCCCCTTTAAAAACAGGTGTTATGTAATTTTTTCTCCATAAATCTGGGTAGATACCTGACTTTAAAATTAAATTAAAAAGTTTAACAAACATGTTCATGTTTCTATTTAATGTACATGAGGTTTTAATCATTTCATTAGTTACACCATCAGGGCCACATGATTTATTATTCTTCAGTGATTTCAATGCAAGCACCACCTCCTCAACAGATATTTCCTTATCTAATATAGACTGGGAACAAGATTCATCATTTGACAAAACAATATTCAAGCTATCATTATTATATTCATTATTCATAAGTTTATTGAAATAATCAGACCACTCTTTAGGGAGAATATTTGAACTAGGATCCTTATAATCTGATTTTTTTAACATATCTATGGATTTCCAGAACTCCTGTGGATTTGTTTTAGTTGATTCACTGATTTTGTTCAAAAGGTCAGATTTAAATTGTCTATGTTTTTTTCTGACTAATCTATTAAATTCTTTTCGTTTTGATAATAGATGTATTCGTAGGTTGTTGTTCCATGGTTCTTTACATAGTTTTCTACTTATTGATTTTAATTCTCTGTATTTTGAGTCACAATCTTGATCAAAATATTTCTTTTTTGGAGAGAAATAATTCGTTTTTGACGTTATTCTGTAAAATATATATTTTCTGTTTCCCTGTTGTATCTTATTTACCGACGGTAAGTCTAGATCAGGAAACCAGTAAAGACAGACGACACGCATTCCCAAAATCAGTTTCATCATCGGGTAAGAGATTTTGTTGCGTTTATTTATTGAGTATGTTATTAGTGTATAATATGAATGTAGGCGCAGCCTTAATGCGAGCATCGTACATTGTTCTGTCGTTACTTCAGAGCCCCCTAACAGTCCCTCTACATTCCATTGATGACGTGACGTCGTATCTAATGTGTTGGTGACGTCACAAAACTCAATTTCAAAAACAGCGTTTCAGATTAAAAAAAAAAATTGTCTGGCATTTTTGTAGTAATTTAAAAAATACACACTTTAATGTTATCGATTTCAAAATTATTTGTTTCTACTTTTAAATTATATAATTTTTCGTTCGTCTACAATATTTTCTTCGGATAGCTCAGCTACCATCTGAAATGGATTTGTTCATATGTATCACGTGACTTTTTTTACACACACGCATGTAACCGTATAGCTCGCATCTGCGATGCTCGCTATTATTTTTTGTTCTAAATGTTGTTTAGAATTCTTAATGTTACTATTTATAGCTTTTACTTTTTAAAATTACCAAAAACATTCCCAAATAATTTGTTGATTGATACTGTTAGGGTAACCTGAACCTCACAGTTATATATAGTGGTATTTAAACTTACAAACCAATAATAAGTAATGTAAAATAATTATACTTGTAAAGGAGCTGCTTAAGTACAATAAAATAATTAAAAATACAACTTATACAAACATATCAAAGCATGGCCCATTGTAATTTAGAGATATAGCCTAATATAATGTAAAACTTAATTGACCCAGTCCCGTGGTTCCAATCGGGAGGTGGTATTAGATCGGCAGTGACAGCTATCTTTTTCCTTAAAGCACTGTCAGAAGATCAAGGAAAAAAAATAAATTAAAATTTTAATAAATTTTTTTACAGAAATTGAAATTGTGTCAAAATATTAGCAATTTACATGTATCCTAAATGTCAAACTTGGGACTAGTATAACTATAATAACGGGATTGGACAGTCACTAAGTCTTCAGTTTAAAAAGTATGATTTCCTTGTCGCGCGAGGCGGGAACGAGATTAAACAAGAACGCAGAAATGACAGTATCTAGAACAATACGATATCCTCTGACAGTAATTTTTTTTAAAATAATTTTTAGTGTTTTATTTGCCTATACATTTTGTAGTTGTATTATCGTGACCATGTTTTATCATTTCAAAATATTAAAATCAACTAAAATCGCGAGCAATTGTTAATTTGTTTACAATCTAGATTTTCCGTGTGTAAAAATATAGAATAACAGAAAGAAAGAAAGAAAGAAATATTTATTGGAAGAAAGCTCATAAATGAACATGTATATAAAAGTTACAATGATAGGAACAATAATATAAGAAACAATATCAATGATAAAATAACAGTTGATAAGATTAAGTTTGAGTTCCAAGGGGGACAACTCCAGTGTAATATAAGTACACAAAGGTATCAATAAACCCAATAAACAGATAAAATATGACCAGAAATACAAACAGTTACATAGCAACATAACAGTCATGACAGTAAAGTACATTAGTACACTGTTAGTAAAGCAATTGGTTAGTTTGTGTTTCTCAATAAAGAGCAATGGTTTATAAATTTTGCAACAGTTTTACAAACTAAAGAATCTTCATTACTAAGTAACCATAGGAATTTTGATTCTGTGCTTGAACTGTGACATTATTATTAAAACATTTATCTAGAAGTTCTTTTCTGCTATCATTAAATTTTGGACAAACAAGGAGAAAGTGTTTTTCATCCTCAATAAGGTTCAAATTACAGTTTTTGCAAATTCTATTTTCTACCTCAGTTTTTGGTGTAGTATATCTACCAGTTTCTATATGAAGCTTGTGGCTACTAGTTCGAAGTCTAGACAAACTTACTCTGTCCATAACAGAGTTTACTAAAGAAAGGTATTTTTCAAAACCAAAGGCTTTTTAAAATATTCTGTAAGACCTTAATTTATCACTTTTATCTAAGTATTGAAGCAAACTAATACGGTACATAGTTTGCAATTTCCTTTTAATATCTGACAACAGTTTGCCCTTAATCGCTCTTTCTGTATTAAAAACACATCCATAACCAAGTTTCTCTAAAATGAATTTTACACAACCAAGCCAGCATTGTTGACTATTTTTTACCATAGAAATATTTTCATTTAAAGCTTCATTTAATAACTTATCTTTAGGTTTGTCATCATAAAATCTAGACCAAAATTTAATCATTGACATCACAGTATCTATATATAAAGGATAGTGACCTAGTTCCCCATATAGGGCTAGTTTACAAGTCTTCCTATTAACATTAAGAACATATCTACACATAGCAAGATTTAGTTTTTCTATAGGGGAGGATTCATAGGTTTTTTCAAGTAAATTTTCCCCATTACATTTGTTCGCTTTTTTAATGTCAAAAATACCAATAACATCTGAGGCATAAAGAGCTACAGGTTTCAACATGTGATTAAAAACATACATAAAATTTTCAGCAAAGCAAGGAAAGTTTTTGAGTAGACTACTGAGCTTAAAAAAAGCTTTTTGTGCTCTTTTTGTGAGATCCAAAAGGGCAGTCTTGAAACCCCCATTTAAGCTAAGGTGAACACTTGGTACTTATAGTTACGGACAGATTCAATCTCTTTGGAGTGTATAGTAAACCTATAAGACAGAAGCCGACCACATTTGTTGAAGACCATTGTCTTAGATTTACTATAATTTATATCTAGCCCAAGAGAGGAAAAGAATGTATATGAATTATCCATACAATGTTGTAAACCCTCTGCAGATTCAGATAGGAGTACAAGGTCATCAGCATACATTAAACAACTGATGTCCCTTGACCCAAGTTTAATAGGATGACACTGTGAGTCAAATGATTTTGTAATATCATTAATAAAAACATTAAATAAGTTTGGACTAAGGTTGTCCCCCTGGAACACACCGACACATGAGTGGAAAACATCAGAAAGACTAGAAATGCTCAACTTTCCTCTAAGCATTATATTGCTATACATAGATTTGATAACTGAAAGAAATTTTCCTCCGATACCTATTTCTGCTAATTTTACAAAAAGTGCTGGATGAAGGACAGAATCAAAAGCCTTTTTTAAGTCAATAAAACAGGCAAACACTTTTTTGGATTTATTTAAATATTTATCCAAGATAGTCTTTAATTTAAAAATATGGTCAGATGTCCTACTTCCAGTTTGAAATCCAATTTGCTCGTCAGAAATAATTTCATTAACTCTTAAAAAATTTTCTAGTCTTAAGTTCAAGATTGAATTGAATAGTTTTGACATACAACTAGTTATAGTTATACCCCTGTAATTATTAGGATCTAAAGGGTCACCACTCTTAAATGTTTTAGAACTTTCTTTTTTTTTTTAATTTCCATTTGAATTGAATAATGACTTTCTATACCATGTAGTATATGGTGTAAAGATACAAAAGAACAAGTTTTGGGTGTTTTTATTGAAAGGAGAAAAAGGAGTATACAAAGTCATACTAGTGTTTTTTACAATCTACACCCAGATTTACATATGTAAAAATATAGAAAACACATGTTTTAGAGCTTTCTTTTTTTTTTTATTTCCATTTGAATTGAATAATGACTTTCTATACCATGTAGTATATGGTGTAAAGATACAAAAGAACAAGTTTTGGGTGTTTTTATTGAAAGGTGAAAAAGAAGTATGCTAAGTCATACAAGTGTTATTTACAATCTACACCCAGATTTACAGTATGTAGAAATATAGAAAATCACATGTTTTAGAGCTTTATTATTTTAATTAATTTTAATTAGAATTGAATAATGACTTTCTGTACCATTTAGTATATGGTGTAAAGATACAAAAGAACAAGTTTTGGGTGTTTTTATTGAAAGGCGAAAAAGGAGTATACAAAGTCATACTAGTGTTTTTTATATTCTCTGTATAATGGAAGTTGCAGTTCATGACAATTAATTAGAATATTTTTTAGTCTACATTGTGGAATTGATGTTGACAAAACTATATAAATACATTTGTCTCCCTTTCTTCTATTGCATTTTTGAACTGAAATAGCATACCTGTTTTTAAAATTTTTGTATAAAAATCATAATATAAATTTAAATTTTCTCTGCTTATGATGTCGGTCTTTAAGAAGTGTTTCAAGTTTAAAGTTCAGTACCTGATAATAAATATTAACAAATAAACAAGGCATACTTGATATACAGTTACATCACAGTAAATGTCTCTGCCCCTCTCCCCCCCCCCCTTTACACACATAAACCTCATTCTCAATGAATCTTTTAAGGGATTTAAAAAAAAAGTGAATTATTAGGACACATGAAAAAAAATTTTTTTTCGTATTTGTTTGAGTTTAATCATTTATAATTTTCATGTAAAAGGGGGGACATGCCGTCAAAGCTTCTGAGATTTTACAATTCTTGACTAATAATGACATAACTGAACCCAAATCAAAGTCAGTTGACATGTACACCAAACATCTATTTTCAGCCCTATATGAACATTTATATTGTTGCACATATATATGTGGAGGGGCCTCGGTTGCCGAGTGTTTAAGGTAGTTAGTCTATTATTGATCACGTGGTCTGTCAACACGGAGATTGCGGGTTCGATTCTCAATGCAGGCAGGGTGTACTCGACTCCAATCTTCATTGACAAGGATTGCCAGTTTTCCTACTGCAGGTTGGGGGTTCTCTCCGGATACTCCAGATTCCTCCCACAATATAAAAACTGGATGCCATGATATTGCTGAAAGTGGAGTTAAAATACTATTCAAACAAAAAAATATATATTATTGCACCAGATCTAAAAGTGAACAAATACAGGTACCGGAGTATAATATTGTAGTGCATTTGTGTTCTATTTGTATTTGTTTGGCATTTTTATTTTAGTTAATCCTTATTATTTTATCCATGTCATATATACTGTACTCTACTTAATTAATATTGGGGCCTTGGTGGTCCAGTGGTTAAGGTAGTACCGGTACATCTACTATATATTGATCACATGGTCTGTCCACACTGAGGTTGAAGGTTCGATTCTCACTATGGGCAATGTACACTCAGCTCCAAACCTAACTGACAAAGATTGCCAGTTTTCCTACCAAAGGTTGGGGGTTTTCTAAACATACTCCGGTTTCCTCCCCCAATAAAAACTGGACACCATGACATAGCTGTAAAATTGTTGAAAGTGGCATTAACACTATTCAACAAACTAAATTAATTAATATTGATGTATGTCATGAGAGCATTGTCAAATGTACATGTAAGTGTTGAAACTTATTTAAAATGAAGTCATCATTAAATATCTTTGCACTGTTTGTAACATAATGAAGTTTCTCAATCACTGAAATTAGGGGGAAAAGATGTTTGATTATTAACTTGAATTGGATTCTAAAGTCAAATCGACCCATTGGCATTGGAAAATGCCCCAACTTTTTGAAAAAAATTTCCTTTATGGTAAAATGGCTCTCTGTAAAAATCCCATCCTTAGCAAAATCACCCTACTTACAAAAAAAATCAAAAATAGGTCCTCAACCTTAGCCATTAAAATAGGTGTTTTACAATCCATCAGTAAATCGGTACATCACAATGTTTTGATGTGCAGTCCAGAAATCAATCCCCAAACCAATCTGATTATCTGATAATTCTGGTCATGATCAGATTCTACAAAAATCAGGCTGTTATCAGAAGTTTATAAAAATAACTAGTGATGGCAGCAAAACTTTTAAATCTGCTGTGTGGAAGCACTTTTGCTTCTCAAGAAATAAAAAAGGATGTGGTTAAATCGTTAATTAAAGATGCCGTCAACAAAGAATGATTTTGTTTATTAACAACAACTTCAATAAGTAACATGATATGGGTAAGAATTGTGATACATACTATATCACACCATCAATAAATGGAGTCCTTACACCCTTAATGTACAGAAAACTGTTCTGAATGAAGTAAATTTTGTGTCAATCTCAAAAAAATTTTAATGTAGTGATTACAACATACTATAGTCAAGTAAAAATATGGTTGATTTCATCCAGGATTTTGGTCACATGAGAACATGTGATTTTTTCTAGTAGATCTAAGTGACACGAGTGATGACAAGAGTTTATCAATTATATGTTATTAGAAATTAAAGCTGGTATTGTACCTGTGTGTATCTGGTTGTACATGTAAGTATCTGGTTATTTCTGAAACATATATACTATTACATCTAAACCAGTCACTTTTTTAATATCAAACAGGTAGAAATCTTTAGTAATTTCTGTTCTAAATTATGTATAAATTCAAATTCAAATTCTTTATGGTGTCAAGAAAATAGTACTTAACAACAAAATAGTCCTGTTTATCTTAGTGTATATTAAATACTACTAACTGGATTTTAATGAATGAAAGTTTTTCTGAAAGGTGAATATATTAGAAAAATTTAGAGTCCTAACTTGCTCTGTTCTAATGGTGTTTAGTATGTTTTATGTCACATGCACTACATAACCTATAAACCAAGATTTTCTGAAAAGAAAGAGCTATTTTTAGAGTGGGGTTTACCCCGGAAGCTGGTTTTCTCTTGGAAGGTTTTAAAGAGGTCATGAAATTTTGAGAGAACATAGGCCTGTCACGTACGATTCAGGATATATATGATGTCGGTCAAGTTGCGCTTAAGGTAAAAGAGCTGCTCTAATTAAAAAAATAACAAATTTAGTAGAAAATCTTAAAGAATCGATTAGTGTTTACACACCTTATTGTAACCAATCAAGGTACCCATATGGGCAGATCAAATTACAATATAATTATTCATAACATAATAAAAAGAAATGGAATAAAACTAAAGTAAAAATAAGTGATTCAGATATGATTGTTGTGATAGTACATTAAAGAAGACATAACAGGACTCGAAAAATGCAAATGAAAATGTCAACCAAAGAAAAAATATGTGTGTCACATTATCAAGACAAATTAATTAAAATATATTTTGCAAGGGGCACACTGTGGTCCTTCATGATCAATAAGGGGAGACACCTCCATATTGTGCTTAAGGCATTTAATACTGAAAATAAGTTGTATACATATCTACATGAATAAAGATTATTTAGAAAATATGATTGTTATTTGAGTAATTTATCTCTTTTATCAAATACATGTAAATAATTTTAAAGGGAAACTTCGCAAAAAAAATGAAAATTTGATATGTTCAAAAAATTTTTTTTAAATAATATCATTATAGTGTCATACCCTAGTACATGTTATATGTAGTGTCCGTACCCCAAATTTTCTATCAATATAAATCAATAATTGCCAAAGAAGAACCATTTAAACCTTAAAAATGTTTCTATGACTTATATCCAGTCTTTTAATTTTATCATTTATTTATAAGAATTTTATTTTAATATGTTTAGCTAAACTGTAAAACATATAATAAGAATTTAAAGTTAAATTGAATTAATTGATATGCAATTAGTAAAGCTCTATTATTGTAAATTAGTGATACATTTTGAAATATAATTACTCTTTAGTTATTAAAACTTTGTGGAAAGTCTATGCCCTTCTTTTCAAACACCAAAATGCAGAATATTATGCTACTTAATTTGTAAATTTTGATATTTTTATGCTTATAAACATCTTACACAAAAGTTTGCTCTTATCTTTTTTTTTTAATTTTTAAGTATATATATTTAATTATTTAGACAAGATATCCACCCATTGTCCGTTTATTTTTCTTTGGAATAATTTCAATCAAGTTTGAACTATGTTGAATTTGAATTTTGTATTTAGGTTTTATATTGCTAATTATTAAGAAAAAGTAAAAAAAGTATTATATATTCTTAACATTTTCCTTCATTTCATTTCCATCTTGAACATTATCTACTTTCTGTAGTGTCCATACCAGTTAAAAAAGATGTTTTGTTGAGATTCTATATCTGAGCATGTCATTGTCAGATAATCAAAATGAAAAACTGCTGCTTGATATACAATGAGAATTTTCTATTCTACAATTTGTTTGTTCTTGTTGATGTTAATCCTTTTTCTTATTAAACATTATTTCAGTTGAAATATGGTTTACTTATGTATTTCAGCATTGTAAATATATTGTCTATAATAGATCATTTCTTTTAGAATTTTAAAGAGTATAAATTTACTGTTATATACCACAGTGTTATGTGTGTCAGTCCATAAATAAATCATTCAGTAAAGAAATAAGCATTAAAAAAATTCCATTTAAAGCTTTGTTAATATTTTTTTAATGAAGCTTACATTGTTACATGAAGTTAATTTCAAAATATGTCAAATCTGATGAGTTGTGACAATAATAAATCTCAGAGATTACAGGGTCATTTAATTATGACATGTTACTGAACCATTGGCATTCTATTTAATTTTGTACTTGTTCCAAACCTGATATTATTATGGCCTCCATGATTTGTTCAGCCTTTGAGTGATTGTTTTTTTAATTTTCAGATTTTTTAAATTATTTTTACTAGTATGTATTTTTATATATTTCTTTATCTTTTAATAAAAAAACTTGCCTTATTTTTCATTAATTTAGTAGAGATGTTAATACTACTGTTGCAGGTATCAGTGGCTAAGTGGTTAAGGTAGTTCGTCTACTATTGATCACGTGGTCTGTCAACACTGAGATTGCTGGTTCAGGCCTCACTGCAGGCAAGGTGTACTCGACTTCAATCTTAATTGACAAGGATTGCCAGTTTTTCATAAAATTGCTTAAAATGGCTTTAAACACCTTTCAAACAAACAAACAAAACTACTGTTCATATTAACTTTCATTGTTCGACTGTAATTTGATACGTATGTTACTCGTAGAAACATGGTTTCTGTAATACATGTACCATCTTTATTACAGATGTACCTCCGTTGTGCCATGGACAGGTGATCAAAGTGTGACAAGACATATATACTTAATTAAAGTTGCACCTCATATATTTTGAACATATTAATTTAAAGAGTTATGAGAGGCTAATAAAGAATGAATGTGTACAAAAATAACTTGTATTAATATGAATGCTATTAAAAATAATATGTCTACATTTCAGTAAAATATGGCAGATTATGGCATATGGCTGTATACTAGTAGTTTGGGTTCGTTAAAAATAAAATGAAAGTTTAATTATCTGTAAAAACAACATGTACTGGTACATTTATTTAACTTCCATATTCATATTGAACATTTCTTAAATATGCATATAGTGAACAATTAATAAGCACATGTTTTTTTATTCTTCATATATTTTTTCTTTCAATAAAAGTATACCTTTTTATTTATATTCATATTTTCATACCACCCATTTTGATGTTATAGCGAACCACATGAAACCTTTCCTGAGTATAAGCTGGTGTTGATCAGGGTATTTAAACTTTTGGAAGATGAACTGTCCCATTGTTTGAATACAATACCTATTGTTATCTCAGCAGTTTATTCAGTGGGTACTTTAAATCTGACAAGGAGAAGTCAATCATTGATTGATTAATTTTCATATGGAAAAAACTAAACTCCTTATGAAAATATATATGCCTAAACTTAATTGTATTATTATTAATGGTGACCAAATAATTATTGTAACAATTTGATGTCAATGAATTCTGAAGAAAACCATATTTTATTTGATCAGTATATGCAGTATAAGCTGGTATTCATACAAAAAATTTGTCACTTTACCTGTAGAAACTCAAAAAGATGATATCTATCTGCAATTTGATGAATTTGTAGAATTTATAAGCATTAAAAACCCAAGTTCCTTACATTTTTTTTATGAAAGTGGTGTTATAAAGACTACTGGGAATAGGGATTATGGCAGTTCAGTCAAAGGTTCTAGAGCATTTGAATGACAAAGATATGCTTCAAATGCTAATTATACAGTTAATCTGTTACATTCAAGATTTGGTGTAGACTATTTTAATGTTATTGATGGTCCATATAATAGTTTGGAGCTTTTAAGTATTTTTTTGCTGATGCTAGCCTATTGATATCAACAATGATAGACTAGCACATGGACAGCAACCTCTGTTTGTATCTGGTGACACAATTATTATGGATAACTGTGCCTTCCATCACTCACATATAATAAACACTAACTTAACTTATTTGCAGACCAGCAGAATTTACCGTGATATATATCAACCCCAGTATCACCCACAACTTAATACATGTGAATACTGCTTTCATATAATGAAACAGATATTGAGATCAAACAGCGATTTCACTTTTGATTACACAAGAACTGCAATTTGTGATGCTGTGTTAGATGGAATAACTCATGAAAAATCAGAGAACATTTTTAAACACTGGATATATTTCATTAAAATTATCTCCCTTGTTGAATGTCAATTTTCAGTTATTGTTACTATTTTTTCAATTAAAAATTTAATGTCTGAAAAAAAGAATAAAAAATGTTATTGTCATTTTCAGATTTTTTCACAAATCTACGGGGGCAGTTCCTCACATAATGACACATAAAATTAATTACACCAACAAGCCCATTATTTCCCCAAATATAAACATGGTCATTATTAAGTACATGTACTAGTTGGTCAAACCAAAGTGTTAAATACAAATGTTAATAACAAAATTGGTTTAAATAAAAAATAGAAATAGAATTAAATTGGAATTGGACAACAAACATTTTTTTGGACATTAAAACATGTTGCTAGTATATGAAAACATAGCAAAATAGATTGCAATAAACATTTTTGTCCTAAATGATAAATATGGCATATAATATAGTTCAGCATTGCACAACAATTCCCCCCTACAATCGGTGAAGTTTCATGTGTTTTCACCATTGGGGAGTTTACTTTTTGGCATAGGAAAATTAATCAATGAGTGATTGACTTTTCCTTGTCAGATTTAAAGTACCCACTGAATAAACTGCAGAGAGAACAATAGGTATTGTATTCAAACAATGGGACAGTTCATCTTCCAAAAGTTTAAATACCCTGACCAACACCAGCTTATACTCAGGAAAGGTTTCATGTGGTCTGCTATAAAAAAATGAAGAGGGGGGATCTACACTGCATCTAAAACAAACAAGTATTGAAAACAAGGAAAAGTGGAACAGCATAGATGTGTCAATCCGTTATGTCAAATCTATCTTTAAATTAAAAAACCTGAAGCCATATCGCAAAGTTCCAAAGCATTATGAATATGGACAGTGCAAATTCAATATTGTCCTAACCCAACTAAGATGCTTAGCTTCATTTTTAAACTATTATCTGCACAGAGTAAATATTATTTCTGATCCATCCTGTCGTTTTGGATCTAACCTTGAAGATTCGTATCATTACAGAACAGAACGAACACATTTTTAAACATATATATGAATATATCAAAGGGTCAGAAAAATTCCATATTGTTTAATGCATTGAACACAGGGTTTTTGAATCACACATACTATCATATCATCCTTATTCTTCATTTTATCTATTATCTGTAATTTTTTTTTTCTTTCCTTATATCTTCTCTCTTTCTCCTTGGACATACTTTATTTTACACATATAATATACTATTAACATGATTAATTGTATTGAATTGTATGCATGCTCCACGAACGTTCTTATGTAATATATTGTATATTTGGAGAAGACTTGATAAATTTGTTTAACTTGTTTTTTATACTAAATTGAATTTCATATTTGAGCAAATAAAATATGTTTCAACAAACAAACATGGAAAATATATATCCTTTTGAAATGTTCTTTAGTGAGAATTTTATTTTGTAGCCATAACAAAACCAGTATAAGACTTGAAATAATTTTAAAAGAGAAAATAGAAACACATGTGACCAATAAAAACTATTTTTTATGGCATCAATATACATGTTGTAGTGTTTATATTAATACAAGAATTTAAAATATCCATACATGGCCACCGGAACAATAATCTGTTTAATACTAATGTTTTTGTTCAATTGCATTAGATAATGTTACAGTATCCCTTATATTGGACATCATTTCTAGTTAAACAAGTCATAAAATACATGTATACAGGTCAAGCAACAAGAAACATCAATATGTTTCTTTTTTTTTTAGCCTTGAAAACAAATTTGGATTATAACTAGTAAATGTCAGAACATCCTAACAACTTGCCATCTGCAACTTTGAATCAAGAACAAGAATCAACAATGAGTGACAGTTCCGAGTCCAGTGAAGCAGAGAACCCAGATCGTGGGAACTGGGGCAATAAGATGGAATTTGTCTTGTCTTGTCTGAGTTATGCTGTAGGATTGGGAAATGTCTGGAGATTTCCTTATGTGTGTTACAGAAATGGGGCAGGTACTTCACATTCTATACAGTAGATCCAGATGTATATTTGAACAATAATCTCAGCAGTCACATTAATGCAATAATGTTGCAGAGTTAATAAACTGTCTGAAAATGGAATAAGATTTGAAGAACACAAGTAGTCCACGGAAGGTTAAAATAAATATTTCTTTTCAAAACTAAATATGCTGAAAATGGAAGATGTGTAACATATAATTAATTGCACATTATCACTGGTGGTGGGAACATAGGCATTAGATGGTAAAAAAATGGTTTGTTTATGCAGTCATTGATCTCCATGTGCAGCACTCATACTTACCAGATCTGACAATCCAACCCTGACAATATAAATGTCCTAATGCTTATTCGAACCACATTTTTTTAAGTTAAAACCAAACATTGTATCTGACAAATGTGAAATGATCTAAATCCGGATTTGTGAGAAAGTTATAAACTGAATCCAGATAAGGACCCCTTTTCTGGAATTTAACAAAAGTCTGGACCCATTGTTTACATATATGTTCTATCCATTACCAACTCTACATACTTTTACAGCGGCAGTCAAAGTTTTCTTTCCATTGGCCTATCTTATTCCCCTGATTTTACATGTGTAAGTTAACTGTGTCATACTAGTAGTAGTAAATATAAGAGATACTACCTCTTGCAATCAATAATCCTTAAATTATCTAAACCAGTTTGATTTAAAAATGTAAATACACACATATATTACATGTACTTATTTTGTGTTTGACTATTGGTAATATGTTTCAGAGAGAGCATGCTCCTTGACTGAATATAACACTTTTGTAAGTTTTGAAAAGAGTAAATACATTGTAACTCCTTAAATGGCAATCAAAATTGTCTTCCTGTTGGTCCATCCCTTTGATTTAATGTTGGTTGTCTTGTTCTAGTCGAGCAGAGACACAATATCCTAGACGTAAAAACTAATTATCAAACCAGTGTTAGATGTCAAAATATATGAATCTGTATAAATACAGACATTGCTTATAGTTATTTATGATCAAAGTGGCGTTAAAACACCATTCAAACAAACAAACAATTATAGTTATTTATTTTGCAGGTGCTTTTCTGATACCTTTCGTTATAATGTTATTTGTAACTGGTATTTATGATCACGTGGTCTGTCAACACTGAGATTGCTGGTTCGATTCTCACTGCAGACAAGGTGTACTCGACTGCAATCTTAATTGACAAGGATTGCCAGTTTTCCTACCGCAGGTCGGATGTTCTCTCCGGGTACTCCGGCTTCCTCCCCCAATAAAAACTGGACGCCATGAAATAGCAGAAAAATTGCTGAAAGTGGCGTTAAAACACCATTCAAACAAACAAACAATTATAGTTATTTATTTTGCAGGTGCTTTTCTGATACCTTTCGTTATAATGTTATTTGTAACTGGTATACCTTTAGTGTTTATGGAACTGTCATTGGGACAGTACTGCAGTTCAGGGATTGTGACACTTTGGAAGCTGTCTCCAATATTTCAAGGTATGTACTAGAATACTATTATAAAAGAATTGAATGGAATTGTTAAGAGTACGGACTGGTGGGCTTGTTCATGTATATTGTATGTAAATATTTTGCTATAAAACTGCAGTCTTATCAGGTAGTGCAATTCTTGTCTTTTGTCTTGGATATTTATCAGAAGAATATTGTTTATGTTTTTGTTCTGTTGACTGACTATTTCCTTCAAATTGTTTTCACTTTTTAACTCTAATTTAATTGAATCCAACAACGGAATAATAAATCATTGCATGATATTTAAATCTAACATTCTTTATCATCAAGATAAAGGTGTTTCCATACTAAAAGGTTATTTGTCAGTTTTTATGCTCTTTTTTTATACTAGTATGACTGAAAATAGTTTTCAATTGTATTATGGCACTTGTCTTTCAGTTCCTGTGTGGGAGTTATCTTTTGTATGTAGATACACAGTGTCACTTTCTGGCTTTATCTTATTTTGTATGGGATTTTCAAAAATTAAATTTTTCATAAAATAAGTTAATTACAGTTTACATTTCTTTATATGTAATAGTAAGTTGTACAATGAATCAGTAATCTTTTTTTTTACTATAATTTTAAAATAAATGGTACTTTAAGCTGAATGTTTTTTCAAGATATTTTCTTTTGTCAATATATGTAAGCAGAAGGTTCCTCATTTTGTTGTTCACTTTGATATAAGTCTGCCATATTTATTTGGCTTTGAACATTTGTATAAATTGACAAACCATTATGTTAGATTCACAATTATTTTGACTTTCAGTTCTATTATCTCTTTTGCTGAGAAAGTAAATAAGTAATTTATTTGGCCTTATGACCCAGTGTCATATGTATTGTATATGTATCAAGGTATGGCAGTGGAGTAAATAAAAATGGGCAATGTTTTTTATTGGTAGCTTTGATCAACTCTCATCAAGAGTTAATTATGTAATGTTTTAGTTTCAGCCAATGGCATGATGGTAAATTTTGATTTAAAATTTACTAGAGCTAGAAGTAATTTGGTATAGCAAGCATGTTGGATACTTTAACTTACAGTAATTTTAGTTAATTGTAGTTCGTATGTTTAAAGCATAGCTGTTACTACAAAAAAAAAGGGTCAATTGTGTAATGAGTATACAAGACATATACTGTTTTGTAACAAAGAATGTAATTAGAGTCAAGGTTTACATATAAAGCAGGTTGTTTGTTGACAGGAACTTATTAACCCTAAATTTAAAGCTATAATGCTTTTGATTTATATCTTGTTTTATTTTTATTTTTTTAAATTGCTATTTTGTCTGTGCAGGTCAAATAAGTAATCATTCATTGTTGATCTTTGGCAGTGTTACAATAGTAGCTAGGTCAACGACCCCTGGAGACGAATGAAAAGTTAATTTTAGAGATTGCTTTGTACTAATATTACTACTTTCAGTAATATCTTGCATTCTGATATTTATAGTTAGGTTTCCTTTAACTTAATAGTTAAAAATATTAACAATGTTATTAAAATTTAACCCAATCATGGTCCTTATGCAGCTTATACCTGTCTTTTTTGCCAATAAATGTAGATGTTTACTGACATAACATACATCTCAGTTGAGTTTTGTCTTCAACATTGTTTTTGTAATGTTGTGGATTGTTTCCCTTGATTGACCTTGTTATCAATGCTAGAGTACTTCTGCTTTATCAGATCAGATTTATTTCTGATTTGTAGCTTCTAATAATAATGCTTATACATGTGTAAACAAGAACTTGGCTTTATAAAAATCTTTTATTTTTTTTTACAGAAGTAAATTATATACAAAATGGTTCTTATTGTATTCATAACATATTACTGAATGATAGAATGATTTTCCATAGACCAACTTTATGCTTTGATGGTCATGGTCAGAACCAAGGGTTGTCTTAATTGTACCAGGCATAGTTACCTAGTTACTTTGACAATTCTTGAATGAATTGTAGAATAATCACATTTAAACTTCTTTGTTTAACTTTGTTGACATATTGAGTAATTTTTTTTATTGTTTGTTTGAAGAAGGTTAAACAGCCATTTGTAGCAATTTTTTAACTGTCGTGCTGTAGTTTAAACTAGGGAGGATGAAGAAGGAATAATTGTGCCCTCACTTTTTTTCATACAACTCTCAAAACTTGGAACGGCAGTAAAAATCGGCCTTGGGGAGGATGTTGGACTACCAAGTGGAAGATCCTAATAAGATGGCAGACACTGTGGCACATAGCTTAAAATGTGACCATATGGGAAAAACATATGAATGGCTACTTCTTAGAAACTGTCCTGCACATTAAAACCCAATGCAGAATAAAGTTGAGATGGTCTTCTTATAATTCCAGTTTTTGCTGCTGATTGGAAATTGAATATAGCAACATCCACAGAAAAGCATCCGAAATGTTCTCACTAAAGCATTTAATATTAAAAATTGCAAGATACGTTTTGTTGGTAAGTCAGATGAGCATTACAGGCTCTTGATAGCCTCTTGTTTGCTTTTCTACTTATAAAAAACGTATATGCTCCATCCACAATGCTGTCATGTAGTGCCAATGGACTTGCACTTTGCGGGAAATAAATGTGTCTACTCAATTCGCTAGTTACTATTCCTGTCAGTCGCACTTGTCATGAAGATCCAGAACCGTCAAGCAACATTCTAACAATCCATTCTGCTAGATTCTGAAACTTCTTGGTGTTACCCTTGCCTCCTAACACACGTTCCACTGGCTGTAGTGGAAGCGAGCCAGCTTTAACTTTGTTTACCATGGTGTCATTTAACCAACTATGGTATGTCTCTTCCTTTGTCATTTCCATAGAACTGCAATCAAAGTGAAATAGTAAAACTGGCTTTTGCTTAATTACCAGAATCACTTTCTCTGAGAGGTTGTAATGTTGTCCAGTGCATGTTCAGTTCAGGACTGGAATTTCAATCTTGTTGCAGCAGCTAAATAGAAGATATGAGCGCCAACTGAGATTGGTATAAAATTAATTTTGACAATGTAACTTAAATTAAATCTTTCTGTTGCTCACCCTCTGGGAAGATCCAACAATATTCCAATACAAGTCATCTCAGGCTGAACTGATGTATGGATGTTTCACCAACCTTTGGTGTTGGGGAATCCTCTGTTATTAATCTCTCTATTGTTATGGTAGCATTTTCATCAGTAAAACTGAAGTAAAGATAAATGATTGCATTTGATTGGTTAATTTTTTGGGGTACCCAAGTTTTTTTTTGGATAATATTTATATCAAAAGTTAAATCTGAGATGACTTGCAATTGGATGTTGTTAGATCTTGAGGAAAAATTATAAACAAAAAGGATGTAATAAAGAGAAAGATTTAATTTTAAACAGTTTTTTGACGGACATTTATTATGCTCAGATTCTCCCTTCATAACCCAAAGAGTTGTGCATGACAGTATAGTTGCTAGCTACTCGACCTATGCAACAGCCGGTAGTACTAGTCTTAGTGTACCGGTAGCAGGCAAGACACCTGATCTGATATGAGGTACAACTAACAAGTTAAACCATGTATTAGACAGGTATGGACAAGGAACAGAAAAAATTAAATTCAGAAAACATCATCTCTTAATACAACATTTGATTTGCATTTCCTGTTTGGTTTATCAGTTGTTATATCTGTATACTTGTCATTTTGTTGTAGGAGTTGGATGGGCCATGTTTGTGGTGTCTGTCCTTATATCTGTATACTACAACATGATCATAGCCTACACGCTGTACTACTTGTTTGCATCCTTTGCCAATATCTTACCATGGAGTGACTGTGGGGAATGGAGTACTGAAGGTAAGTGTTAACTGTTAAAGGATTTTCACCTTTTTTTGTAATTCTTTTTAGCTCACTTGTGGCAAAATGTCCATGTGAGGACCAAATGTCCATGTGAGCTTTTGCCATCACTTGGCATCCGTTGTCTGTTGTAACTTTAAAAAAATCTTCTCCATGTCCATTTTTTTAAAACTTTGTCACAATCATCATAATGCTAGCTAATTCAGCACATAGATTGACACTGTTACTAAAAATAGAACAGGTGTCATGTTTTTTTTTTGGTCAATATCTTATTAAGCACAACAAAATTTCCTATCAGTCCTAAGTTGTGTAATGATTTCCTGTAGGGGTTATTGCCCTTAAATTACAATTTTTGACAAAATTATCAATTTTTGTCCTGTACCTTAAACATTATAACAGCTAGATTGAAACTATAAAGTAAAAAATTGACCAGAAATACAAGTCTTACAGTTTGCTTTCTTGGTATGAAATTGTTAGATGACTCCTTATAGGAGTTGTTGCCCTTTAATGACCATTTAAGCCAAAATTACCACCTTTTATGATAGAAATTAAAAAATGGTAATACCTAGAGTAAACTGTAAGTAACTAAAATAATCAAAAGACAGGGCCTGCAAATTATTAATTGTCTGAAAATTGTCAGATGACTCATTATAGGAGTTATTGCCCTTATTGCCCAATTTTTAGGTCAAAGCCTACAAATCATTACTTAGTTCAAAATTGTCAGATGTCTCCTTATTCAAAATTGTCAGTTGACTCTATATAGGAGTTATTGCCCATTAACAATGAATTAGGACAAAATAATACGTTTGTGTGGTTTAAATCAAGGAGTAAAACTGTAAATTACTAAATTAATCTAAATGACAAGGCCTGCAAAGCATTTAATTTTTCAGTTTTCTGATGGGACGTTATGTTATTGAACTTGAGGAAATTACATTGTTTGTCCATTAACTTAAAAGCTATAACAGCTAGACTAAATTGCTAAAATTTAAAGATAGCTTGAAGTCTTTTGTGTTCCAGAAGAGCGATAGATTACAGGCTCTTGGGAGCCTCTAGTTCAAGTTTAAATCATAACATTTTAATGACTGAGGCTTGAAGTAAACAATTTTTGTATTAATTTTATATAGTACTGTTGGTGACAGATAATCAGATGATTGAATTGTGGTACCAAATAATAATGTTTACCTGATTGTCATGTACAGGTCTCAAATGTTGTTGAATAAATGGATTTATTTTGTCACAAAAGTAGCAAAAGTGTACTTGTATGTGCTACATTACCAGGTGGCTAAAAATAGTGGAACCATACTTTCACAATGCTCGACATACAGACCAGCTCGTGTCCCCAGGCGGCAGATAGGGGAGACCCTCTTGTTGGGGAGTTATCAGGCCAAATACGAAAAGTCTTGAGCTCTGACCACAGTTGGTAGAGTGTTTGGAGTTAAGGACCTTTTTGGTAGATTGCGAAAAAAAGTAGGCTCATTGGTGCTGCTACAAAAGGCTGAATTCTCTGGCTTAACCAATAATCCATACTTTTCCAATGGCAGTCAAAATTTTATTCAATATTCTCCCACCATCTTTTCCATCGATTAATTGTTTATTAACTTGTTCTTGTCCTGAATATAGCTAAATACTGCTCGCTGGACATCAAAAAAACCTTCCAATCAATCAATTTTTTAAATATCACTTTGTATGTCTGGTCTGATTCAACATGTTAAATTTGTCTATAGTAAAATATCAGTTCTGACCAAATGCTATACTAAATCCTAATGGGTTTTCTGTTTTCCAGCTTGTAACACTGGGGAACTTCATCAGATAAAACAATGTATCAAAAATGGAGGTAAATGGTGTTTGGGAAGCTGTATAACAAACATGTCTGCTCTCAATGAGACCTACAGATCTAGTATTGCACCTAACTGCTCCAACTTTACCACAGATATCAAGTCTCCAAGTGATGAATATTTTCAGTAAGATTTGTAAAGCTAGCAGTATGTTGTGCATAATTGTACTATACTTGACCTTGTCACCTATTGGTTTATCATGTGAAAACTATTTGCCAGGTTTCTCATCAAATTTAGTGAAACTCTTCCTTACCATACTAAATAACCCTCTATTCACTCAGAGCTGTGACAATCCCCAATTAAGCCATGATCTTAAAAAATTCTTGTATCGGGGATGTTTGGCGTCCTAATAGAGCAAAATTGTTCGAATTTTTTGTCTACATTATGACCGTACTACCATGCCCTTATATCAAAAGCGCTGCAAAAACGCTTCTACTATGATGTTACTCAGGCCGTTGCCAACCAGCAGCTGTGTTCACTGACACTACGAAATTCAAGATCATACTACGCTGCTTCACAGAGCGTAGAGCTCGATGATCATGAAGACCCTATCTCATCTATGTATAAATGGGGGTAATAATTTACCAAAAGAATATATTTTTCATACTATGTCAAATGTCTAGTAAAACTTTCCATTATTTCAAATTTCTTGAATCTTTGCATGCTTGCTAAGTACTATGCTAAGACCAAGTTGAATGGACCATTTTTTGAGGAATTATTCCTGTTTTTGGCTGCCTTGCAAGTTGTGCAAACCCGGGTTATAGGATGGTGAGGTCGGGTTGGATGGCAGGCTGGGAAAATGTGTAATCAACTCCTGCAACAGTTTTCAACCCAGATCTCTGAAAGATTGCACATGTATTGAAATTGTGCACCTGTTATTTTGGTATTGTTCCATGATTTTTTCCAAATTTTCCAGACATTTTTCAGGACATTTGCAGAAGACAGTACCTATTTTGTGTAATCAACTCCTCCTACAATTTTCAACCCAGACCTCTGAAACTTCACAGAAAGATTGCACATGTATTGAAGTTGTGCACCTGCTATTATGGAATTGTTCCAGATTTTTTTCCTAATTTTCCAGACATGTGTAATAAACTTGTCCTAATTTTTATACCCCCGCTCGACAGAGTCGGGGTATATAGTGGTCCTCATGTCCGTTCGTCCGTTCATCCATCCACATTCGGTTTCCAGATGATAATTCAAAAAGTTTACATCCTATTTTAATGAAACTTTGGGATATTTTTATATATCAGGTTGGTAAGAAGCCTATCGATTTAGGGGGAAATCCAACAAATTTCTAGGACGCAGTCCACAAAAAACATTAGAAATTTGTACAAAGAATTTTAACAAAAACGTTGTTTCTAGACAATAACTCAAAAAGTTTGCATCCGATTTTAATGAAACTTTGGGATTTTGTTATATATCATGTTGGTAAGAAGCCTATTAATTTTGGGTGAAATCTGTCAAATTTCAAGGTCACAGCCGACGAAACATGTTAGAAATTTTTACAAAAGCAGGGCTAGGGGTATTAGTGATTGCTAGATCGACTTTGTCTAGTTTTAACACAGACCTTAAACCTTCTTTCAACAAATTGTAAAACATTTCCTTTTTATTAAGGCATTTGGATTTGCAACTTGGCCATTTCCGACTTTTGCGATTTTTACTTGAAACATTTCATCCAAAAAAATTTTATAAGTTTAACACACCTTCCTTTTTTCTAAAGCAATTACCTAGAAACTTTGCTATGCTTGCTCTTTATGGAAATTCACAAAATGTTACTCCAGTTTGATTGAAAAAGTAATTAGTGTTTTGTTTGCACTAGTACATGGAATTCATTTATCGTAACTTTTGACTTTGTGGAAACTTTTTGCATGATGATTAGTGTATGGGGAATTAAATATAATATCATTAGGGTTCACCTTGTTTAATTAGAACATTTTTGAAGGTGTCATTGCCCTTTTTGGTATATTTCATGTACATGCAATGCTTCCTAAATTGAAACTGAAATTGTCAAAAATGTGCATGCTTTTTTATTACTCTATGGAGAAAATACTTAATAAAATCAATTATATTTTAGTGAATATGTGCTAGGAATTACTGATGGTGTCCATGAAATGGGAAATATACGATGGGAACTGGTTGGATGTCTGTGTTTAGCCTGGGTATTAGTTGGAATTTGTCTTGCTAAAGGCATTAAAACATCCGGTAAAGTAAGTTGTTGTTAGAAGCAGGACTGTTAGAAATTCTGAAAATAATAGAATAATGGTCATATGACAACGGCTCTGTAAATGAACTTTGACTGAGGGAGAGGAAAATAGTTCTTATTTTGATATTTGACTGCGCCAAACTGTAGCATAGACAGTGGATTTATTATTCAATGGAATTTTAATATTGGAGCTGTATTTAAAAAGCAGTTTCATATAGAATTTATAAATAAATTTATTCAGATAATTTATTAAATGTATTGGGTATTTTTTTATCTGATTGTTCAAAGCCTATTTCTGGACTATTTTATGGGTGTAAGGGAGTTTCCATGAGTACCCTTCGGATTTTCTAAATTTGCAAAAAATTTTATCTGACATGGCACCCCGAAAATTTAATGTGATATGCGTGAAATTATTCCGGTCGTTTTGAGGGGTTTCTCATTACTCAACGAAACTTGGTGCCTAAGTGAGAGCAAAAAATGTCAATAGTTCCCCCTATGCAAAAATAATTAAGAGGCCGTTGTCATATAGTACTTTAATATTTTGATCACTACCGATGAAATTTTATTAACAACTTTCACATCATATTATCTAAAAATGCACATTGAACAGTTGTGCATTGAGTAGAAATGAGTGAGCATGAACTCATCCCTATTCTGTCATCTCGGTCGCAATTTACAGAAGAAAATTGTGGTGTCTTTATCGAGACATTTTATTAATCTTCTGAATTATCAGCCCAGATACCCTCCAGGGATACAAAATGGAATATCACTTAATGATCCTATTTCACCGCTGGTAATCATGCTAATGCAACACCTAATGTGAGTGAGTGCGATTTCCTGTTATGCTAGAGAGAGATAAAAAAATTTAGTTTTTGACACAGCTTTTGAGGAATTTCGCTATATTCACAATATTATCTTTTATTGACAAACCTGCATATGATTCTGTGACCTATACATTTAGGTATATTTCCATCAGCTTTATTATGAAATCTTTTTCCGTAGTTTTCTTTAAAACAATTTGTGCCATGGACATGATAAGGAAATAAGGAAAGATTGAACAAATTCTCGTTCTTCCAGGTATTTTGAAGGAAACTGACGTTGTGAGTAGATTACGAGTCATGTTTTTACACTGTAAGTATTACAGCACAGGATTACATTATACTGACAATGGCATTCTGTTTATTTGTAGGCAGTTTATTTCACAGCATTTTTCCCCTACATTGTACTACTTATACTATTAATACGTGGTTTGACGTTAGATGGATCTGTGGATGGAATTGTGTACTTCTTTACTCCAAAGTGGTCACAGCTGGCTAAAGCTCAGGTAAGATCTTTGTATGTTGTAGGTAGTGACTGTATTATCTATATTCTAGTTTAAATTGTATATTGTTGTAAATGTGTATGGTAAATTTGTATTGTTAGTTCTTCATCCCTATTTTTCTTGGTGAAATTTGTTTATAAACCAGACTTAATAACTTTACTAAGTTGGCTATGAACCACTCCGACTTTTAATGAGCCATATAGACTTATTCACTAGTCTTAGTTGTTTACAAGTTATACAGACATTCAATATTCTCTGTTGGTTGTGAACATACCAAAAACACCCTTGAGATTTATACATATTTTCTGCTTTTAAACTGCTGTCTTGGTTTAATAAATAATTTTTTATTCTCTGCCGTTCAGCTAAAATTTCGACATACCTAATTAATTTTACACTTTTTTGTTTGTCTGTTTGTTTTGTTGAATGGTGTTGAATGCCATTATCAGCAATTGTTCAGCTATATCATAGAGTCCAGTTTTGTTCCAGGAGGAAGCCTGGATACCCGGACGAAACTCACTTTTTTGGTAATCATGGAATTTTTTACCATATTGAATTTGCGGAGTTTATCATTTTGAATTGTACAGGTAAAAATTGTATTGCGGATAATGCAATGAATATAACAAAATTGATTCTGAATGCCATTTTTAGCTCACTTGACCCAGGGTCAGGTGAGCTATTGCCATCACTTGGCGTCCTCTGTCATTGTCGTTAACTTTTCTTTAAAAATCTTCTCCTCCAAAACCACTGAAGGGATTGCTTTGAAACTTTGCTCACATCATCAGTAAAATGTCCTCTGCCAAGTTTGCACAAATCATGGCCTCAGACCAACCAACATGGCCGCCATGGCTAAAAATAGAACAGGGGGGGGGGTCAAAATACAGTTTTTGGCTTATAGTTCAAAAAGTGTAACAGATACAGGAAAACCAAAGAGAACTTCCTTCTTCAGCATCAAAAGCTCTACAAAACACGCCATTGGGTCAAAGTTGTATGAGGACTCTTTGTAGAGTTATTGCCCTTTAATTGTCGAAATTGATTATTTTTTGTCTGATGAACTGTTTAAGAGTTATTCCCCTTGAACTTTTTTTTTTTATCGGTCTTAATTGATTTTTTAAAAATCTTCTCCTCTGAAACCACTGAAAGTACTGCTTTGAAACTTTGTACACATCATCTGTCAAATGTCCTCAACCAAGTTTGCACCAACCATGGCTGCAGATTAACCAACATGGCCGCCATGGTTAGAATGGAGGGGGGGGGTAAAATACAGTTTTTGGCTTATATTAAAAAAAAGTGTAACAGATACCGGAAAACCAAAGAGACATGCATTCTTCGGCATCAAAAGCTCTATGAAACACTCCATTGGGTTGAAGTTGTATGCGGACTCCTTATAGGAGTTATTGCCTTGGTTAGGTGTTGTAGAAATATCAATTGAATGATGAATTTAACAAAAAGTATTTTGCAAACTGGGATATTGTTAAATAGTGGATAATATCCATAAAACCCCCAGGTGTCAATCACTCCCGGGCTGCCCATTACAGACCTCTTTGTAGCTCTGCAGAGATAAAAAAAATACAAAGGAGCTACATTATTGTAGAAAGTTAGAAACCAGATAGATTAATTCAGGATTCTTAGTTTTTTATGCTTTTCAAATTTTCTTATGTACCAAACAGACACTTTCAATTTTCTTAGTTATTTATGAACCAGAAAAAGGTCTTCACTGTTGTGAATTATGCAAACTGGCTATTACTGTTTGAAGAATCAATTATTTTGGTACCTTTTACACTCTTCTATTAGAAAATATCCATGTTCCATGTATAAAAAAATTGTTTTACCCTGTTCGGGTCAGGAAGAATATACATGTCAATTGACTAAATAGGAAAAATAAACTGTTTATTGTATTTTATCCAATGTACAATTAATTAAACATTATGTGTTTTTATATTATTAGTAATCCTGAATATAGCTCAAATATTACTTGCCGAATGTTAGACAAACATGTAATACATGTAATCATTCAACATACCTACAATATTTATAGATTATTTACGTTTTTTTTTTAAACAAGATGCATTTTCTTGTCCATACCTCATCGAAGGGCGACAGGCCTGAGATGAGATGGCAAGAAAATGAATCAAGCTTCATTAAACGTAAGTAATATTTTTAAGCTGTTTTGTAAAATTTTAACACCAAATTAATGACTAGTCATTTTCATTTTTGTATTTGAATGCAGTTGTAATTTTTTTAAATCCTTAAAAAATTTGCATCCAGGTTATGGCTAGAAATAAAAAAAATTCTTTAACATTCTGTTACATTGTTCACTTATTCTTGTCTCTGCCAAAGACATTTTGCATCACTTGTTCTTATATTGCAGCTGGGCCACCTCAGAATATTTTATGCTACTGCATAACATATCACAAATATTGATTTTAACTTGTGTAGTTTTATGTTGTAAGCATTTTCATTTATATACATTTAGATGTAGTAAGTAGCTAGTATTATTTTGAACAAGAAAAAAGTGTTACTGTTTTCATCCTATGTGAGTAAGGAAAAAATTAGGAACTAATTATATTAAATAAAAAAAATAAATTCCATTAATTTAAGAGTCTTTGTTACTTAGATAAAACTAACAAAAAGAACGATAATTAATACTGTGTTTTTCTGAAAGCAAACATTACTTTTTTGGCCTCTCCAATATATTTCTGGCCAGACTTTGTGGTTTGGAAGATGCATGCCAGAATTTCAATATATATTTTTTGTTTTGATTTTATTATACATGTGTTATGTATTTTATCCACCAAGAATGAATTAACAATATTAAGGTTTTTGTTGATCAATGTTACAATTTCTTATATATGTAACTAAATATGGCCTTATTAATTATCCATTTTTTGGTAACATTTTCATAGAAAATGTGTGCTCTTGCTAATTGGACAGATATGCGAAGTAGGCTTATGTTGTCAATTTAAACATTTACCAAAAAGTCAAAAGGAGCATCATATATTTTGAATTTTTCTATAAAACTAAAAGGTTTGATGAATGTGCCAAATATACAAAGCTTGAAATGGGTTTTATGGAAAGTTTTCATAGAAAACATTAATTTGTGTAATTGTGTTTGACCCTATCAATCAGAATCATTCACAAATCTAGGCACAAAATAGAACACCAAGTTAGTAATTACCAAGTCCTGGGAGCCTCTTGTTAATATTTTCCAAAAAACTAAAGGATATTTCATTGTGCTATTGTAGAGTTGATTTTACAGACAGGAATACGTCAATGAGTTTTTACTACATACAACATTTGATCCCCTTTGTTTTAAACAATATTAACAGGTTTGGGCAGATGCTGCAGTACAGATCTTTTTCTCTTTGTCGCCATGCTGGGGAGGTTTGATAACTTTATCCAGTTATAACAAGTTCCGTAATAACTGTTTCCTGTGAGTATTTACAGAGCATGGATCCAGTTTTTCTGGCCCAGTCAGTTTAAAAGATATGATACATTTTAGTAGTTGCTTCATTTATATCATAATAATAGAGTTTGTACATGTCAAGTATCAGTGAAAGATAAACAGGTAAATACAAATTATAACTCACCATGTTCATTTAGTAGAGAACTGGAAAAAAATCTCAAAACACTAGCAATGTTTTGCAAGGCTATAAACTAGAAACAATAAATTCCTGTTCCATCTTGTTAAAAACAATATTTGTGTGAGATTTTTCAAGTGCAATTTTTTGATGTCAAGTGTAATTGTCAGGTATTAAAACAGCAAGGATTTTTATTCTCACCTGAGTAGTCAATTGTACAGGGAGGTGAAACCAATTAGTCCCTACTTGTTATCAGGAAGATGTAACTGACACATTTTAGCCTTCATATTGTATTTTTTTGTGGTTTTCTTGATATTTTACTTGTTTATACTTGGCAGTGCAGACTCTGTCATAGCATTCCATTTACTTCTTTGATATACCTGAATTGCAGATATTTTTCATATACTGACTGCTTAAAATACATATTATTTATTCCTGTTTTTCTTCAGAAAAATCATGATGGTTACTAGTATCACAATCACCATCATTGGCCTCTGTCAGTTGAGTAAAGTATTAAAGTGAAAAACTTGGAAAACGAAAGTAATAAGATAAGCTGAAAAACATTCAAATATTGTGTCCAAGAACTGACAGATTTCTTTCATAAATTTGTGAGGGTTATGTAACTTTAATAGAAAGATTAAGTTTAAGCAGTTGTAGTAATTTATTATTGAATGTTACACTTGTAAAAGCACAGTGTTAGTACATGGTAAGCTACATGATTTTATGGATCTATATATTTGCTGCTCATAACATAATCTACAAAGAGGCACCTTTAATTTATGCTGCTTTTTGTTTACCAATACACTGACATTTGTCCGGATTCATGGATTTCTAAGGATGATAATAGAGAGAAGAAATTCGATCAGTTATTTTAGTCATTTATTGCTTAAACTTTTTTACAAAACACCTGGTAAACAACTCAAAATAAAATTCTTTCATCGAATGTCAATGCCTGTGTACTACAATGACTACAGTTATATCGGAACTTTTTCCGTTTCTTAATAGTGATGCTATAGTCGTGTCTGTGATGGATTGTGTAACAAGTGTGTTCGCTGGGCTGGTGATATTTGCTATTATTGGATACATGGCACATGAACTAAATGTAAAACTAGATGAAGTGGCAAGCGAAGGTATGTACAAAATAAACAATCCTCTAATGGTATTGTGTTTCTTGTTAGGCATTGTGTGTACTCTCTTTCCAGTGTGGTAATTGATAGTAAAATTGTAGCTCCTATTATAATTTCTGACTTAAGTTACACTGTGATGGTTTTATTTCAGGTGCTGGTTTAGCCTTTGTTGTATACCCAGAGGTTGTGACAAAGTTACCCATATCGCAGCTGTGGTCTGTGTTATTTTTTGCCATGCTAATAACCCTTGGACTAGGGACACAGGTGAATGTCAGTGAAAACAATACCAGTGAATGTATGAATATTATTCAATTATGGACTTCTGAAGAGGTCAATACATGTTATATGGACCTTGTATAATGATATTCGGACCGATGACTGTTGGTCAGTATCTTTATACAAGGTCCATATAAAGCTTATTGACAGAATTAAAAGTCCTAAATATAACATGAAAACCACATCTAAAATTTCAATCTGTATGCCTGCTCATATTGTTTATTGATTGAATTATGAACTCAAACTGGAACAAATATTTGGATCTATATTAAGTTACAAGCCTGATAAATACGGGTTCTATTTATAGTAACATAATTGAATTATATATAGTAAATATAGAAACATAGTGTCAATATTATTTACAAATAGAAAAAAGACATTCAGAATACCTTTGATTGTGAAAATACTTAGAATATTTTTTAATCTTTATATCTGACTTGTCATTTTAACTACAAAGTAACTTAATGTTAAATATTTTTGAACAATAAAAGAATACTTGATTCTGTAAAACATGTTTTATTTTATTTACAGATTGCTACTGTTACGACAGTTCATACCACGTTGTTGGATTGTTTTCCACATATTTTCCGTGTAAATGGCCGACGTAAGATATACCTGTTAGCCATGATTGCCTGCACTTGTTTTCTGATTGGACTTGCCTTTTGTACTCAGGTATTGGTTGTTGTTCAGTTCAGATTTATATTGTATGTACATGTAAATTGGAAATTTTAATGGATATATGTGTTGAAAAAGCACTGAAGTACACCTATAGATAAATTCACATGTCTATAACAGTTTAATAATCCAGAAATGCATCACTGTTTTTGTCTCGCCTGCGACGAAAGTTGCTGGAGGCGAGACATATGTATGGGAATCCGGCGGCGGCGGCGTAAACACTTGACATCTTGCTTCATATCTTTGTAAGCCCAAGCCTTAGGTCCATCAAATTTGGTCCAGAGGTAGCTTATGATGAGTACTTGCCAGTCAGTCACCTGTCACCTGACCTTGACCTCAATTTCACGGTCCAGCGACTACGTTAAAGTTTTTGGGTTACGACAGTTCCTCTGTAACTACGCATGGTAGGATGACAATATTTGGTGTATAGGTTGCTGATGACTAGTACATGACTGTCTGGTAGGTGTCACCTGACCTTGACCTCAATTTCACGGTCCAGCGACTACGTTAAAGTTTTTGGGTTACGACAGTTCCTCTGTAACTACGCATGGTAGGATGACAATATTTGGTGTATAGGTTGCTGATGACTAGTACATGACTGTCTGGTAGGTGTCACCTGACCTTGACCTCAATTTCACGGTCCAGTGACTACGTTAAAGTTTTTGGGTTACGACAGTTCCTCTGTAACTACTCATGGTAGGATGACAATATTTGGTGTATAGGTTGCTGATGACTAGTACATGACTGTCTGGTAGGTGTCACCTGACCTTGACCTCAATTTCACGGTCCAGCGACTACGTTAAAGTTTTTGGGTTATGACAGTTCCTCTGTAACTACACATAGTAGGATGACAATATTTGGTGTATAGGTTGCTGATGACTAGAACATGACTGTCTGGTAGGTGTCACCTGACCTTGACCTCAATTTCACGGTCCAGCGACTACGTTAAAGTTTTTGGGTTACGACAGTTCCTCTGTTACTACACAGGGTAGGATGACAATATTTGGTGTATAGGTTGCTGATGACTAGTACATGACTGTCTGGTAGGTGTCACCTGACCTTGACCTCAATTTCATGGTCCAGCGACTACTTTAAAGTTTTTGGGTTACGATAGTTCCTCTGTAACTACGCATGGTAGGATGACAATATTTGGTATATAGGTTGCTGATGAATAGTACATGACTGTCTGGTAGGTTCCACCTGACCTTGACCTCAATTTCACGGTCCAGCGACTACGTTAAAGTTTTTGGGTTACGGCTGTTCCCCTGTAACTATGCAGGGTATGGTGACAATATTTAGTATACAGGCCGCTGCTGATATTTAATGCTATTTACGTAATGCTTATGACGAAATTTATTTTCGTTACTGATGGGGAATGCAGGCGAGACGTTTTTCTGTGTCCACACTTGTTTCTCATTATGGAGACAGCATGGTACCTATTTTTAGCCTGTTCACATATCCTTGTCTCAACCCATGGGTTAGATAAGAATTGCATGCTTCTTTTTCAGGTACAAATCTATTGTTATGTCAACTGTCTGTTCAGCAATGAAAATCGTAATGTATTTGGCTTTGCTGTATTTGTTTATGAGACACAAATTAATCTCGCTAAAAGTTTAAATGCATGATCCAGTAACACAATTAAGTAAACATACATTAAAGAGCAGTCTTATGACAGCAAACAGATCTTCATAAATAAGAAATAAGTTACAGTATTGTTGTCTCGCCTGCGACTGGAGGCGAGACATATGTATGGGAATCCGGCAGCGGCGGCGGCGTAAACACTTGACATCTTGCTTCATATCTTTGTAAGCCCAAGCCTTAGGTCCATCAAATTTGGTCCAGAGGTAGCTTATGATGAGTACTTGCCAGTCAGTCACCTGTCACCTGACCTTGACCTCAATTTCACGGTCCAGCGACTACGTTAAAGTTTTTGGGTTACGACAGTTCCTCTGTAACTACGCATGGTAGGATGACAATATTTGGTGTATAGGTTGCTGATGACTAGTACATGACTGTCTGGTAGGTGTCACCTGACCTTGACCTCAATTTCACGGTCCAGCGACTACGTTAAAGTTTTTGGGTTACGACAGTTCCTCTGTAACTACGCATGGTAGGATGACAATATTTGGTGTATAGGTTGCTGATGACTAGTACATGACTGTCTGGTAGGTGTCACCTGACCTTGACCTCAATTTCACGGTCCAGTGACTACGTTAAAGTTTTTGGGTTACGACAGTTCCTCTGTAACTACTCATGGTAGGATGACAATATTTGGTGTATAGGTTGCTGATGACTAGTACATGACTGTCTGGTAGGTGTCACCTGACCTTGACCTCAATTTCACGGTCCAGCGACTACGTTAAAGTTTTTGGGTTATGACAGTTCCTCTGTAACTACACATAGTAGGATGACAATATTTGGTGTATAGGTTGCTGATGACTAGAACATGACTGTCTGGTAGGTGTCACCTGACCTTGACCTCAATTTCACGGTCCAGCGACTACGTTAAAGTTTTTGGGTTACGACAGTTCCTCTGTTACTACACAGGGTAGGATGACAATATTTGGTGTATAGGTTGCTGATGACTAGTACATGACTGTCTGGTAGGTGTCACCTGACCTTGACCTCAATTTCATGGTCCAGCGACTACTTTAAAGTTTTTGGGTTACGATAGTTCCTCTGTAACTACGCATGGTAGGATGACAATATTTGGTATATAGGTTGCTGATGAATAGTACATGACTGTCTGGTAGGTTCCACCTGACCTTGACCTCAATTTCACGGTCCAGCGACTACGTTAAAGTTTTTGGGTTACGGCTGTTCCCCTGTAACTATGCAGGGTATGGTGACAATATTTAGTATACAGGCCGCTGCTGATATTTAATGCTATTTACGTAATGCTTATGACGAAATTTATTTTCGTTACTGATGGGGAATGCAGGCGAGACGTTTTTCTGTGTCCACACTTGTTTCTCATTATGGAGACAGCATGGTACCTATTTTTAGCCTGTTCACATATCCTTGTCTCAACCCATGGGTTAGATAAGAATTGCATGCTTCTTTTTCAGGTACAAATCTATTGTTATGTCAACTGTCTGTTCAGCAATGAAAATCGTAATGTATTTGGCTTTGCTGTATTTGTTTATGAGACACAAATTAATCTCGCTAAAAGTTTAAATGCATGATCCAGTAACACAATTAAGTAAACATACATTAAAGAGCAGTCTTATGACAGCAAACAGATCTTCATAAATAAGAAATAAGTTACAGTATTGTTGTCTCGCCTGCGACTGGAGGCGAGACATATGTATGGGAATCCGGCAGCGGCGGCGGCGTAAACACTTGACATCTTGCTTCATATCTTTGTAAGCCCAAGCCCTAGGTCCATCAAATTTGGTCCAGAGGTAGCTTATGATGAGTACTTGCCAGTCAGTCACCTGTCACATGACCTTGACCTCAATTTCACGGTCCAGCGACTACGCTAAAGTTTTTGGGTTACTACAGTTCCTCTGTAACTACGCATGGTAGGATAACAATATTTGGTGTATAGGTTGCTGATGACTAGTACATGACTGTCTGGTAGGTGTCACCTGACCTTGACCTCAATTTCACGGTCCAGCGACTACGTTAAAGTTTTTGGGTTACTACAGTTTCTCTGTAACTACGCATGGTAGGATGACAATATTTGGTGTATAGGTTGCTGATGACTAGTACATGACTGTCTGGTAGGTGTCACCTGACCTTGACCTCAATTTCACGGTCCAGCGACTACGTTAAAGTTTTTGGGTTACGACAGTTCCTCTGTAACTACGCATGTTAGGACGACAATATTTGGTATATAGGTTGCTGATGACTAGTACATGACTGTCTGGTAGGTGTCACCTGACCTTGACCTCAATTTCACGGTCCAGCGACTACATTTATGTTTTTGGGTTACGACAGTTCCTATGTAACTACACATGGTAGGATGACAATATTTGGTGTAATGGTTGCTGATGACAAGTACATGACTGTCTGGTAGGTGTCACCTGACCTTGACCTCAATTTCACGGTCCAGCGACTACATTAAGGTTTTTGGGTTACGATAGTTCCTCTGTAACTACACATGGTAGGATGACAATATTTGGTATATAGGTTGCTGATGACAAGTACATGACTGTCTGGTAGGTTCCACCTGACCTTGACCTCAATTTCACGGTCCAGCGACTACGTTAAAGTTTTTGGGTTACGGCTGTTCCCCTGTAACTATGCAGGTTATGGTGACAATATTTTGTATACAGGCCGCTGCTGATATTTAATGCTATTTACGTAATGCTTATGACGAAATTTATTTTCGTTACTGATGGGGAATGCAGGCGAGACGTTTTTCTGTGTCCACACTTGTTATATTTTTTATTGTGACCTAATGATAATAATGTCATGGAAAAGTCATATTGTTGCTTTCCTGTTTGTTGGCAGACAGTTTTGAAATCAAAAACTTTGACTCTAGCTAGCTAAATGGGAGCTACAATTTATAATACGATAAAATTGTGAATCGTGTTCTTTGCTGATTACAGCAATATAAAAATTAGCACAACCATTCTATGGATATGCAAGCCAATGGTTTTTGTCTCGCCTGCGACGAAAGTCGCTGGAGGTGAGACATATGTATGGGAATCCATCGGCTGCGGCGGCTTAAACACTTGACATCTTCATATATTTGTAAGCCGAAGCCCTAGGTCCATCAAATTTGGTCCAGAGGTAGCTTATGATGAGTACTTGCCAGTCAGTCACCTGACCTTGACCTCAATTTCATGCTCCAGCAACTACGTTAAAGTTTTTGGGTTATGACTGTTCCTCTGTAACTACGCATGGTAGGATGACAATATTTGGTGTATAGGTTGCTGATGACTAGTACATGACTGTCTGGTAGGTGTCACCTGACCTTGACCTCAATTTCACGGTCCAGCGACTACGTTAAAGTTTTTGGGTTACTACAGTTTCTCTGTAACTACGCATGGTATGATGACAATATTTGGTGTATAGGTTGCTGATGACCAGTACATGACTCTCTGGTAGGTGTCACCTGACCTTGACCTCAATTTCACGGTCCAGCGACTACGTTAAAGTTTTTGGGTTACGACAGTTCCTCTGTAACTACGCATGGTAGGATGACAATATTTGGTGTATAGGTTGCTGATGACTAGTACATGACTGTCTGGTAGGTGTCACCTGACCTTGACCTCAATTTCACGGTCCAGCGACTACGTTAAAGTTTTTGGGTTACGACAGTTCCTCTGTAACTACGCATGGTAGGATGACAATATTTGGTGTATAGGTTGCTGATGACTAGTACATGACTGTCTGGTAGGTGTCACCTGACCTTGACCTCAATTTCACGGTCCAGCGACTACGTTAAAGTTTTTGGGTTACGACAGTTCCTCTGTAACTACCCATGGTAGGATGACAATATTTGGTGTATAGGTTGCTGATGACTAGTACATGACTGTCTGGTAGGTGTCACCTGACCTTGACCTCAATTTCACAGTCCAGCGACTACGTTAAAGTTTTTGTATTGGGACAGTTCCTCTGTAACAATGCATGGTATGGTGACAATATTTGGTATGAAGGCAGCTGCTGATATTTAATGCTATTTACGTAATGCTTATGACGAAATTTATTTTCGTTACTGATGCTGAATGCAGGCGAGACATTTTTCTGTGTCCACACTTGTTTAAATTTTTATGAGAACAGAAATGCGCAGTTACCAAGCTGGATGGCATTGATTTATTATTCAATTATGGACTTCAAAAAATGTCTTCCTGTTAAGCTTACTTGGACCACATGTCAATGTGTCTTGCTATCGGTTTTCTTTTCATCGTGTAAAACTTTTAAGAAAAACTTGCTGAAACCACATCCAATCAAAACTAACAAATTAAAAATTGTAACTGATCGCCCTAAATTCCAAATAATATTGCCACAATGGCTGAACATAGAACACGGTGGGTCAACATATATATATCAGGCTATTTCTTGAAAACTTTACATGATGAAGGGATTTGTAGACAGCAGCAAAAATGATAGCATGATAAGATCTATAATTTAAGTCTGCATAACCAGAATTGTCAGTAGATTCATATAGAAGGTATTGCCCTAATGTTTTGTTGTGTTTTTGGTTATGGGTGTTAAAATAGACAAATATACCCTAAACAACAAACAAAGACAAGATCTACAAACAAGTTGACATTACCTGTATTGTCAATGGATTCCTTATAAGGAGATATTGCATTTTGATGACTGATTTTCCCCATTCCTTCTTGTTTTTTTTTATACCCCCGCTTGACAGAGTCGGGGGTATAGTGGTCCTCATGTCCGTCCTTCCGTCCGTCTTTCCGTCCGTCCTTTCGTCCGTCCACATTTGGTTTCCGGATGATAATTCAAAAAGTTTACATCTGATTTGAATGAAACTTTGGGATATTGTTATATATCAGGTTGGTAAGAAGCCTATTGATTTAGGTTTCCGGATGATAATTCAAAAAGTTTACATCTGATTTGAATTAAACTTTGGGATATTGTTATATATCAGGTTGGTAAGAAGCCTATTGATTTAGGTGGAAATCAGTCAAATTTCAAGGTTCGCAGTCCACGAAAAACGTTAGGAATTTTAACAAAAACTTGGTTTCCGGATGATAATTCAAAAAGTTTACATCAGATTTGAATGAAACTTTGGGATATTGTTATATATCAGGTTGGTAAGAAGCCTATCTATTTTGGGGGAAATCCATCAAATTTCAAGGTTCGCAGTCTATGAAAAACGTTAGGAATTTTAACACAAATGTTGTTTTTGGACAAAAACTCAAAAAGTTTGCATCAGATTTTAATGAAACTTTGGGATTTTGTGATATATCATGTTGGTAAAAAGCCTTTTAATTTGGTGAGAAATCGGTCAAATTTCAAGGTCGCAGTCCATGAAAAACGTTAGAAATTTTTACAAAAAGTTGTTTCCAGACAATAACTCTAAAAGTTTGCATCTGATTTGAATGAAACTTTTGGATATTATTATATATTATGTTGGTAAGAAGCCTATCGCTTTTGGGGGAAATCTGTCAAATTTCCAGGTCACAGTCCACGAAAAACTTTAGAACTTTTTACAAAAGTGGGGGTATCAATGATCGCTAGATCAACTTTGTCTAGTTTGGTATTATCTTGAAAACTGAAATAGAAATTGAACAGCACAAATTATAGCATGACTAGGTTTCCTATAAACAAGTCAACAACGAACATTCGAAACAATTGTGAACTAAAACAATTAATTGATAAGATGATAACTGTTATTTTTCAGGGAGGGATGTTTATTCTTCAACTGTTTGACAACTATGCTGCTACTTATTCCTTGCTTTTGATTGGTTTAGTGGAGTGTTTGGCTGTTGCTTGGGTGTATGGTAAGTTAATGATTTATAACATTAAAACATTTTGTGAAAAAATTCTTACTTTTTATTGTAATATTATATTAAATAAATTCTGCAAATATAGCTTTTTTTAAAGTTTTTAATAGATATTTCACATTTTTTTATGAATGTAGGTGCTGATAAGTTTATAGTGGATATAGAACTGATGTTGGGAAAACGACCTAGTGTTTTGTGGAAGTACAGCTGGAAATTTGTAGCTCCTTTAGCATTACTGGTAAATCTTTACTATGTATAGTGTGGACTAAACAGTCACCATCATTATGTTAAAAATTTCACAACAATTATTTTCTTTTAAATTAACACAATTATTTTACCGCCCGTATGTCCGTCTGTTCCATATAACTTTTGTAACAGTTTTCTCAGAAACAACCAATCACAACCACTTTAATATGTGACCTTACCATGTGTTCCTATATTGCGAGTACTGATTTCAGGTCTGTCGCATATCTACTTATTGTATACAGACTTTTCAATGATGTGAATAGCTGGGGTATATTGTACTAGTTTAGACTGTAAAAAAAATTTTCTTATGTATTGGTTGTCTTTTTGTACATTTATTTATATTTTAATTTCGTTTAAATACTCAATACATGAGCAAAGTTGGTTATTTCGTATAACCTAACTTGGTTTTTAGCTCACCTGACCCAAAGGGTCATGTGAGCTATTGTTATCACTTTGCGTCCGTCGGCGTCGTCGGCGGCGGCGGCGGCGCGTCTGTAAACTTTTTACATTTTAATCTTCTTCTCTGAAACCACTTGGCCAATTGAAACCAAACTTGGCCATAATGTTCATTGGATGGACCTTTACAAAGTTTGTGTTTTTTATTTTGATTGGTAAACCAATATGGCCGCCACCTCAAGACTTAGTTTAACATAGGACCCTATGGGAAAAAAGTTAAAAAGGGCTTCTTCTTTGAAACCGTTTAACCAATCAAAACAAAACTTACTAGCAATATTGTTTAGATGGTCCTCTATAAAGTTTGTGTTTTAGATGGAATTGGAAATTCAAAATGGCCGCCACTGCGGGACTTAGTTTAACATAGAACCCTATGGGAAAAAGTTTTAAAAGGCTTCTTCTCTGAAACCGGTTAATTAATGGAAACAAAAACTTACTAGCAATATTGTTTGGATGGTCCTCTATAAAGTTAGTGTTTTTTATGGCAATTGGAAATTCAAAATGGCTGCCACCGCAGGACTTAATTTAACATAGGACCCTATGGGAAAAAGTTTGAAAGGCTTCTTTTCTGAAACCGGCCAACCAATGGAAACAAAACTTACTAGCAATATTGTTTGGATGGTCCTCTATAAAGTTAATGTTTTTTATCCCAATCTGATATTCAAAATGGCCGCCACCGCAGGACTTAGTTTAACATTGGACCCTATGGGAAAAATGTTAAAAAGGGCTTCTTCTCTGAAACCGGTTAACCAATCAAAACAAAACTTACTAGCAATATTGTTTGGATGGTCCTCTATAAAGTTTGTGTTTTTTATGGCAATTGGAAATTCAAAATGGCTGCCACTGCAGGACTTAGTTTAACATAGAACCCTATGGGAAAAAGTTTTAAAAGGCTTCTTCTCTGAAACCGGTTAATCAATGGAAACAAAAACTTACTAGCAATATTGTTTGGATGGTCCTCTATAAAGTTAGTGTTTTTTATGGCAATTGGAAATTCAAAATGGCTGCCACTGCAGGACTTAATTTAACATAGGACCCTATGGGAAAAAGTTTGAAAGGCTTCTTTTCTGAAACCGGCCAACCAATGGAAACAAAACTTACTAGCAATATTGTTTGGATGGTCCTCTATAAAGTTAATGTTTTTTATCCCAATCTGATATTCAAAATGGCCACCACCGCAGGACTTAGTTTAACATTGGACCCTATGGGTAAAAGGTTAAAAAGGGCTTCTTCTCTGAAACCGGTTAACCAATCAAAACAAAACTTACTAGCAATATTGTTTGGGTGGTCCTTTATAAAGTTTATGATTTTTATGCCAACTGGAAATTCAAAATGGCCGCTACCGCAGGACTTAGTTTAACATAGGACCCTATGGGAAAAAGTTTTTAAAGGCTTCTTCTCTGAAACCGGTTAATCAATGGAAACAAAAACTTACTAGCAATATTGTTTGGATGGTCCTCTATAAAGTTTATGTTTTTTATGGCAATTGGAAATTCAAAATGGCCGCTACCGCAGGACTTAGTTTAACATACGACCCTATGGGAAAAAGTTTTTAAAGGCTTCTTCTCCGAAACCTGTTAATCAATGGAAACAAAAACTTACTAGCAATATTGTTTGGATGGTCCTTTATAAAGTTTATGTTTTTTATGGCAATTGGAAATTCAAAATGGCCACCTCCCCCGCAGGACTTAGTTTAACATAGGACCATATGGGCAAATAAAAAAATTCTCTATACAACTAATTAACCAATGAAACAAAGCTTTCTAGTAATATTGTTTGGATGGTCCTATTTAAAGTTTATTGAAAATTACTTTAACATCAGGGAAATGCCATCTTCATTGCCTATAAAATCAGGTGAGCGATAAAGGCTCTTAAGAGCCTCTGTTCAGCAAGTGACTGATTTGCGACGTCATAATAGGATGTATTGATGACGTTGACTATACATGAATTCTTCCTCAAACAAAGTGACGACACTACAATTGTGAATTGCAAATATTATTTGAATACTTGTAAAATATTGTTCTTGTTACTTCATTTTTACTATAGAATTTAAAATATAAGGTTTGTTTTCAATTGTTGGTTAGATTATTGGATAGAAGCGGTTTATGTTGCAGCGTAAATCGATCCAAAGTCGTTTATATCCAATAATCTAACCAGCAATTGAAAACAAACTTTAAATACACTTAATTTACTTTATCTGAAAAAACATAAACATACTTAACATAATTTATGTATGGGATTCTCACTCAGAACTGCTACGTTCTCCCCCTGTAAAAACTGGAGGCCACGAAATACCTGAAAAATTACTGAAAGGGTATAAAACAACATTGGAACAATTATGAGCATCATAAGATTTTCCTGTGTTATTACCACTCTGGTGGGATATTAAAGATTAAATTGTAAAAATTTAACAAACAGCTGCTCTGCTCATGCACCTTGCTGTTTTTCAGTCGTTGTTTGTTTGTCTGTTCTTGTAAAATTAACGTAGTGGGGTGGAACCTGATTTTATTTATTTGATATATAAACAAAAACTACTAATATATTATGTCAATATTGCAGGGTATTCTTGTATTCTCCTGGATAGATTTTAAGCCATCAAAATATGACAAATATGTATTTCCTGGATGGTCAGATGCTTTGGGTTTCATTTTGAGTTTCTCTTCAATTCTCTTGATACCGATAGTGGCTATATATAAAGTTGTAACAGCCAGTCGTGGTTCTGATGCCAGTTTAATGGAGGTAAGTGTATTGTCTTCTGTCAAATTATAGCCAATGAAACCAGCATTTTGAAACAAACCTGTTAAATTGTTAATCTCACAAATGTAACAAGTAATCAGAAAATTTTTCAGCTAGTTCTAACACGTACAGAAAAGACTTCTTCATTTCTGAAATGTAATATAGAAAAATGGGGTTTTTTTTAAATGTGGGAGTGATCAGTTTTTGGATGTGAATAAATGATAAAACCTGCTGGCATGTCAAAACTAGATTTGTTTGATAAAGATGTGAAATTAAAAAAAATAAAACCAGTACTGTGAAACAAGTCAATCAAATAACAATTGATAAAAACAGTCTTGTATGATAATTAGGTCAGATTACTTACTTCCAGATTATGGCTTATAAAACTAGCTTGGAATGTCTGTCAAATATTGTGGGTAAATAGACTTGAAAACTTCTTAAGTACAATACAGACTTGTATATGTAACTATTTTCAGGTAATTAAGAAGTTGTCAAGTCCAACAGATGACTGGGGCCCTGTTTCTAAAGAACACAAGGCTGAAAGACGGTTAATGGAAGGAACTGCAAGCCAATTTGAATCTCAAGTACCATTCATGGGGTCAAAGTTCACGGAAGGCCCTGAACAAGATACACAAGTATAAATATCCATCAATAACGATTTGTTTGTTGAAATAATCTTCAAGTAGGGCATAATTTTATTTTGTAAAATTTTCAAAAGTCAAAGTAAATAACAAAAAAATTTAATTGTCCATTGTAAATTGTACTAGAAAAAAAATCATGATTAGATATATTTTGAAGAATTTGAGACGAAAATCCAAAATTTGTACATGTTGTCAAATGTTAATGGTGCTATATTGTGTTTAATGAAGTCAAATAAATATGATAGATGATTAAGTATATAAGGATTAAGGTCCTGATTTCAAGCTTTATATAATAATTTAATGTTTGGCTAAAACAAACTCAATCTAATTTGCAGTAGAAAACTTTGTATATAAATTTTACAAATATTGCACATCAGTAATCTGTATGCATTTAAAGGTAACAGCAGAGAAATGTGTTTTATTTAATCGTCTGTCTTATTTTCTGAGTAGAGTAAACTTTTGTGATAAATTTACTATGTTTTCTAGTCTTAAATGTCAATATTTAGACATTGATTATGGTAGCTGGAATATCAGAATTTTTAAGCTTTCTGTGCAAGCAACTTGACTAGGCACATCAATGATATTTTTAACTTTTCTTTTAATATAAAATAAGGATTTACCTCAAAATGGACCTTTTACACAATAAAATAGTATTGTTACTTCATAATGTATCTTTACTTTTCCAACCCGTTGAAATAATTCTTTTTTATGCCCCAGCGACGACATGTAGGGGGGCATTAAGTACAGAGGATTTCCATCAAGATTTTCACAGAAACCATACTTGAGAACAATTTAAAATTTAACAGGGTGGTATAGTATCACAAGTTGTACTTCTTAAGCGACTTTCAGACCTGTCGGACAACTACTTCCTGTTTGGGACTGCATTAAGCGGGGGCACATTCTTTGATTTTTTAACCAAATAAAACCGCTTTTAATCCTGAAAAGCAATTTATTTGGGATTAACTAATGACAAATATTTTGTAAAGATTAAATTTTTACTAAATTCAGTGTTTTGGGTAAAATTATTATCTTAAACACCATAAAACATTGCCATATTGTCATGTATAGTAATTATCCTTTATACACCCCAGCTACCTCAACCTTATTAATTCCCTCTGTTAATGAAAATCTGTATATATCAATACTAATAATTAATTTTTAAGAGAGATGTCTCAGTTTTGAATTGTTTTCTCCAGTATGTATAATTGTTGACAGTATAGTACATATGTTCATTTACAGGTTGGTAGCTTTTATATTTTATAATGAATGTAATAATATTTTGCTATGATGAACAGTCAAAAAATGTTTTTAACTTGTAGTATTGATATTTCTATTAAGTCTTATAAGATTCTGTATAGTGTTAGCTGTTTGCTCAATTAGTTTTGAGGATGAACAAACTTAGTAATTGAATTTTGAAGGCAGCTGAACACATTTTTAGTGACTGCAGCTTGTCATTTTATGGTTTTACATACTTGTAATAGTTTTTTAACAGACAGTGATGTCTACAAATTATTTATGCTTGAATGAATTTTAAAATATCTTTTTTTTTTCTGTGTTATCACTTATTTTTACTTTGTGTATATTTCCAGTTTTACTTTGTGTATATTTCCAGTAAGTTTCTTATAAGTTAGGTTACTAATCTTGTTGACAATTAACATGAAATAATTATAAGGTCTTCAATATCTAAGTAAATTTTATTGTAAGTAAATTAAACTGTCAATTTAAGTCAGTGAAATAATGTTGGTCACTACGGAAACAGACTCGGATTGTTTATGTTAAACAATTACAGCTGTTTTACATTGACAGCATTCACTCTGATTTTGTTAAACAATTACAGCTGTTTTCCATTGACAGCATTCACTCTTATGGTTTAAGGTTTACAATACAAGGAAATAAGTCCAATGTGAACTACTTTGGGGTTTATATTTTTGTTCTGAATATACTGGACGTTCAGTTTACATGTAAATAGACCAACATTTATGTTCTATTTACACAGTATTCTGGTTTATTCAGAGTTAAATACAGACAGGTTTTACTGTCAAATATATACCAAATATTTCTGATAGAAATTAGAAATATACTAACATATAGCCCATATAGGGCACAAAGCAGGATCAGATACTAATGGTTATATTTACCTGTAAGTAAAATTCACCTCAGGATGTACATACATATTACATGCATTATGTGCAGGTACAACTACCTGTATCACATAGAGACAGTTGTGTACATTCGTATCGCTATAAGACACTTAGCGGAATGTTTGCAAATGTCAAAACTTGTTACAGGTAGTTGTACCTACACTTAAATGTACTTAAAAAAAAACTGAATGTTTAAAGTTTAGAATTTAACATTCAACGAAGCATTTGTTCATAAAATATAGTCCCTAATGTCACATGTATTATGATGTCGCATTTCATTCATAGAATGATAATCATTAACTAAATCATGGGTTATACCATTGATTGTGACGTCATGGGTTATACCATTGATTGTGACGTCATGGGTTATACCATTGATTGTGACGTCATGGGTTATACCATTGATTGTGACGTCAAAAAGTAGTACCGACAAAAGTACACCAATATAGATGATACAAGGTTTTGTATCACATAGGTTGTATCAATCGCTTTTTGTCAGATTTTGACAAAATACATACTTAATTTAAGATAAAACATATTATTATGTTTTTTATTCCAGTTTCTTTCACTTTGTGAATCTCGTTTATATCTATATGACATTGTAGTATTTGATATCAAATATTTGCTTTAATTGTTACACCAATTTGAATCTCTTGTGCCAATGTAAAAAATTGCTTCATGACTTTGTTGATGAATCTCAGATGTTCTACTTTTAAATAATGCTGTTAATTTACTTTTGACAAGAGAACAGATCATTATTCAACAAAAACAAGATCTTTAGTTATTTTCATTGTTTAAATACTTAATGAGTTTATTTGCATTTTATTGTTGTAAGTAAGAATTGCTAAATCTCGGTTAAAGAAGGTGCTAAAAGTATCAACCACTATTGCTGTTTTATTCGATAATTAGCATTTTTTCATTACCAGCTCTCAAAAATATGTATACTAAGTGTTGACGTATTGTGGAAAGGGTTTTTTGCGTGAAAAATGAAAACTGCTTACCACGTATGGTTCAGCTTATGCTCCTTTTGTAGATCAAGAAAACTACTTTTTGAAATCAATAATTATTTTCTCGAGATATTCAGCGTTTTGAAACATGACAGTGTTTAAATTTTGAAAGGGCGATTTTCCCTACTAAAATTTGACCTTAATTAGAACGGAAGTGTACTTTAGGAACAGTCAAGTGTTGTCTACTCGAAATCCTTCGGGTGATGTCGTCTGCAGTTAAGGCGGGAAAAGTCTCGCCGTTTGTCCAAGTACCATTAAAGTCACGAAAGCAGACGAACATTTGTAAACATCGTAAGGTCCCTTCAGAAACAAAAGTCTAGGACAATTTGTAAAAACTTAACACCAGAGGAATATTATAAAACATGGACAGGTTATCGTATCTACATTTTTTCTACTGACTTTTCGTAATAAAAAGGTAAAATATAGAATAATGAAAAAATGCAAGCAAACTTATTTTCCCAAGGGGGGTTGGCATTTAGTATAGTAACCAAGAAAGGTTCTTACCATTATTTATGTTGCATTGTGATCTTTTTTTTGTTAAAGTATTTACAGTAAAGTTTGCAGTTGAACATTTTTCTGTATTTACGTTTGAGTGTTGCAGTAATCAGAAGTCTTTGTGAATAAAGACATCCATATTTTATTTAGTTTATACAAAAGATTCAGTTTATTTAACTCAATTTATTAAGTCTCAATAAATGTGTAGCAATAAAAAAAATCTTCCAACTAGCACCAAAAATGACTTGCATTATTAACTTGATTTCAGTCACATACTCTTTATCTAAGGAATAAATAATGTATACTTTATTTGTGAGATGGATACTAATTGTAACTACTGTACCTTACAGAATGCAGTACAAAGTATTAATATATACTTATGACTAATTAATAGAATGCATATTGCATATTGTTTGTGACCTACATATATTTGAAAACCGTAGTCAGATAACCTCGTATTAGGTGCATCTCGTGCAAAAATCCCCTATTTGGCTTTTGCATGCACTTTACTGCTGGTAGTCGGCTTCAATATGCCTGAGCCTTAACGGTTTGTTAACATTGGAGTCACAAATGAATTCTTTAAAAATCGTATATTCATTATTTGTTGCAAAATAATGAAATTGTGAATTGTACTCATTTAAGTCTATTATCCTAATTGTGGAAGTATATGATAAAATGATAAATACATGGGCTGACTTGGTCTCAGTCTGATATGGTGGTGTCAGGATGCTCAGGCCAATATGGATTAGCCCATATATTAATCTATAACTATAACAAGTTCAAAATAGTCACATTATTATTCATTTCAAACCAACATCACAAGGTTTTAGTGTAAAAGATTCTTATATTAAGAGTCATGTACTGTTGAAAGGAGTGTTTATTCTGAAAGTTGATGAAAATTTTATCAACTGAATGTAAACAACTTGTATAAGGAAGTAACCTACTGCCTTTTTATAATGCTAGAATCTAGCACTCATGGCTTAAAGGTCATATACGTAGTATCATTTAAATGGTATATATATTATAGTATTAGCTTCTAGCGATGCTGGCTTAAAATGTCATATAAGCAGTATCATTTTAAAAATATATATATTATAGTATAAGCTTCTAGGGATGCTGGCTTAAAAGGTCATATAAACTATATTTGTCAAATATATAGTATTATGGAGTAGGCCTTGCCAAAATTGCAATATAGTCCTTTATTATTTATATATAATGTGCATTTCATAATTGATGTTACTTCCGAACACCCTTAAAGTGCCTCTAAATTCCAGTGGTCACCTGACATCTTTCTTTGTAATGATTATCAAAATGATTATAAATTTTTAAATATCGATTTAGAGATTGCAAAAAAATAGGAAATTTTTATTGTTATTTTTAAATATAACATTTATTTTTTATCGATGTCTATCTTTAAAATTAATTTTAGTGCTCTTCTCCATTCGCTTTGTGACAGTTTATTGACGGTATCAACTTCCAGATGAAAAAAATTTATATCAGCATTAAGCAGATTTTGATCACGTGACATGTAATTGCCATAGAGCTCACTGCTCTAAGCTGCCCATTGCCAGCTGTGCAGGCTTTTAGCTTCTAGCGATGCTGGCTTAAAAGGTCATTTAAACTATAACTAAATCCAAGATAGCTGTCACAATGTGAAATAAATTTACTACCAGCTTGTTGATCAGTTCGTTAGAAACTCGACAGGTTGAATTGATATCAAATTAAAAAGGTACATAAGAAAGTGTGTACTGCCTATATCTGAAATTAATGATCTATTGTTAAACACATTTGTTTGGGTTTGATTTGTTTATTTTTTTCTGTTTATCAGGTAGTATATAATTCAGGTGAGAGATATACTCTGTTTTTGGATTTTTTTTTATTTTGTCATATTTCACATATTGTATATATATTGTATCCAATAGTAAGGGCTGTCAGCCAAATTGTATATGGACTTTGGAAGGCAAATTTTTTCTACAAACACTACCTACACAATTTTTCAGGACCCCTAACCACCAATATATACTGAATATCATATGTCAATATCTATATCTCATGCTGCATGAACCTGAGAACCCTATATCACACCAAGGGACATAGGGTATGTCATTTAGTCAAGCAAAAAAATATTAATAATGTATAAAACAGCTGCATTTTACTGTAAATATATAATTTGATATTGAGTGCCTTTCAACCCACCATATACATATATTGGAGAAGCCCTATAATTTAGTTTATATACATATAATCTGTATAAGTCATGCATAGATATATTTTGCATTGTAAAGTCATGACAATATATTATAAATTGCCTTGCTATTATCAGTGTTTTAAATGAGGTATTATCAGCATTGCTCCAAGTTTAATTTGTACTGAGAACAAATCTTTGGAGCAAAGGAGTTGTAATTGTTTATAATGCTTTACATTTGTACAATCTTTTGCATCTGATACTATGTAGGGATGTAAAACTTCTATCATTTATTTCTTTATTGCATTCTAATACATTCTCACAAGCCTTTAACTTGCATATTTACAACAGTTTTTTTAATAAGAACAAGATAAAATTTACAAAGTTTATAAAAAAGCACCAGATAATATTTACAAAGTTTATAAAAAGAACAAGATAAACACTGACACAAATCTGTATTTGCCATTGCAGTCTTCTTTTAAAATTAATAGTTAATTGTTAACACTGCATTGTCATAAAATTTTCCAGTAGTTTTACATTGTATAAAGTTTACCAAGATCCTTTAATGTTTCTCTATGTTTTATAATGTTTGAATGATTCTTTTTTTTTACACATGTTATTGTAGAAATCTTTAAAGTTTAAAATGTGATTTTAATATACATTATTGTATTGGTTGTAATAAAAATACAATGATCATGTATGTTTGCTTTATAAAATATGATATCTTACTTGTCAATATATCACTGTGGTTTTATTAATTCCTACTTTGTGTGTCAAAATTAAAAAGAGCATTACTGTAAAACACAATATCGCACCCAGAATGTTTAAAACTATTTGGTTTGAGGGTGAGGAGGTAAGGGTAGCAATAAGCATGTTAAAATTAATTGTTTGGCTGAAATAAATGAATAAGAATTTTTACTTCAAAGTATGAAAATATTTTTTTCTATTAGTTTATATCAGAGGAAAGCAACTTCAATAAATTGCATATAGCTTTCATCATAAAGAATGCAGCATAGATGTTGAATATATTTGTGACCTTTTTACAGAAAGATGCTGTAATTCATTTTTTCTAATATTTCTCATGTTTGTACCTTTATCATCATACAGCCTTTTCTATCAACATTTTATGAAAATAGTATTTTGGGTGAAAATTATTTTAAATGTTGTGTTATAAGGATAAATGTTCTTAAACTTGTTTTATTAGAGTGATCTTTTTAAAATAAATAGCGAAAATCATAAACTTGAAGAGTAATCTAGCTTACAAACAAAGGGGTTCTTAAATGAGGATGTTTTTTTTCTGATCCTCATTTCAATGGTATCTCAGATATATAATATAATTAATTATTTTTGTTTTTATTTATTTTTTTTGTAATTGTTTTTAAATACTGTTTGCCTATCAAAAATGGATATAGTTTTATTAGCAGAATCTAATATTTTCAGAACACAGAGTAATTATCTCTGGCTCTGGTAGTCTTGTATTTCAAGTTTCAATCAATATATATCCATGAATCAAAATCTTATTAATTTTTGCTGTAAATTAGTATCTTACTTTTATTAAGTGAAATTACACAATTGCTACAAAGCGTTTGACACCCCCGCTGCTTTATAGTTCAGTCATGTATTACTATTATGTGATGAGCAATAAACATTAAAAAGAACGTATTTTTTAATTTATTGTTTGGTCATTATCATACCCCCGCTGATAAGAAGAGGGGGTATACTGGTTTACACCTGTCCAGGAGTTCGTCCATCCGTCCGTAGCAAAAAATTTCATTGCAGTTTTCTAAGCAACAGTAGCATGCAAAAGCCTGATATTTTGCATATTGCTTTATTCTGTAGTACCATATGGTGTATAGCCAATTTATGCTACCTCCTGTTTTCCGAATACTTTGATTTTTACACATCGTTGATATACATGCAAAATTTCCGTCGCAGTTTTCTAGGATGCAGTAGCCTGATATTTTGTATATTGCTTTATCCTATAGAACCACATGGTGCGATTTTATGCTCTTTGCATGCTTTGATCATCTACTTCTTATTTCCCCGAATACTTTTTGTGAAAGCGGTGGTATCACTAGTGAGCATTAGATCACAGTCCACACTTGTGTTATGGTACCTGATTAGCTCACCTTGGATCTGCCATCGAGAGGCCCTCTTCTATACTGTTCTTTGAGGCATGCAGAACAGCTCAGTGGGTCAAACACCGAAAAATTTCTAGTGCCCTGTAGAAATTTAAATGCCTTCTTATAAATTACAAAGCCGGTTGAAGCCGTATTGTATGTAAATGTTTATTGGCTGTTTCATTACAACGATTGTTTTTTGTTCCAATTTAAATTTTAGAATAGCTGTTATCGCGAAAAAAAACCTATGCACCAGATCTTTAAATTTTACTTCTTTTAAACATTTTAACTTACTAACGAAACCTCAGCCGTTATTGGATGGTCTGCAACAAAATTCATGTTTTGTATGTCAATTTGAATTTCTAAATAGCTACCACCGCAGTACTGATTAAAATGAATCCCATGGAAAAATATTCTAATAAGTTTTTTCTCGGAAACTGCAAGCCATATTTTATGTATGTATGTTTATTAAAATGTCTTCTACACAGTTTACAGTTTTTGTTCCGTACGGAAATCCATGACGGCTTTTAACGCAATATTAAGTTTCAATAAACGTTTGTGTGGAACAATGTTTGAAAATGCTATATTCACTTGATGAACCTCTGCTTAATTGACTGGGTTTTTTGTGTATAACATGACTTGTTTAAACTTTAGAAAATACCCTATTATTGCCTATATAGACTAGGCGGTGAGTAATACAGGCACATGAGAGCTTGTGGTATTAAAGAATAAATCTATTTGTTACACCACATAATGATTTAAAGCCTAATGTTTTATTTCTGGAGACTATCACTGGGATATACTACTACAGGCTACTGTGATCATTATTTCAAAACGGGTTTTGTCTGAATTATCATATTTATTATTACTATAACTTAGTGCACTTTCCATTGTAATCTTTATGTTGTCCGAACACCAGGGTATATTGGAATACACACTGCTCTTTGGGTTGTGTTAGTTAACATATGCTGTCTGTGGTTAGTCTTATGACATTTTACAGGATTATAGACAATCTAATGATTTACCACAATCAACGCGGCATTAAATGAAAATAAGAATATAAACAATAGATTTAAATGACACAGCGATTTTCTTAACAGCTTTGTTGCCTAGTGTAAGTTGAAAAAGCATCTGTTTCTGACAGTAAAGATCGTCTAATCATGGTTGGTAACATAAATTTGTTGTTCGTTATAAGGCATCTATCCAAAAGATGGTAACGGATATAGGTACGTACATTGTCGTCTTGTTTGGACATACACGACGGGTGTTAATAGTTAAGCAGGATATGATATCCTTTTCGGAACACCTAACATCGCACCTTTGTTTATCTGGGTTCGTTGTACTTATGTATTTTGTTGTATTTTGACAAAAATATTACGTTATCAGTATAAACCGTTTAAACTGTTTTTAAGTTTTTTTACCCTTGGATTTGGTACTAAAAATGAATTTTCGGTATCTTTTGACTTCTTGGCACAGAGTTAACCTTTCCTGAGCTGTTCCAGCACACTCTGCTTCTTTTATATGAAACATTCGTTTGCTTCTTCCATTGGCCATTGTTTATAGTATTCTTTTTACAGAGCAGCGGCTGATACCAAAATTTCACCAGACAAAGGGACAGTCCAGAGATTTTTCCAGGTCATCTTACAATGAATGTGATATGTTTTTTTCAGAAAAACAAAATAACACTCCTTATGTACTATAACCGGTATTAGACTGCGGTTACAAAATCAGCCTCATTTAATTCAACTTTGAGTAATGCGAAAATAATTTAACATCCATTACCAATTCCAGCGAGTTAATTGAAGTCAATTTAATGAAGTGATATTCATATTGATTTATTTTTTACTGTTTTCAATTTGTCTTACTATTAGGCAGTGTATTTTTTCACATTGTTTTAATGACATAACCGAACAAAGTGTCGACTCTAATTTTGGCAATAATGTTATGCGATGTAGCGGAATAAACTTTTATACACATTCCTACTGGCATACATCATACATGAATTTTTATTTTTGTTAAGGGGCCAATAAAGATATGACAAATTCGCCCTTAAAAAGAGAACATTAGATAATTTCATAGCAAGAATGAAAATGTTTTTAAAAAAAGATATGAACATATTCTAGATTAAAATGTACTTTATGGATTATTTAAATGCATGGACGCCTTTTACACGTTTGGTTTTAATTTCCATTACCATTTTAACACCTGTTACTTTTGTGTAAAGTCGGTTAAAATGCGTTTTATGTTTTGTTTTCATCCATATTTATTTTGAATAACATGAAAAAGAGCAACATCATTTCGTGTAAATACAATATTTGGCAAGTTGAACAATTGAACCAAGCATGGCAAAAATTACAATTCTAATTGCAACTTATAACAGCAGGGTTGGATTGGCCTTATGTTCCTTCTTTTTAGTATACCGCTTGATAAGGATCACGACGTTAAAGTTTTTTGTAGTTTGGCTTTGCTTATTGAAACATTTCATGAATCATCTCGCTAACACGGGTTTAATTTAACAGAAATAATGTTCATATGTATGATATATGCCACAAATTTTGTGAATTTGTTTTTAAAAGTGACAAAATTTTGGTCATGGATGTAAAATCCTTAACGACGACGTGAGCTTTAAATACATTTGACAAAATGTTTTGCGATAAAAATGTTTAAACTCTATAAAATTATTTAAAAACTTAATGTTGACATCTTTCAGGAAATTTTTCACACCTCGAAAGCAACAGTAAATAATGCAGTCATTTGCTCATTTCAATTGGAATTCGCTGTAACGTTTGTTGAACAAAACATTTTGTAGCTTATTTAACCTCATTTTTTATTTTCACATTGATTTGTATGGAAAAGAACAAACATCAAATGCATTAAAATAACTTATAATGGAAAATATTTCATGTTCATAAAACGCTGAGCTGCAGATCATACGATTTTTAATTGACACGGAATTTTATTGAAAAAATAAAAAGTAGAGCTTATATTTAGATTAAGATTCTATAAAAATCCACATCCATTTAGTTATTTTCGGAAAACAGTTGATTACGCTTATATGTACAATCAACTTTAGCGCATAAATACCTGTGAAGGAAATTCTTTTCTCATAATTGGGTCGTATAAGAATTACTGACTGATAAAATAAATTAATTTCATAAGGTTTTTTCTACAGACTTTAATATCTGTTACAACATGTTTCATGTTCGAGTGCAATCTTTGAACAACAATATTAAAGTTTGTGAGTGAAGCTTAACTTTTTAAATAATATAGTTAAGTAATCTTTTTAAAAATCCAGTCCACCCATACGCTGAAATAAATTAATTTTGTGTTCGTAAAAGATACAAACAATACATATCTTATTTTTTCAACTTTATTTGTATAATGGAATTTTGGATTAGTTGATGGTTTAAGACAATGTGTCTCTATTGGGACAATTGACATTCCATTTACTTTAATATAAACACGAATATACCCGAATACAGCAAATGTATCGTTTGACGTTTTGATTGGTAATTATAGTGAATATACCCTAGGAATTACTGACGACGTCCATGAAATGGGAACTTGTTGGCTGTCTGTGCTTAGCCTGGGTAGTAGTTGGAAATTGTCAAGCATCAACGCATCCGGTAAAGTAATAATGCTTTATATCAAAATTTAAAGTTTATATTTAGTACATTATACAGAACAACATAAATCAGTCTGACTATATTTTGAATCATAATGATTGCTTGATTCAATATTGTCTTGTTTTCTAGTTAATAGTTATTTGTTCAAGTATTTTTTGGGTCATTGTATTAGTGGTCTGTTAGGATATCTGTTATTAATTATTATTGTCTCGCATACATTGTGACGAAGTCGCTGGAGGCGACACATATATATGGGTTTTCGGCGGCGGAGACGTTAACACTTGACATTTTACTTTATATGTATTTAAACATATTTATTTCATTAAATACAAGCTAAGGCATTAGACATTAGTTATGACAATGTTATGGAGGTCCTCTTAATTACAAATCAAGTTTTTTGACATGCTGCTTATACACATATGTAAACTAGGAAAAAACTGAGACAATTAAACAAAACAAAAAGGAAAAAGAATCAAATGAATTTTAAAATAATACAAATCAGAGTTGGAAAAGGTCAGATGAGAATCTGGCTTCTAGGGGTCAACTGGAAGATGATAATCATTAAAAGCGTTTTGTTCTTTTGATGCAGTTTTGAACTCAAGTGAATATATGTGTGTTTTGGTTAGATGCAAGTTGCAGAAATTGAAAATTTGAATCGTTATTTTAAAACCGCCTAATTGTGCAAACAAAAACAATTTACGTACATTATACAAGGTGCATTCCAAATAGTAATGAATACAGGCGAGACATTTTGCTGTGTTTACACTTGTTTGACAACTTTCCAACTATCTTATGCTACACTGTCTATTTGTGTTGTAAAGAAGAACGTGTTTTAATTTTGATTTGGTTGGGTGTATTTGTACTTTTTGGTAAGCTTTTCTTTCATTTTTTTTATCTTTTCTAATTAGTTTTTAGTTCTGATTACTAAATATTTGTTGAGCGTATTTTCATTTGAATGTAAAATTAATTGTTTGAGATGGTCTGAAGTGATATTTAAAACATGATCTCTTTGAATTGATTTATATAGGATTGATAAATGAATCTCATAATCAGATATTTGTTAGTAAATAGTAATTATTATAAATTATTCATTTTAATCATAAATTTGAACGTTTGATAGACTGCGGATAACTGTAATTTTCCTCGGTACATTACAATCATCATTGGGACATTATTGAAGATATTAGATATATAATAAAATCTTTTCTGTCAGGTTCTGTTTTGGAAACATTTTAAGAAAATTTATCACTTTTCGTACTGCATAATATGGTGTGTTCATTATTCATAGTCACTTGTGGGATTTTTCTGCTTGCTGTTTTATAGGTCTGACAGGAGTTTGAAAATTGTATATGATAACCAAGTGAAGGGACAAAAATTGGAACTGGCTGTATGGACATGCATCAGGTTACTTCTGCTATCCTTTGCATATATGTAGCGATACATGCACAGGTAGGTGCCAGCCATATTTAATATCCGACAAGTAGAAACGGAATATATGTTTCAAATAACATATATAAATATTGATGTAAACCTGCAAACCATGACGTACACACATCCAATAAGTGCCATGAGCAAAGTGTTTTTAGTACTCGCATACACATCTATTATATATATATATATATATATATATATATATATATACTCTTTTCTAGTAAGCCTTCTGAACAGTATGACTGCGGGTTACTACTATCTTACCTCATGTGTGCTGATCAAAATACTAATGGTTACTGAACAGATGTTTACAAACTAATTTTGCCTATAACATTTTATATAAAATTCGTAATCCTGTTTAAGTTTACATTTGGATCTACACTTAATATAACAACGTCCCACATCTTCTATCAATCACGTTACTATCAACACTAAGGTTGTAGGTGTGCTCGACTTTATTAGTTTTACTGCCAAAGGTCGGAGTTTTCATCAATGTATCCCATCATCTCTCTACAATAAACGCTGTCATGATATTGGTGAAAATTGTTGAAAAATACCATTCAAACAAAGGAACAAAAAAATAATGTACCGTATGTACATTGCATGTCATGTGGTCAGTACATGTACAGGTATGTATGTCCATATCAAAACAGACATATGTGAAAAACTTTATAACGAAACGGGTTTGAATAATCTTACTGATCACAGAACAAACTAATTATGATGTATAAGATGGTAAACGGGGCGAGCCTGAGTATCTTTGCAATCTTTTGCTTGACACACTGTATCACCATTTGTCCGGCAATTCTTCACTGTTCATTGAAATTTCAAATTGGCCTCCTTCTTGACCTGATACTCTATCACTTTAGCAAATAATTAAATATTTCTTAAAATGCAATATTATATTTTAAAAAGCAAGTCATTTGAAGATGTTTAATATTGATTTTTTAATAATATTCCCTTTATTTCTGAAACTGCAATCTTCATATTAGTGGTAAAGTTGTAGTAACTATTATTATTATCAGTATTGCTATTTTTACTACTGTTATTTTTTATTTATTCCTTTTTACATTTTAGCATATCTTACATATATATTCAAAAATTGATTCAGGAGTCTGTCTTAAACTGATATAATATATGTCATTTATCTTCAGGAGACGGATTTATGTAAGCTTTGCATGTTGTTTCCGAATCATTGTCTGTATGTTCATGTCAATATACTGCGTATATGAATAAAATTAAAATATATTTAAACTAAAACAGAGTGTATAAATTTGAAATGAATTCTATATATATATAATATCTTCTGTCGCGCTTTCGAGTAATTATCTGGAAACCACCAACTGTTAACCAAAAAAAATTTGAATTGGCCTGTCAAAAAAACTACAAATTGGATTATGCTAAAAATTAGACTTGATTTCCCTTTATAGTACTTTAAAACAGTTGCGCAAAAGTTAAATTTATTGACACTTTTTCAAGTTACCATCTGGAAAACCCCGGGGCACGTACAGACGAACATTAATATTCATACAGAGGGTATCACATAATGCTTCGCCACGTCTGTCGGGGTATAAAAACTGTTAACACATTAAATATAGGCTATGTTTACCAAATGTATATAAAATGTAAAAAAGACAGGTTTTTTCAAGGTCTAACGTACATTTTAATACCAGTTATTTTTTTTAAACAGGTTTAATACCATATTTATTATTAAAACTCCTGGCACAGGGGTTTAATAATTAATATGGTATTAAACCAGTTTAAAATGGTGCAAAATAGCGCCAGTATGCAATGGTACCCAGTATTAAACTTAAATTGATCTGGTAGTATGTACGTCTGGTTATGTTTCGTACATGTATATACATGTAGGTACCAGCCACTAGTATTATATCAGACAGGTACTTACTTTTTTTTCTAGATGTATAAATATATGTTGTAAAGTTTATTTTAAAGTCAGTCAGCGTTACATACAGGTAAATAGATTTTAAGAGCTTTGAAGAAATGCTGGTGATTGGTTATTGCATACTAGTATTAGTAATTTTGTTTAATAGTCTGCCTTATTTCAATCTTTTATACAGAATTTATTGTATACTGTATATGCCTTGAATGAACAATTTACAACTAATATGACTCCCTGGTTTGTTGTCGTTTTTAATATCATTATTATTTCTTAAACATCGGTTATAGAAGTAAGACGCTAGTAACTAAAGATTTAAGGCATTCCGGGAGGGTATGCGTCGAAGTACATCACACACATGTTTCCTTGACTTTTTATGTTAACTTTTGGAGATATTGAGCACATATTTGGTATAAGTGTCAATCACCGTGAGACGCAAAAAATAGAAATGTTTGCTAAATGCATGTAATATAGTTCAGTATAAAATGTCAGTTTTACATGTATGCCCTGTACAAATTGCATGTTTATACTGTAGACAAATGACTTTTGAAAATGGGAAATGTAAATTAAGGTAACAGAAGATAAAAATTAGTATAAGCTTCTAATATTTGATGGAATCTAAAGTATTTAAAACCATTTATCATTAATATCCTTTATATGCGCTGATGTTTTGGGTCGGCTGCAATTGATTAGATACGGATTATATTGGACATCATTATACCTTGACATAATATTTGACAGGTCAAGCATCAAGACATACACATTTTCATTAATGTGTTTCTACATTTGTTGTAGTGGTAGCTAGAAAATGTCTGAACATCCTAACACCTTGCCATCTGAAGCTTTGAATTAAGAACAAGAATCAACAATGAGTGACAGTTCCGAGTCAAGGGAAGCAGAGAACACAGATCGTGGAAACTTGGGCAATAAGATGGAATTTGTCTTGTCTTGTCTGAGTTATGCTGTAGGAATGGGCAATGTCTGGAGATTCCCTTATATGTGTTATAGAAATGGAGAAGGTAATTCATATTTACGCATTTTGCCATATTGCCTGAAATGCAAACTCAAGTTATAGTAATGTGAAGTCTGGCGGCTTGGCAGGCTATTGAGCAGGCCGTCAAAATAGGATATGTATTTGTTGTAATCAACTATCAGTGGCCGTTCATGTCACAATTGTGGTGTTTCTATTGGCTTGCTTTTTTCTATCGCGAAAAAAACATTATGCAATAAATAAAAAACATTGCGATACTTGTTAAAAGCATCGCGATACTTTTAAAGTAACGCGATGCTTTTAACACTGATAATCAACTCCCATCTACAATCTTTAAATTTTTTAAACTTTGCAGACATATTGCACATGTATATTGAAATTGTGCATCATCTAATTTTAAATTAGTACTGTGGCTTTCCTTAACTTTAAATTAACTTCACTACTCTTTGCATGTGTTCGTTTCCCTATTCCAATGTATGCAGTGTATTTAAAGCCAGTTAGCTCGGTATCTACAGGAAAGTGTCTCATAGGCTCAAGCCAACTCGTTGCAGGGTAATATGTTTGGAGAGCATGTTCATTGAACTAATGAGACCATTTGTAGGTTTTGAAAATAGTAAACACTTTATAGCTAATACTTAATGCAAAGTTGTCCATCCCTACATAGCTGTTCAAACTGAATTTTCAATTCCTACCAAACTCTTTATACTTTTCCATTGGCAGTCATTCTATTCAATTCCTAACCAACTCTTCCTTCTTTTCCAGTGGCAGTCATTCTATTCAATTCCTAACCAACTCTTCCTTCTTTTCCAGTGGCAGTCATTCTATTCAATTCTTTACCAACTCTTCCTGCTTTTCCAGTGGCAGTCATTCTATTCAATTCCTAACCAACTCTTCCTTCTTTTCCAGTGGCAGTCATTCTATTCAATTCCTAACCAACTCTTCCTTCTTTTCCAGTGGCAGTCATTCTATTCAATTCCTAACCAACTCTTCCTTCTTTTCCAGTGGTACTTAAAATTAGAAAGTTAAGTCGAGTGTTAAGGAAAACTATTCTTCAATTTCTTGAACTATTTAGAAGAAATAAGAAACTAATGATTACTGTGTTAAGTTATAGTTTGCGGCTTTCATATCTCATTTTCATAGAACATAAACTTGTATGACCCTTGCTATGATGAACAGTAAAACAATCTTATTTTTGAGGGGTTTTTTTACTTTTATTTTAAGTTTTATTACATTCTGTATTGTGTATGCTGTTTCTATATATTTTTTTAAGATTAAAAATTTGTAGTAATTTAATAGAATTTCATACGCCAGACGCGCGTTTCCTGTATAAATACTCAATGGTGCTCAAACCCAAACAATATTTAAGCCCAAATGATTAAGTTGTGTGGCTTTTATAATCAAAATTCCAAATACATAAACATTACATTCCCAGCAATGTTTTTGTTGCTTCTTGTATCAATAAAGGAGATAAACCTGAAAAAGAAACTCGGGATTGGAAATTTAGATGGAGAAATTGACGAAAATTCAGAACAGCAAATCACAAAGAAATTGACGAAAAGACAGATCACGAAATCACAAGGAAATTGTCGAAAGGACAGAACAACAAATCACAAAAAAAACACGAAAAGGCAGAACAACAAATCATAAAGAAATCGACGAAAAAGCAGAACAACAAATCACAAAGAAATTGACGAAAATACAGAACATCAAATCACAAAGAAATTGACGAAAATACATAACAGCAAATCACAAAATAATGAAATTGACGAAATGACAGAATAACAAATCACAAAGAAATTGAACAAAAGCAAAGCATACTGCACTAATGCGAAGGCATAGACAACGATCATGGACAGTCACATAAAACATTCAGATGTGGTAATGAACCATCTAAAGTTATTATGATTTATTTTTTTTATTCTTGGATGTAGGACTTTGATTAAGTTTACTAATTATACTTACACAGTTATCTTTTGCGTTTTGCGATTTTACATCATGAAAGGTAGAAAGATAATTCCAAGCTATTCGAAGTAAGCTATATATATTATAATTTACTTAATTTTAGACAGTCTATTCATACGGTCAGTGTAGCGTTAAATTTTAGGGTTAAACTTTTCTATTTATTTTATGTTAAAAATGTTGAAATTGACGAGTCGATATGGCACAAGAAAACAAAGCCACGTCTCTGGTATTTATATTTCTATAAAATGTTGTTTAGGTATTTTCAATTTAGATTTGCTTCATGGTTACATGTCCAACCTAAAACCTAAGTTGGTCATGTATGGAATAATGGAAATTTTTATTACCGGAAAATCGCGATGAAAAAACATCATGCATGAAATAAAAAAGTATCGCGATACTTTTTAAAAGCAATGCGTTACTTGTAAAAAGCATCGCGATACTTGTCAAAACAAGTATCGAATGCTTTTAAGAAGTATCGCGTTGCTTTCAAAAAGAAACGCGATGCTTTGAAAAAGTATGATGCTAAATTATTTCATCGCGATGCTTTTAATGAGTATCGCGATAGAAAAAAGCAAGCCGATAGAAACATCACAATTGTGACACGATCGGAGAGGTAGATAATAAAGCAAGCCGATGCTTTTAAAAAGTAAGCCGATATTTTTAACACTATATATAGATTTTTTTCAACAAGTAATGCGTTGCTTTTGAAAAATAACACGATAGAAAAATGCAAGCCGATAGAAACATCACAATTGTGACGGCCATTGATAGTTAGTACCCTTCAAAGGATTTGTCTGAAAGTTTATTGTAAAAATAAATCTTTAAAAATTTAAGTCAAAAGCTCTTTCGACAAACGTTGTGGTGATATAAGAACAATTCAGGCGTAATTTAGAAAACAAAATTCATCACGGTCTAAGAAACCGGAAAACCTTTTTTTTATAACAAACAAGCAATGGTACTAACTTGGTACAGCATTTTAAAAGAAATTATGGGGTTAACCAGGTTTTCTGGCATGAATTCACAAACACATCAAACAACAAACTCTTAAAGATGAAAATTGCAGGCGTTATTTATTAAGAAGAACCAAGAAAAAGAAATGCATTTCTTCTGGTCATAATGTTACTTGTTCATTTTTACTTGATTTGAAACGTGAAAACTAGTACAGGTGAACGAAGCATATCTGATTTATCATGTATTTAGACTTCAGAACAGACAATAACGGTCATTTCGAATGATAGTAGATTCAAATGACAGTCAACGTATAAAAGCATGTAAAGTCTTATCACCTCACGTAAGTTCACTATAACATTCGAAAAATCGTATTGATTTCTACTCTAAATTTGTTTTTATTTGACATAGGGCAGCAAAATATTGCAAAAATCTATGTATCAGTTTTTTACATTATACATTTCCAAAATGGAAACACCTCCCTTGGTAGAAACCATTGTTTTAGACAATATTTCTTTCGTTTTTCAATTGTAAACTTGGTACCTTTAATCGCTGTAATCAAATCTTGAATAATAAATAAAACTATTTGCTGTGTGTTCTAGCTTATAAGTCCTTTTACAGAGCTTCTTCATTCTTTACTACTCATGACTCGATCGGCGCCTTTTTTGCTGGCTATAATTGGTGTAACTCTGGCATGGCTTTTCACTTATATGGGAAATGACGACGTTATAAATGTTCAACTTAATGCGTCATACGATTATATAATAGGTAATGTGCTAATATTTGTACTTTTATACACACCAGAAATACAGCTTAATAGATGTAGTCAAAATGTTATAATACTCTGTTAATAGTTTTATCTTGATATTAACACAAATAATAAGACAGGATATATGTTCACACTTTATCCATTGAACTGAATACCCATTTTGTAATGAACAAGTATATTTCGAAATTATTGCATGCAAAGTGACAAAACAGCTGTTTTGAAAACTGAATCGTCAAATATTGCTGATGAAAGTAATTCCCAAAGATTGAGATTGACTATAATTAAAACGTTCATTTTACATCTGTTTAAACATAGAAAATATCAATCTTCACATCGAAATTATTGTAAACATGACCGTTTGGTTCAGTGTGTATTATAAATGTTTGTCTTTGTTCTAGTGGGAGCTGGATCAGCCGGTGCAGTAATAGCCAGTAGATTGTCAGAAGATTCCAAAGTCTCCGTGTTATTGCTAGAAGCTGGAGAATCTGAATACGGAAATGATAACATTAGAGTTCCTCAGAAGTCTGGCGCTACACAGCAGTCATCTGTTGATTGGAACTTTTACACAGAACCACAGATGTACAGCCATTATGCTATGAACGATATGGTATTATTTACTGCAATGTTTGGAGAAAACAATGTCGAAACCAAACAAAAGAATTTTAAATTACTAGTGCAACATTTTTGTAAATATTTCGTAAATACAGAGAATCTATATATTTAATTCATTAAAGATCAGACATAAATCACAAAACATTCTCAAAAAGGATAAATACGAGTGTATTAACCTGAAATAGCCATATAAAATATCATATGGTGGGTTAAAGGGATTACACCTTCTAACTTATTGTAATACCCACACAACACAGAAATGCGGAAACGTATCTCAAAGTGCACCTACATAATTCAGACGCGATCGTTATGTATACATCCTAAACAGCACGTCAATACAAACAAATGACAAACACAGAAAAAAACAAAATGCAGTGTTTTTAAATGTACAACTGTGCGAAATGTCAAAATTGGATTTAATAAGAATATATTTTATTGCTGTTTGCAATGATAATGTCTCAGCCTCTTTCTAGGCGTTTGTCAACCTGCTTGTCGTATTAGTATTCGATAGCCCATTACTTTTGTGTTCTACATGGTATGTCAGTGTGACTGGTAGAATTTATTTTTGTGTGAAAGTTGTTTTCCTTTTCTCTCTGTATTTTGCAATTATGACATCATCCTTGCTTGGATTAAATGTAATTTGAAAGCAGATGGGTTTTTGTCTTTGCATTCTAAAGCCGTGCCATCCCACCTTTGTAAGCGTTAAACTGCGCAAATCCCTTCAACAAAATGATGCTTCTAATTGATGAAGGTAATAACAAAATACCAAACACCAAGGAAACTGTCAAAAACGACAATCCACAAATCAAACTCCGCGAGACTAGCAAATGTTAGAACAAACAACAAAAAAACAGCTCATGGTCTTGGTAGAGGATTTCACAAAATATGGTGGTTTCAAAGTATTTTGTCTGTACCTCTTTCACTGCAGCCAATATCATGGTCAACGGGTTTCACAACACATTGGTAGAGCACGTAGATGAGCCGGCTATGTATCTTTCCTTGCACGGATTTTTATGTAATTTTGAAAACAAATAAAAGTATGGTAATTCTTCAGACTTTTTGTGGCAATGAATTTTAAAAGTAGTCATGAAGGACCTATGTAGTGGTAAAATTGATTTTTAGCTTCTTATCTTAGAACTTGTGTTTTCAAATACAAACACTTTTTCTTGGTGAATATCGAATAGTTTTAATTCTGTAGAGAAGTTACTGGCCTCGTGGACGAGTTTTAGGCGGTTCTAGTAGTATCAATACGATGGTCTATGTACGTGGAAATCGCCATGACTTCAATCAATGGGCAGATGAAGGCTGTAAAGGATGGAGCTATAAAGATGTATTACCATATTTCATAAAGACAGAAGACTACAAAATGAAGAATCAGTACGATGCTAGTTTGTATTTTTGTAATTTAAGTTATACACGTATTTAAGTATTATAATCATTAAATTGATATATGCGCAGATAAATAGTAACACTACACTTTAAGAAGAAATAAATCAAATGACAGCGAAACATTATCGAAAGTATAAAATCATGTAACATTTAACAAATAACTTACAACAAGTAACGAAAGAAGATGTACATAGAAAAGGCAAAAAAGTAATGACTCTTTATGCTCAGTGGAATTAAATGTTCAATACAAGTGAGCACTAATTCACTAATGGCATTCGTAATGTAACTCATAGTCAATTGGAACTATGGGATATTTTAAGAACATTAATGTATACTTTTCTGGCTAACTTTTCTGTCTAGATGAAACCCTTACAATATATCGTTTCCTTTATGATGTATGATCAACAGTATAATATAACTTGTTGACAAAACGGCAAAATAACTATGTGACATAATGGTAACTTGTTGACAGTATAATAGTATTAATTGTTGATAGGATAGATACATATCTTGTTGACATTAAAATGGTATGACTTGTTGAAAAAATGGCAACATTAATTGTTAACAGTAACATTAATTAAATTAGATTAGTGTTTTTATACTTCAAATAGTATAACAAAAATTCCTTTCTGTTTCAGCATACCATAATACTGGTGGATATATGAAACTGACTGACAGTATCTTAACACCTCTTGTTGAGATCTACAGAAAAGCTGCTGAGAGCATTGGATACAAAACTATAGATGTTAATGGAGAGGAACAGATTGGTAAGGACTGTTTAATTGTCATATATCGTTCATATTGTTCGGAAGTCGAAATGGTACTTTTCTAGTGGTTTTCGATTTTTGATATGTTTTGACATACTTTCAAACATACTGTTTATAAAAACTATTGATGTATACAGTAATAAAATACTGTATCTTTTTTATTTTGTCTGTTTTTTGTTACCCTCTATAATATTTAAACTTTGTAGGTTTTTTGTTTATATGATGAATGTTGTGCGTTAACGACAAGTTTTTAAAATATTGCAAATTGTGAACGATTTTTCAGAATACCAAAGACTTATGTTTGATAAATCAATTTTCCACAATGACTATCAATGTAAATTTTCCATTTTACAGCAAACCGTTTAACGTTTTTTTTAAAATAACACGAAAGACGTTATAGTAAAATAAAATAACTTTAATGTTGTACAGATTTCGTACCTTGTTTGTTTAAACCTTCATCTGATATTCTACAGTCTCTAATATGTTATAGACTACGTATATGTATACATATAAAGCTATAAGAATTGGAAAACCTTGAAGTCATATTTGAAATACTAACTGAAACACAATTTGAATAAATTAATTTAATTGGTTTCATTATCACTAAAACTACTTTTAATCAATACAATCATCTTCCTTGGGTAGTGATGAAATAGTATAAATGATATGTATCGTGTATTCTAATAATCCATTCAAGGTAAATTCATTATGAAGAACACATGAAATGTTCTTTAAAGGGTTCTCATATGTTCAGTCATCTGTTTCCAATGGTGAACGATGTAGTACGGCGAGCTGTTATCTAAGACCCGTTATAACGAGACCCAATCTGCACGTCAGTGTTCAGTCCTTTGTTACAAAGGTGAGTTTAATAGCGGTAAATGATAAGCTTATATTTCAAACAATGTAAACTTTTGTTAACATAGGTCTTTTATTATTTGATATTTATCTACTGCATTTAGTCATGACCATATGTGAGCAAGTGTGTTTGACTCAAACCTTAACCTTTTTTAAGGTCCATGGTTCTCAACACGATCTCCGCTTTCTTCTACTTATAACAACTATAATGCCTTGATATAGTTGAAAATTGTTGAAAATAGCCACGTAAAACGTGAAAACACTCAACATAACATTTTACAGTACTGGAATATTATTGCTGTAGTAACAAAAACCAACAAACAGTCCTCATGTTGATCTTTAATTATATAATGTCGAGTTGGGGTTGTATAATTTATGTATACCTAACAACCGAGGAGAATAAGACATTGGAACAATAACCTTCATTATAAATTCCAGATAGTTATTAAGGATAAAGTTGCTGTTGGAGTAGAGATGATCAAGGATAACAAAAAAATTAAGATATTATCAAACAAAGAAGTGATTATATCTGCTGGTGCTGTTGGCAGTCCTGTGCTTCTAATGCTGTCTGGAGTTGGACCGAGTGAACATTTACAGCAGCTCAAAGTATATTTAGTACCAATTTTATTCTAAAACATCCGTGGAAAGTTAGAAATATATGTAAACATATCTACTTAGTAATAAACATGGAATTCAAGTAAAACATAATTAGTATTTTCAGCAGAGAGAACTGCGTACAGCCGAATATGAAAAATATTTATTACAGACATCGTTTTTCAACGCATTTATACAGAACATAAAGTACAAGTCACAAACTAATCAAAAGACTAACGCATCATTTATCTGGCTATTTTTTTTAAAAAGGTTGATGTTATTCCTTCAGATTTGATAGATCGTTATGTGAAATCTATCTCTTAACACATTTTCTCTGTCATATGTAGTCTTTCTTTACCCTGGATTTCCTTTTTTCTAGACATTTTATTGTTTAAAGTCCATACTGCGGCGTACTAATATACATTTACAGATTCCAGTGCATGCTGATTTGCCTGTTGGAAACAATTTAGAGGACCACATGCAGTTTTTTGTGAAACATACAATCAATCAGTCATACAGCTTGTCTGGACAGTCTGTAAATATGTTTAGTAGACTACAGTATGCATTAACTAAAACAGGTAAAACATATATTTTCATATCAATGTTATTTCTTGTTTTAATTTTTGTTTTAATGACAATTTAATGATTCCGTAAGTTATCAGGGTACAAAATATGTTGTTTCTCTGTATGTTTGTGTTATACATCTGATGTTTAAGATATGTTTAATACACATATCTGTGTATATATATTATATATATCATTTCCTCTTTTTCAGGTGTTTTATCAGGTACTGGCTTGGAAGCTATTATTTTTGATCGAATGCCCCACAGAGATAAACACAGTCCGCCGTATCCAGATTATGAGATTCTACTAATGAGTGTAGCAAGAGACAACATTTTCTACGACCATGGACAGATACTGAATCTAAAGCAGTCCGTATGTGTTTTATTATTGCTTAAAGAATGTAGGACCGTGCAAAATACAATGCATTAAATGTATCAGTTGGAGTTTTTTAACCCCTTTAATTGTAGGATAGCTGTTCGATCGTCGTTGACCGAAAATGGCTGACTAAACACTTACTAAAAAGTGGGAAACCATGAAAATGGCAACAATAAATGAGTAAAATATATAACGGGTTTACTTGGATACAGAATTAGTCTCTTATAGTTTCTTTGTTACATATTGTTTGATTGTTTGACAGGTAATTGATTTGATCAAAACTAGAACATCTACTACAGAGTATTCTTCAGTAATTATTCAGACACATCCTAAGAGCAAGGGTACCGTTCGACTGGCCAGCACAGATCCGTTAGATTATCCTTTAATTCAACCCAATTATCTTCAGCATCCAGACGACATTAAAAGTATGATAGCAGGTAATGACAGCATTACTGTTAGTGGTTAAGTAACTAATTTAATGACTGTCTGTAATTTTTTTTAAAATTTATTTCATCTACATAATCTTCTATATCTTATTATTGAATGATATAATTTTACATGTGCATCGTTAACATAAACTCAGAAAAAAAGGATATAGTTCATCATTTTTGTCTAACCACAGGTTAGTGAAACTACGGATATTGTCGTTATTTTCGTCACTTTAGTGTTCGGTAATATAAAAAAATTGTAAAAAATATTTTATTGAAAGTGTATGTCAGTCGATTATGTTAATTAATCCTGCAGTTTAGAAATCTGTAGGGCACCTCGGTGACCAATGGGTTAAGGTAGTTCGATATCTATTATTGATCGGTGGTGCCTGTCAAAATTGATGTTGTGTGCAAGTTCCAAGATTGCCAGATTTTCTGCCGAAAGTCGAATGGTTTTCACGGGTATTTCGGTTTCGTCCTAAATAAAAATTGAACGGTATTATATGCCGGAAAATTGGTAAAATTGGTGTTAACCCCAAACAAACAAAAAATATGTTGTAATGGTAAATTACGCAGTGATGCGACAATTGGAGGCATAAAGATCATTATTATAAAAAAAGATACAATCCATGTTTTGTTATCTCTCAGGCATAAGGAAATCACAGGAGCTTGCATCTACTCATCCCTTAAAAGAACTTGGTGCAACATTGAACAGACAAGATTTTGATGGTATTTGTAATGAAATACAATTTGATACTGATGAATACTGGGAATGTATGTTACGTTTTTACGCTGTCACATGTTACCATCCTACTTCTACATGCAGAATGGGAACAGATAACGACGCCACTGCAGTTGTGGATACAAACTTAAGGTAGGCGTATGAATCTATTGACGTGCACCATTTTGATACCATATTTGTAAAGCCAAATATATTTTTAAAGACTGATGAACAAGCTTCTTGCAACTCAACGGATACAGTAAAGCAATGTAAAACATACTCAGTACGGAAAACATTTTAAGAAGGATTAAATACTTGTAACTTAAGGTTCATATCCTCATTCGTTGATACAAAGTGAAGTATTGCTCTTTTTTTGTTTACTTACACACAGTCATAAGTTGTCTAAATAATGTTGCTGTTTCTACCTAAATCAGAAACCTATAACCTTCCACTTTTCAATCGAGTCCGATTTCTCCAACTGCCTTCACTCATTGAGATTGGATTGCACGTATCAAACAGCGGAGACTAGAAACAGAATAAAAGTGCCTAACCTCCATATACAATGTTGACATTTTTAACTAATGGTGCTGATAGTGATGACTGTTAGGGACAGACCATTTAACTTGAAGGGGGGCCTTGGTTTTTTGTTTTGGTCAGAAAATATTTATTTTTTGAAGGCGTCGCGACAGAATATTTTTTTTTTTCATTATTAGCATTATTTGATATAGCAGAAATCCTTCTTCAGAATATTTTTTTTCTTACCCTCTGCTTCCAAAATATTTTTTTCATCAAAAATCCCTTTCAAAATATTTTTAGGAAAAAACCAAAGCCCCCCCCCTTGCAAGTTAAATGGTCGGTCCCTTAAGTTAATTTTTGTTTAAAGATAGCAAGTGGTGTGGCCAAGAGAAGTGAAATCAATAATACATTTGTAATTGTGCTTGAAAGGAACTGTCAGTCAGTATGGTACAAACATGAGAAGACAAAATAAGGAGATCGCAAAATGGATCAGAGGTTTAACCAAGCAATGAAACTGAACCATGATAAGTACGAAGCTCTCTTTGCCTCCGCCTGACGAATAGGTCGATAGATTATCCATGTTAGCTGATAAAACTTTCCGTAACGGGAATGTAAGGTACTCCAGACCAACATAATCATAAGGTTTTGCAGCCATTTAAAAATAAAAGCGGCCGAAAAAAATCATCTATGCTTAAAAGACTAGGAGAAGGTTTGATTTTTCGCCCAACATTTAATGATGATTTCATAGTGGATATTGTGAGTAATATAACAGAGGATAAGGAACCTCAGAATCGTCATTGTACAGACATTGACTCACCGGATGTAGTCCGAACACAGCCCAATTTAAGTACAACAGCACATAATGTTTTTCAACAACTAAATAACTTATATTGCACTATTTGCGAGATAACACTAAAAACCACCATATAAAAGCATCTCCAGAAGGAGGGCTTACCCATAGGTACAGATTAGAAAGAGTGTTCCTTCTGTTATGCAAATGATAAATGATATGAGATTTGTAACTGATAAGAGGGTTTCGATGATTCCGGTCATCTAATAATGCAGCTTAGCCATCAATTAATAGTTCAGTAAGCTTTGATAACAGCGCATGATAGCATGTTAAAGAGAGGAAGGAAAAGTCAAAGATTGCTTTAATAACCAATTATGGGTTACTCCAGTTTACGCGCACAAGATTCAGCTTATGATGTGTATCAGTGGCCGTTCATGTCACATTTGTGATTTTTCTATTAGCGTGCATTTTTCCATCGCGATACTTGTCGAAAGCATCGCAATACTTTTGAAATGCATTGCGATAGAAAAAACTTGGTGCATAGTGTGAAAAGTATCAAATTACTTTTAAAAATTATCGTCTTGCTTTTTTCATCTACCTGACCGATAGTGTCACAATTGTAATGTTTCTATCGGCTCGCTTTTTTCTAGCGCGATACATGTTAAAAGCTTCGCGATAATTGTAACTTGTGGTGTAGCAGACTAAGCCACTCGCGAGTCTGCAAATGATGTTAGTATACATTTGCTTAAATAGAGCCAGCGAGCCTTTACCAATTTTGCGGCTTTATACTGCATCTTGCTTTTATTTGCGGAGGATGCTGAATTTTCAAAAATCCAAGTGAAGCACCCAACCTTCTGCAGGTAAACTGGAAATTATGTTCAATTAAGTTTGGAGTTAACTGTTCCCGCAGTCAACGCGACGGGCGAGAGTCAATTGTAAATAACTACCTTTATGCACTCGGATACCAAGGCCCTTGGAGACAAAGGGAATAATGTGGACAGTTTGAATGTTATATTAAGTTCATAGAACAGAACAACACAAATTTATTTTGACACATTAATTTGTCACGTTGTGCCCAATCTGTCCTAAATACGGTCGTCATTGGTTTATAGCTAGCGCATAACGTTACATTCAAAATTTGTATTAATTTCAGGGTGAAAGGAATAAAGGGGTTGAGAGTAGCGGACGCTTCTGTCATGAGACATGTTATATCAGGAAATACAAACGCACCTATTATCATGATTGGAGAGAAGGCTGCAGACCTAATACAAGGAAGGGACACTGTCCAAAGATTCAAAGACCAAATAAAACATTTAAATTTATGATAAACAAACTGTACTTGTATTTTTGTTATTATTAAACCTTTCCGGTTTTAAAGCAGCTAAAAGACACAAATATATCTTTCTAGTATAATGCACAAGCCGGTAAGCGAGGGCGCTATACCTCTTCAAAAAAGATTGTAGGAAAACTGTTCCGGATGGAGAATACCATAATATTTTAGTACATAACACAGTATGAAAGGGAGAGTAACTGGAATATATCATAAACCTTAATTTAACTATTTTAAATTTCATTTCCGAACGTTTGCCACATCACTTGTTGCGAAATTTAAAATGGAGACAATCTTGCTGAATCGACAATTAAAAGCTCTGGAATTTACTTATACTAGTATGAAACACCAGGTATAAAATAATGTCACTGATTATTCATAATAATTAAAGTTCTATTTAAAAGTAGGATAGTAAAACTGTTATTATTATGGGTACTCTACCTAAGATACACCCGCGGGAAATCTAGTCTAGTTCCCGTCGCTATGTATAGTCTCTGGTTTCTAAGAACAAGCCAATACTGCTCGAAAACAGTCGAGACAAATTGTCCCTGATTTAGATGTGTTGTGTGCTAAATAAAAATATGTCGGGAATCAATAAAACGAATAGAGAATTTTGCCTTTAAATGATAGGAAAATTCGTCTACTAGTCTACAGTCCTTCAACATCTACAAAAGGGGCATGCCACTAGTAGCACTTTTCGTCACCCACTTTCGTAATTATTATACCCGATCTCAATCTCAATCTCCGTGGTCCCAATCTTCGTTTGGCGTATTTAGCAGGTCTGTGGGTAATTGACCTTTGTGGGTTTTTCAAAACCTATCGCCTATTAAAATATAATCTGTCAAAATTCTACGTCAACATACACACGTCATGCTCGTGTTTTATTGCCCGCAGGGTTATGTTTATCATGGCTCATAGGTTCGCCAAACGTAAGTTTGTGCATTTTGCTTCAACTCGAAAATCTATGTCCATCACCTCTCCTCTGTAAATTTATAACCGATAAACTCGTGGGTAAATTAAGAAAACTTAGACCGTGTCATATTCTAGATTTATATAAGGTGTGATGAATATCTATATGCTACTCAACCTTGATGAAAACAAAACGGCCTCATTTAGAACACCATACTCCAACATCTCAAAATTGCCATCTTGACACGGATGCCTAGATGTGTCTCTCGGATAAATGGCCGACACCATATGAGGATTCATTAGTTTGAAGAATGTGTGAGGCTTGTTAATTAGATGTAAATGCAGCAACGGATGTAATTTTTAATAAGGAAATAACCTTTAAATAAAAATTCTAAATATATTCAAGTTAATTGCAGCGGTAATCGAATATAAAATAATACAAATAAATAGCATTTAGTCCGAGAATCCTCTGTCGTCCAACGCTTTTTTAGACTTTGATGGGAGCGTGGGATGTTCCATAAAAATGTTAATAAAATAAACTTGTCTTCATAATGTCCCAAGCCAATTTATTAAGCTTCAAAGAAGCTTTAAAAGAGCTTGAAATGATGAGCTTGTACCATTACCAATTAATAGTGCTAACATGTCAAACCCTTGAACATTGCAATCTAAGAAATAGTATAAAATGTGTGAAAAGTCAAAACCAATCATTCTAATCCAATATGGCCAATGCTCAGCTGAATGTGAAATTCGTCACCAACAAACGTTGAGGCCAAAATATGAGTCTCGATGGCTTCATATACAGAGTCAACCGTAGGAACCCCGACAAGGTCTTCTGGAGATGCGTCGTACCTGGATGTTCAGCATCATTGTCTACAGAGAACAACATACCAACTAGTTTTGGCAGACAACAACATACACATGCACGAAACCAAAGAGAAGTAGTTGCTAAGCAGATAATGAACGCCGTTACCAAACGCTGCTTAGAAGAAGTCCGACCGATACCTACTATTTATGCAGACGAACTTACGTGACACGGAATGGGACGACACCGGTAGAGAAGTAGTTGAGCAGCTGCCGACATTAAACTCAGCAAATTCTTCACTTCACAGAGCCAGACGCAAGCAGACTACACCTCTACCAAAGACTAAGACAGACATCACACTCGAAGGAAAATGGACAGAGACAGCAACAGGAGACAGATTCTCACTATTCGACGACACATACCAAGCTCGACGAATGATAGCAATCCTCCCACTCATACCCATGGACACAATAGAAGACGTATGGTTCCAGGCCCTCGAAGACTGACGCTGCAGACATAACTCAACTCACACAGATATTTACAGACTTTGCGACAGAGCAGTGGGTAGAAGGAGACAGGGCAGTGTGGAACCACTTGGAAGTCAAGGACCCAGGACTACCAACAACATAGAGGGCTGGCACAGCAAACTGAAGAAGATGACACAGGCACAGCAAACTGAAGAAGATGACACAGCACGCACATCCCAACATATTCACCTCAATCCAGATATTTAAAGATATACAGAACCACAACAATATTACCCGGATACAGAGACAGGCTGGTGGACCCATGCCAAGAAATACCTCAACATCGACCGCAGACTCACTACACTGGAGGAACGTTATCAGACATGCAGACATCATCGACTTTATGACTTACGCCGACTCATCATCAGAGCTCCTCCATCTCGAATAAGTGACAAAATGTCTATGTGTTAAGTTTAGTACTCTGTTTTTTTTGGGGTTTTTTTTGTTTTTGTTTTTTTTTTTTGTTTTTTTTTGTGGTTTTTTTGTGTTTCTTTTGTGGCTTTTTTGTTTCTTTTTTTGTGTTTTGTTTGTAGAAAGCCCCTTACATTTAAGATATGTTTTTTAAATCCAGTAGGCGTTCGGGGAATAAACCGACCTGAAGGACTACCAGTCGTGTCCTCTAATGTCCTGAAAACGTGGTAAACGGAAAGAAAACTATAAGGGAAAAGTCGGAGTTTTGATGGAAAAAATTCACAAGAAAAAGTCTCAAGATAATGGTCACTGGAAAAAAAGACCAAATTAATAAGTTGTCTTGCTCACATATGTTGTCATAATAAGAATATATCTTTGTTTATTATACTTTTAGTCAGATTTTTATGCAATACTTTTTGATGACTTATTATTCTTTTAATACCATAGATAAAAATTCAAGTTCATCAAAATCTAGAAAACAATGTGGGGAAAGCATATTACTGCTGACAGTTCTTTTTGTGATGCTTTAATTAATAATATGTATATCAAAGGAAAGTATACGACGAACAATTATATATATTTTTGTAAATATACATAGATCCAAGCCGAAAATATAGTTTCAAAATTAAATATGTTTCTACCTCATAATTTGCCAAAACTTTATGTAAATCCATTGTAAAATATTACATTTACAGCTAATTTTCTTCTCCCAGGTCACGTCTCTTCGTCAAGTTTAGGGGATCATCATTCAGGTCAATTTTTCTCCGCAGTTTTAAATTTCTCTAACTTTCTGTTTAACTTTTAATATCATATATATGAATATCTCGCGCTGACCAAAATTTGAATGAAAGCTAAGCAGAAATGAAAAAGTTACAGCCATTATAATTATTCGTGTCACGTTTTCAGGACACGACATGTAGTCTTTCAGTTAAACTTTTATTTTACAAATACATCTTGTTTTCAAATATTTTTTTTTATTTTCATTTTAAATATATTAATATCTCAAACTGATCAAAATTTGGTGTAAATCTATCACGAAATAAAAAAAGTTATGACCATTTATCTATGTTTTCAGGACATTACCGGTAATTTCAGGACATTAGCGCTACCCGTTCGTTTCACCTAAAAATCAGCAAAAACATTTCGCGGGGCTAACATGTAAAACGGATAGTTTAGTATTATAGTGTTATAGCTCTGTTAAGAATTGACAATGCCAAAGAAGCAAGTTAAAAATGCATTTTATTTTTTTATGAAAGATCTTGAACCACAGTTAAGACGGGAAGGTCGAGTATTTCCTCATGGAATGCAGGATATTGTTCCTATTGCTCATCCACGATGGAAGGTATTCGATTCTATACGTAATTTTGCTTTCAGTTTCACTTTATAAAGTTACCATAACAAAAAAGTCCCATACAATTTTTTATGTCATTTAAATGTTGAAAAGTAAAAATATTGTTTAAATTATTCACATATGTTCTCTTGGTTTATCTAAAACTATAGTCATGTTCAAGGCATGATTAGAATTTGTGGGTGATGGCGAACCGTGACAATGGATGCCCTCTTTTAATTATTTGTTCATAGGGAAAAATGTTGTCATTATTTGCTTTCGCTTAGGTACAAAGTGTCGTTGAGTCATGAGAGATCCTTCAAAACGATCAGAAGAAATTTCGGCAATATTACGTAAAATGTTTGGGTGTCGTATGTCTCATAAACTTTTGGATATATATGGCCACACACTCAAATTTCGTCCATACTCGAATTTCTGCGATTTTCCTTAATTCAGCAATGTAAGCAATGAACCCAATGTTAATTTACTTTAAAAATATTGTGCATTTATTGCTCTAACTAAATGAATCATAAATAATAAAATATAGAGCGTTTCAACGAAATTACCCTCCGTTATAGCGACACACCTTCATCACCGAAATTCAAGTGTCCAAGTATACATTTATTTCCAATTGTATCAGGCACTGCTTTTTGAAAACTCCAATTTCAAAATTACATGGGACAGTTTGGCACAACCAAATATCAAAAGAAGAACTAACTTCCTCTCTCTCAGTCTTAAGTTCATTTACAGAGACGTTATAGGAGTTATTCCCCTTAAAAAGTCAAACTTAATGATTTTTGCAGAAGTTGGGACAATTTGTTATATAGTAGGACCTCACAGTATGGATCCATTCATTGTATCGATCTATTTATGAATCCACTTATTTTCGTCCAACATAAATAACAAACTTATCTTGGTTTCCTTCTTTGTTGTTTTAACATTTGTCACACCTGAGACATTTCAGTATACTTGATTAGCAAAGCTGGATTATAAGGGATTAACAGTTATGCCAGGAATTTATTTTTATTATTAATTTAATAGTTTTAGTCTATTGCTGTCTAGGAGTGACCTGCCCAGTAAACGGAAAGATTTAAGTCACAGAAAAAAAAGTCACAATTAATAAGTTGTCTAGGTCACATATGTTGTCATAATATAAAAATATTTTTATATTTATTATAATTATAGTCATATTGTTATGTAAAACTGGTTTATTACTTTATTAGTTATAATACCATGAATAAAAATTGTATTTCAAGTCCATCAAAATGTAGAAAACAGTTGAGTTAAAACACATTACTGTTAACAGCTATTTTTGTGCTGCTTTAACAGTAAAGTATAGGATAAACAACTATAGTAAAGTTGTTTAAATATACATAAATCCAAGCAAAAAATATGGCTTCAAAATTTTAGTTATTTATTTATTAAATAATTTGTAGTGAAAATGAACATGTATGACCAATTACTGCACTACTAATTGCTTATTTATTCCTTTGTTTTCATATGATAAAATTTTGTTAATGTGTTATGATATATATTTGAAAATTAAATGTCTTTAAATATCCATTTTACTTTTTATACACATGAACATAAATCTTGCCAAGAAACCTAAAAAAAAACATTCAATATCAAGACAACTTTTTAGCTCACCTGACCCGAAGGGTCATGTGAGCTATTGCCATCACTTGGCGTCCGTCGTCGTCGAAATTGTTGATTTTAGCCATTTTTGCCTCAAAATCTTGAAAATTATTAGAACTAGAGAAAAAGTTAGCATTGCTTAATTGTTCTGCTCTATGAGGGCTACAAAATTGCCTTTAGGGTCAAGATTGTCTGATTAACCGTTTAAGAGTTATTCCTCTTGAACTGTTTATTTTAATCGGTTTTAATTGATTTTTTTAAATCTTCTCCTCTGAAACCACTGAAAGTACTGCTTTGAAATTTTGTACACATCATCCGTCAAATGTCCTTAACCAAGTTTGCACCAACCATGGCTGCAGATTAACCAACATGGCCGCCATGGCTAAAAATAGAATGGAGGGGGGGGGGTTAAAATACAGTTTTTGGCTTATAGTTCAAAAAGTATGACAGATACAGGAAAACCGAACAGACATGCCTTCATCAGCATCAAAAGCTCTACGAAACACTCCATTGGGTTGAAGTTGTTTGAGGACTCCTTATAGGAGTTATTGCCCTTTAATTGTCAAAATTGATTATTTTTGACATTTTTGCCTTAAAAACTTGAAAATTATTTGAACTAGAGAAAAAGTTAGTATTGCTTAATTGTTCTGCTACAAAAATGACTTAGGGTCAAGATTGTCTGATGAACCGTTTAGGAATTATTCTCCTTGAACATTTTTTTAATCAATTTTAATTGATTTTAAAAAATCTTCTCCTCTTTAACCCATTTAAGTACTGCTTTGAAACATTGCACACATCATCTTTAGGACGTCCTTTTTTTGTGCAAATCATGACACCTGACTACCTATATAGCTACGTTAGCTTAAAATAGAAAATGGGGGGGGGGGAGTCAAGAGAGTTTTCGACTGACAGTTAAAAAAGTATAACAGGTACAGCAAATTTGAAGTGAACCTCCCTTCTCCCTCTAAGCATCAAAAGCTCCTCCTTATAGGAATTATTTCCCTTAAAAGGTCAACATTAATGACTTTTGCAGAAGTGTTGGGCAATTCCTTATAGCAAAGAAAAGCTGGATAGAAAAGGGTTGTTTGGTTTCAGGTTCAGGTGAGCGATACAGGCTCCTGGGAGCCTCTAGTTTCCTGTGACTTTTTTTCTTGTGACTTTTTTTCCTGTGACTTTTTATCGGTACCTTTTTTCCATGCCTTTTTTCCTGTGACTTTCTTTCCTACAACCACCTGCCCATTTCAGGTCCTCTTAAAATTTGATTGCCTAGTTCAATTTCGAAGACTGTCTATTATTATTTATAAATTTAGAAGGGAATTTTTGGGGACTTTGATTTTTATACCCCCCGCAAACTTGTCTGTCCATTTGTCCGTCTGTCCACATCCCTTGTAAGTGCAACTACTCCTCAAGTGCTTGATGAAATTAATGAAACTTAGCATAAAGAAAGTACATTATATGTAGATGTGCATGAAGGATTTTTATTGACCGCGGATATCCTTAAGGGGAGATAATTGGACTTGAAAGGGAAGCTGGGGGTATCCCTTTGTGAGCGTGCTCACAGTCCACACTTGTTGGATCATCATCTGGAATCAAGAATTGTAAATTAGACTTATATCATTGACAATTTGAACATTATTTTCATGGCTTATAAATTATGGTGACTTAGACAGTCCAGTTGTTATGGTAAACTTGTAAATATGTGAGATATTATTCAATCATCATAATAGACTTTGAAAATGAAAACCTATTTGTGTTATTTATTTATTTGAGTGAACATTTAAATTCCATGTGGTCAGCTACAATATTCCCCTGATGATATGACAAGGTGAAGATGCAACACAAGGCCTATTACTTCCCTTTGTCTAGCCTTATTGCACTTTGGTAATAAAATGAAATAAACCACACAATGTGAGTTTTAACACCATACTAATATAACTATGTTTTATTAAACATAAAATATTGAACATTGGTGAAATTGTACAGTTCTTGTTTGGTGTCTGGTCAAATGCTTTCTCGTTTGGGGATGCCCTGATTATTCATTATTTCAATATATACTTGTATCAAAAGATCAATCTGAGATGATTTGTAATGGCATATTTGCCAACCATTTGGTTTTGGCGGAATTGTTCTGATATTTACTTTTACCAGATACTTATATAAAATCTGACTTGGGCAACTCTTGCAAAATTTCATACAGTATTATTCACATAAAAAAAGACTTATTTACTTAAAACAACAGGGGCCACTGTGGCCGAGTGGTTGAGGTAGTTCGTCTACTATTGATCATGTGGTCTGTCAACACTGAGATTGCGGGTTCGATTCTCACTGCAGGCAGGGTGTACTCAACTCCAATCTTGATTGACAAGGATTGCCAGTTTTCCTACCGCAGGTCGGGGGTTTTCTCCTGGTACTTAGGCTTCCTCCCCAATAAAAACTGGACGCCATGATATAGCTGAAAAATGGCTGAAAGTGGCATTAAACACCATCAAACAAACAAACAAACTTAAAACAACCTTTTGTTTTGCATTTGTCACCAATTTGTATTTCCCCGTCACATGTTGGTATCAAACCACTATTTAGTTAGATAGCTTTTTGTAAACAAATAACCACACAGTAGTGTGACATACATATATAATTAAATGTGTGATAAATGTCATAGGTGTCAACTGCAGTACCCAACCTCCAATCTGGGAGATCACCTTCTCATCGAAATGGACTTCGTGGGAGATGTTTATGAAATAATTAAAATGTAAAGATTTGTTATACACATGTCTATGTACAATAACCACCTTAATCAATTCTAGTAAATGATATGCCTAAGAATTGGGTCTGTTTTACTGAATCTTTGAATGGAATTTTCTTTACTCTAGTTATAATGTATATGTACTTATAATTTTCTTTACTCTGACAACGAAGTTTAGTAGTCAGAGTTATTATTATTATACCTGTACAAATGAGTCTGCCTGTTTGTCTAAGTACTATCTATGCTTCAACTATAAAAATACGACCCTATGAATAAAGCAAAGCTTTAGTTGTAAATAATGACGTTAGCTTCTGGTACCCCTGTCGATACTTCTAACGATATTTAGTATTATGTTCTGGTTTACAGCTTGTTGTCAAATATGACATTTGTTTGTGAAGTCAGGCTATCAGAAGAATACACACTGAAATTCAAGTAAAAAATCACCTAGAACTGCAATTTTTTCATGTTGTTCATTAGTAAAAAATGTATTTTCTGGTTGCAAAATAAAAACAACTTTCCTACATTGTCAGAAAATATACAGTTTATTTGTACTCGCTGGGAAACAGGTAAGAAATGCTAGCAGAGCCTCACATTTCTACTTGTTTCTAAGGCTCGTACAAATATTGTATATGTTATAGTTACCAAGATGCAATTTTCAAGAATATTAACCCTTTTAACTTGGAACTTCTCATGCTGTCCAGTATGGACCTAATCTTCATAACTGCTCTGACATATAGGAATATTTATTAAATAGACCAATCTAGTTATACAATAAATCATAAAATAAAATTCTTTAAATATTTTTGTTTTAAAGATTTTTTTTTAAACCAGAAGTTTAAACAATTGTTTTTGTTACATGCTGACATAATGTCCAGTTGTGCCAGTACTGTGAAAAATATCTGTACCTTTTACTATGAAAAATATCTCGTCTTAGAAAAATATGTGTACCCTCTACTCAGAAAAATAGATGTACCCTCTACTTAGAAAAATATCTGTACACGCTACATAGAAAAATATGTGTACACTCTACTTAGAAAAATATCTGTACTCTTTCCTTAGAAAAATATGTGTACCCTCTTCTAAAAAAATATACGTACCCTTTCCTTAGAAAGAATATCTATACCCTCTGCATGGAAAAAATGTGGTTTCCATTTAAGGTGCACTACACTCCAATCTTATTAGACAAGGATTGCCAGAAGGTCAGGAAATTTCCCCAGGTACGCCGGGCTTTCTCTTCCTAAAAATCTCTAGAGGCCCTGATACAGCTGAAAAATTGCTGAAAGTGGCATTAAACACCTTTCAAACAAACTATATGCTACACAACATAAGTGTTTATATTTAGGTATTACCAGAAGCAGAAAAAGAGCGATACGAGAAGATTGCTAAGGAATACAAGGCTAAAATGAGAGGTGCTGAAGGGGACAAGTACAGACTGGACAACACTGGAAATCTATTATCAGTAAGGGCAATGTGTAAATACTAGTATGTTATTTTGAGAATTTATTATGGTAAAGTGAATGTTTATATGTATATTGTACATGATAGTTGATATAAAGGGAAACACTGAATATATGATATTGATATGCGAGTCCATCATCTTGAGTCACAGGTCAAGTTTTAATATTGATCCACTCTGATGATTTTTGATGAAATTATGGCCCTTAGACTTAGACAATTTCTTTAAAATTACTATTTTCTAGACTTTTTTTCTAAATGGTTGCAAATATTAAGCTGACATTTACTATGTGAGTTACAGATCAAGTTGTTCTGGTCCAATGATTTTTTGACCAGGAAAATTATTTGCCGATAGGGACTTAGTATTGCCTCGGCAATACTGTCCACACTAGTAAAATTAATATGATTTTTTACCTATATTCATTATAAAATGTAAATCTTTGAATTTATTATCACTTTGGACAAAATTGGATACAGTGAAATTGTTTAGTTCACTGACCATCGATCAAATGCAAACACTGTAAATACATGTGTCTAGAAACCTCAAAGGCAATACCTTAAATGATGTGAATATTTTGACAGGAAAGACGAGATAAAAACGTCGACTTACAGAAAAAAAGAACAAAAGAAAGGAATTCAGTGAAATCTCAATGGCCATCAGGAAAGCGTAAAGTGTTTTTATACATTTCCTTAGTCTGAAAGTGAAATTAATAAAGAAAAGAAATAAAGATAAATTATTAGAATAGTACAACTTTTTAATTAACTTTGTTGTCGACATACTAGTAGAATATTGGTATAAATAGACATTAAAACCAATAACAATCAGTGCTATTTAAATGATTACAGTAATTTATTATCTTATAATAATTTCTATAAGGTCAAGATGTCTTTAATTTTTCTAATTTTATTTGTAGTTTTAGCTGATGAAAAGTTTTATATTATCAACATTCAGACCCTGTGTAAAACAGATAATGGGGATTATCTCCCCTGTGAGATAGGCGCTATTGAGTACAGTATACGTAGAGGAATAACAAAAACACTTCACAGATTTATTGAGCCAGGTAAATATAACATTGAAGGAATAATGGGGATTATCTCCCCCGTGTGATAGGCGATATTGAGTACAGTATACATAGAGGAATAACAAAAGCACTTCACAGATTTATTGAGCCAGGTAAAGATAACATTGAAGGAATGGGACCTTTCCGTTTGTTAATCCTTATTTCTGTAAACACAGCTACAAAATATACAAATCACAAATTACCACATGCCATGCCAGAAGATAAGTTTTGAACAACCTGAATTAACTTGATAAAAATCTGACCAACAAATTACAACTTTTTATTTCAGTATTTTGTTTTGTTGTTTTAATGGGGTTTAAGGCCACTTGTTATAATTTTTCAGCTATGTCATGGTGTCAAGTTTTTATCAGATGAGTAAGCCAGAGTACCTTGTGAAAACCTTCCACCTTTGGCAAGAAATCTGACAATAATTGTCAACTGAGATTGAAGTCTAGCTCACCCTGCTCTTGTCAACTGAGATTGAAGTCTAGCTCACCCTGCTCATATAAAGGCTGAAACAAGCAACATAAGTGTTGACAGTGGTCAGTGATTACCTTTACCACTTGGAGAACAAAGCATCTTCCATGACAGCAGTTATACCCTTGACTTGGTCCATGATAACCACTTGGAGAACAATCCCTCTTCAATGACAGCAGTTATACCCTTGACTTGGTCCATGATTACCACTTGGAGAACAATCCCTCTTCCATGACAGCTGTTATATCCTTTACTTGGTCCATGATAACCACTTGGAGAACAATCCCTCTTCCATGACAGCTGTTATACCCTTGACTTGGTCCATGATTACCACTTGGAGAACAATCCCTCTTCCATGACAGCAGTTATACCCTTGACTTGGTCCATGATAACCACTTGGAGAACAATCCCTCTTCCATGACAGCAGTTATACCTTTTGACTTGGTCCATGATTACCACTTGGAGAACAATGCCTCTTCCATGACAGCTGTTATATCCTTGACTTGGTCCATGATAACCACTTGTAGAACAATCCCTCTTCCATGACAGCAGTTATACCCTTGACTTGGTCCATGATAACCACTTGGAGAACAATCCCTCTTCAATGACAGCAGTTATACCCTTGACTTGGTCCATGATTACCACTTGGAGAACAATCCCTCTTCCATGACAGCTGTTATACCCTTGACTTGGTCCATGATAACCACTTGGAGAACAATCCCTCTTCCATGACAGCAGTTATACCTTTTGACTTGGTCCATGATTACCACTTGGAGAACAATGCCTCTTCCATGACAGCTGTTATATCCTTGACTTGGTCCATGATAACCACTTGTAGAACAATCCCTCTTCCATGACAGCAGTTATACCCTTGACTTGGTCCATGATAACCACTTGGAGAACAGTGCCTCTTCCATGCCAGCAGTTATACCCTTGACTTGGTCCATGATTACCACTTGGAGAACAATGCCTCTTCCATGACAGCAGTTATACCCTTGACTTGGTCCATGATTACCACTTGGAGAACAATGCCTCTTCCATGACAGCTGTTATACCCTTGACTTGGTCCATGATTACCACTTGGAGAACAATGCCTCTTCCATGACAGCAGTTATACCCTTGACTTGGTCCATGATAACCAATTGGAGAACAATCCCTCTTCCATGACAGCAGTTATACCCTTGACTTGGTCCATGATTACCACTTGGAGAACAATGCCTCTTCCATGACAGCTGTTATACCCTTGACTTGGTCGATGATTACCACTTGGAGAACAATGCCTCTTCCATGACAGCTGTTATACCCTTGGCTTGGTCAATGATTACCACTTGAAGAACAATGCCTCTTCAATGACAGCAGTTATATCCTTGACTTGGTCCATGATAACCACTTGGAGAGCAATGCCTCTTCCATGACAGCTGTTATACCCTTGACTTGGTCCATGATTACCACTTGGAGAACAATGCCTCTTCCATGACAGCAGTTATATCCTTGACTTGGTCAATGATTACCACTTGGAGAACAATGCCTCTTCAATGACAGCAGTTATACCATTGGCTTGGTCAATGATTACCACTTAGAGAACAATGCCTCTTCAGTGACAGCTGTTATACCCTTGGCTTCGTCCATGATTACCACTTGGAGAACAATGCCTCTTCCATGACAGCTGTTATACCCTTGACTTGGTCCATGATAACCACTTGGAGAACAATGCCTCTTCCATGCCAGCAGTTATACCCTTTACTTGGTCCATGATTACCACTTGGAGAACAATGCCTCTTCAATGACAGCAGTTATACCCTTGACTTGATCCATGATAACCACTTGGAGAACAATGCCTCTTCCATGACAGCTGTTATACCCTTGACTTGGTCCATGATAACCACTTGGAGAACAATGCCTCTTCCATGACAGCTGTTATACCCTTGACTTGGTCAATGATTACCACTTGGAGAACAATGCCTCTTCCATGACAGCAGTTATACCCTTGACTTGGTCAATGATTACCACTTGGAGAACAATACCTCTTCCATGACAGCAGTTATATCCTTGACTTGGTCGATGATAACCACTTGGAGAGCAATGCCTCTTCCATGACAGCAGTTATACCCTTGACTTGGTCCATGATAACCACTTGGCGAACAACGCCTCTTCAATGACAGCTGTTATACCCTTGGCTTGGTCAATGATTACCACTTGGAGAGCAATGCCTCTTCCATGACAGCTGTTATACCCTTGGCTTGGTCAATGATTACCACTTGGAGAACAATGCCTCTTCCATGACAGCAGTTATACCCTTGACTTGGTCAATGATTACCACTTGGAGAACAATGCCTCTTCCATGCCAGCAGTTATACCCTTGACTTGGTCAATGATTACCACTTGGAGAACAATGCCGCTTCCATGACAGCAGTTATACCCTTGACTTGGTCCATGATAACCGCTTGGAGAGCAATGCCTCTTCCATGACAGCTGTTATACCCTTGACTTGGTCAATGATTACCACTTGGAGAACAATGCCTCTTCCATGACAGCAGTTATACCCTTGACTTGGTCCATGATTACCACTTGGAGAACAATCCCTCTTCCATGACAGCAGTTATACCCTTGACTTGGTCCATGATAACCACTTGGAGAACAATGCCTCTTCCATGACAGCAGTTATATCCTTGACTTGGTCCATGATAACCGCTTGGAGAACAATGCCTCTTCCATGACAGCAGTTATACCCTTGACTTGGTCCATGATAACCACTTGGAGAGCAATGCCTCTTCCATGACAGCAGTTATACCCTTGGCTTGGTCAATGATTACCACTTGGAGAACAATCCCTCTTCCATGACAGCTGTTATATCCTTTACTTGGTCCATGATAACCACTTGGAGAACAATCCCTCTTCCATGACAGCAGTTATACCCTTGACTTGGTCCATGATAACCACTTGGAGAGCAATGCCTCTTCCATGACAGCAGTTATACCCTTGACTTGGTCCATGATTACCACTTGGAGAACAATGCCTCTTCCATGACAGCAGTTATATCCTTGACTTGGTCGATGATTACCGCTTGGAGAACAATGCCTCTTCAATGAAAGCAGTTATACCCTTGACTTGGTCCATGATAACCACTTGGAGAACAATGCCGCTTCCATGACAGCAGTTATACCCTTGACTTGGTCCATTATAACCACTTGGAGAACAATCCCTCTTCCATGACAGCAGTTATACCCTTGACTTGGTCCATGATAACCACTTGGAGAACAATGCCTCTTCCATGACAGCAGTTATATCCTTGACTTGGTCCATGATAACCGCTTGGAGAACAATGCCTCTTCCATGACAGCAGTTATACCCTTGACTTGGTCCATGATAACCACTTGGAGAGCAATGCCTCTTCCATGACAGCAGTTATACCCTTGGCTTGGTCAATGTCTACCACTTGGAGAACAATCCCTCTTCCATGACAGCTGTTATATCCTTTACTTGGTCCATGATAACCACTTGGAGAACAATCCCTCTTCCATGACAGCAGTTATACCCTTGACTTGGTCCATGATAACCACTTGGAGAGCAATGCCTCTTCCATGACAGCAGTTATACCCTTGACTTGGTCCATGATTACCACTTGGAGAACAATGCCTCTTCCATGACAGCAGTTATATCCTTGACTTGGTCGATGATTACCGCTTGGAGAACAATGCCTCTTCAATGAAAGCAGTTATACCCTTGACTTGGTCCATGATAACCACTTGGAGAACAATGCCGCTTCCATGACAGCAGTTATACCCTTGACTTGGTCCATTATAACCACTTGGAGAACAATCCCTCTTCCATGACAGCTGTTATACCCTTGGCTTGGTTAATGATAACCACTTGGAGAACAATGCCTCTTCCATGACAGCAGTTATACCTTTGACTTGGTCCATGATTACCACTTGGAGAACAATGCCTCTTCAATGACAGCAGTTATACCCTTGACTTGGTCCATGATTACCACTTGGAGAACAATGCCTCTTCCATGACAGCAGTTATACCCTTGACTTGGTCCATGATTACCACTTGGAAACTAAGGCCTCTTCCATACCAGAAGGTATACCCTTGACTTTTATTTACCAAGCTCTAAACAACCCTTTATTTCCATGTTGGGGGTATAAACAAACCCTCAAATTACATTCCAGTAGACAAACACCCAAATATACCACAATAAATGTTAAATGCAGATCCACAAATTACCACTTTCTTTGCCAGTAGCCAAACGTATGCAATCTTCTGTGCTGTTAAATTTGGACCCACAAATTGCAAATCCCCCAAATATTGTATCAACCTCCCAAAAATAACATGTTTTCTTCTCTGTTGCTATGGGTATTGTTAACAGAATTAACTTCAGAACACTCTTGATATGTTGTAAAAGTTATTTATTTTAAGTATTGACTTTTTATTGACTTTTTGTTGACTATATTTGCTATAATTATATACCTTTCATTTGATGGATCACTTGCAATTTTTACTTCTGCTCATTGTAGATGCATGGAAATATTTCTCTGTCTTTTGTATTAAGTGGCCTCAGACAAGTACTTGTTAATTTGGAATTTACATTTGTATTTAATATTACAAAATTAAGTTTGTATTTACATCTGTTCACAGGTAGAATACCAACAGGTTATCTGGGTGAATGCAAAACCAAAAGTAGGTAATTGTCAAGATAAATTGACTTTGTATTATAAAGTGTTATGATAAAAGGAGATCATCTAAACATTAGTTGTCTATATATATAAATTCTAATATGATGTGCCCAAAACGTTTCGTGTCCACACCAAATGTAAAACGAGTATATATTCCTTATCTAGCTGTAAAGGATCAACACTCTTTATGGCGATGTCATTGTATGACATTTTAACAATGTCACAATAAGATTTGTGTCCTAAATGGCCGACAAGTCCTGCAACTCAAAGGTTATGTCTTTTAAAAAAAGGTTAATATATATGTCCTGTTAGATTTGCAATAATTCCATGGAAGCCCAATGAATTATTTCTTAAATCAAAACTCATTCTCTCAATTTCTGTTGACTCGACAACTCAGTTATATGAGGATAATTTTTTACAATGAATTTCTTCTTCAATGTATTGGTCTTACTTCTCACGCTATTACTTACAAATCTATTACATGCTTAGATGGTTATATTATTCCATTACATGCTTAGATGGTCATACTATTCCATTACATGCTTAGATGGTTATATTATTCCATTACATGCTTAGATGGTTATATTATTCCATTACATGCTTAGATGGTTATATTATTCCATTACATGCTTAGATGGTCATATTATTCCATTACATGCTTAGATGGTCATATTATTCCATTACATGCTTAGATGGTCATATTATTCCATTACATGCTTAGATGGTTATATTATTCCATTACATGCTTAGATGGTTATATTATTCCATTACATGCTTAGATGGTTATATTATTCCATTACATGCTTAGATGGTTATATTATTCCATTACATGCTTAGATGGTTATATTATTCCATTACATGCTTAGATGGTTATATTATTCCATTACATGCTTAGATGGTTATATTATTCCATTACATGCTTAGATGGTTATATTATTCCATTACATGCTTAGATGGTTATATTATTCCATTACATGCTTAGATGGTTATATTATTCCATTACATGCTTAGATGGTTATATTATTCCATTACATGCTTAGATGGTTATATTATTGCATTACATGCTTAGATGGTTATATTATTCCATTACATACTTAGGTGGTAATAGTAATCTATTATATACTTAGGTGAGGATTACCATCAGATACCGGTACAGAGATTTGATAAAGCAGATGCCAACTATCGTGGTTTGTGGATACAGTTGGAGAATTTTGTCAATCCTAATGGGGAAAAGCCAGAGTATCCTCCATTTTATTGTATGGTAAGTCAACAGACTGGTTGATTGATGAATGTATTGAGAGTGTTATATATTATTATTAAAAAGGAAGACCATTTTTATAACTCGAACTCAAAAGTGTTGCATAAAACAGATCAAGCTATTGTAGTCCGACCCATGGAAGTTGAACAATTACCTCAAATTTGTCTGTTCTGTGCCATGACATTGTTTGTTTTTAGGTTTGATCCTGTACTTGCTTTTTGTTGACTCAAAAATAATGTTTGTTTAATTAGAAAATCAAAGTTCATTTACCTGTACATTTAAATACTAATCTCTAATCACTATTACTACCTGTTATTTTGATAATTACCTATCTGTCATGAATGGTTTCCATTATTTTAAATTGGTGAAATGGTAATTGATATCAAGTATAATTTTTTACAATTTATAGCAAATACTGGCTGGACTGAGTCAGGGGGTATAGAGTAGTCTGTTCGTCTGTCCAAATTTGGGTTCTGGATGATATTTCAATTTCAATGAAACTTGTGGCATATCAGGTGGATAGGAAGCTTATCAACTCTGAAAGAATTCTGCCAATGTCAAGGTCATAGTCCAAAAAAAAATGTTAGAATTTTTAACAAAAAAGATGTTTCCAGACAATAACACAAAAGGTTTGCATCCGATTTAATAAAACTTGGAATATTGTTACATATCAAGTGTGTAAGAAGCCTATTGATTCTGTAGGAATTCTGTCAAATGTCAAGGTCACATTTGACAAAAAAACATAAGAAATTTTTACAAAAAATGTCTTTCTGGACATTAAATTTTTTTGCACTTTATGTCAATGAAAATTCAGGATATACTTGCATATAAGGCGGGTACGAAGACTATTAATTTTAATTTCAACGTTACAGTTGTCAAAAAAATGTTAGAAATATTTTACAACAAAAGATGCTTCCTTAAAATAACTCAACAAGTTTGCATTTGATTTCAATGAAATTTTACATATCAGGGAGCTAAGAAGCCTATTGATGCTGGCGAAATTCTGTTAGAAATGTAAACAATTTTACCCCAAAAAATTAAATTTTAAGCGGGTGTATCAGTGATCGCTAGATTGACTTTTTCTATATGAATTGGGTGTATTATAACATCTCAATATGTAATAGTCATTAATTTTTTTGTGGAATCATCAAGTTCACCTTGGTGTTACAGACACAGTAGTAACCACACATTAGCATCCCTAATGATGTTACTATTAAATCTATATAATTTGTTTTTTTCTGGAATTGATTCAATATATCCTTCAAAATTGTCAAAACCTTTTAAAAAAAGGTATTTTAATAAATAATTAAGTAATATTCTGTATGAAATAGATGAAATTGAATAACTTCCTTCCATAACATAATTTTAAGTTTGGATTATGAACCTTAACTAATATAGGGGTCTTACATGCCAGAGTGGTTAGGGTCCTCTGTGGTAGAGTGGTTAGAGGTCCTCTGTAGTAGAGTGGTTAGAGGTCCTCTGTGGCAGAGTGGTTAGGGTCCTCTGTGGCAGAGCAGTTAGGGTTCCACTGTGGCAGAGGGGTTAGGGTACTCAGTGGCAGAGTAGTTAGGGACCTCTGGCAGAGTGGTTAGAGTCCTCTGTGGCAGAGCAGTTAGGGACCTCTGTGGCAGAGTGGTTAGAGTCCTCTGTGGCAGAGCAGTTAGGGACCTCTGTGGCAGAGTGGTAAGGGTCCTCTGTAGCAGAGTGGTTAGGGTCCTCTGTAGCAGAGTGGTTAGGGTACTCTGTGGCAGAGTGGTTAGGGTACTCTGTGGCAGAGTGGTTAGTGTCCTCTGTGGCAGAGTGGTTATGGACCTCTGTGGCAGAGTGGTTAGAGTCCTCTGTGGCAGAGCAGTTATGGTACTCTGTAGCAGAGTGGTTAGGGTCCTCTGTAGCAGAGCAGTTAGGGACCTCTGTGGCAGAGTGGTTAGGATCCTCTGTAGCAGAGTGGTTAGGGTACTCTGTGGCAGAGTGGTTAGTGTCCTCTGTGGCAGAGTGGTTAGGGACCTCTGTGGCAGAGTGGTTAGAGTCCTCTGTGGCAGAGCAGTTAGGGACCTCTGTGGCAGAGTGGTTAGAGTCCTCTGTGGCAGAGCAGTTAGGGATCTCTGTGGCAGAGTGGTTAGGGTCCTTTGTGGCAGAGTAGTTAGGGTCCTCTGTGGCAGAGTGGTTAGGGTCCTCTGTAGCAGAGTGGTTAGGGTACTCTGTGGCATAGTGGTTAGGGTCCTCTGTAGCAGAGTGGTTAGGGTCCTCTGTGGCAGAGTGGTTAGGGTAAGTAGTCATCTACTATTGATGTTGTGGTTTTGAGTCCACTGCAGGGAGGGTTTGCTCGATTCTAATCTGAATTAACAAGAATTGCCAGTTTTCTTGCCAAGGTAAGGGGTTTTCTGTGGGTACTCTGGCTTACCCATAATAAAACTGGATGCCACAATACAGCTGAAAAACTCTTGAAAGTGTTTTTTAATATCTCTGTTCCATAAACCTTCCTTTATAGACATTGTATATGATGGTGGGGAGATGGACTACTGTTTGTATATCAAGAGATCTATATTTTCAGGGTACTGATGTTGAGGAGATGGACTACTGTTTGAACTGGGTCCATGATAAAGCCTGTTTAGGGTATGCAAATCGCCTGAAGAAGGTATACAGTTTAGAAGACCTGGTTCAGGATATGTTTGGTCATATAGGTCACTCTGTATCAGAAACACAGGTTATAGATCTGCTTACTGCGCACACATGGGACTTTGAACCCAAGACAAGGTGAGACAACTGTTATATGTACAGAATTTTTGTTTATTATACCCCCCCCCCCCACAAACTTGTTTGGGGGGTATATAGGATTCTGTCTGTCTGTCCCGAACATTTGTCAACAAGCGCTTTTCCTAAACCATTTGACAGATTTTGATGAAACTTTACATAAAAGAATTACATCATATGTAGATGTGTATGAAGAATTATCGTTGCTGTCGGATATTATTCAGGGGAGATAAATGGATTTGAATGCGAAGCGGGGGTATCCCTTTGTGAGCGTGATCACAGTCCACACTTGTTTCCGCTGAGATTACTGGAGTTCAGTTTCATGATCTGACATTGTTTTATTCTTTTTTCGTCATGTTCTATTTTAGCCAACCTGCCTGAAAGTGGAGGTGACCTAGTGCCTTAATTTTGGATTTGTTTGTCTGTAAACTTTTTACAATTTAATCTTATCTGAAACAACTTGGCCATAAGTATCAAACGCTTTTTCAGCGGAGATGTTTTTGATTTTTTGTTAAAAGATTCCTTGTTTTGTCTTGATTGCTAAAAAGATATGGATGACAGGGCTCATTCTTGTTTCTGATATCTAAAATTTGTTAAAATCTCTGAAAGTACAAGGCCATATGTTTTGTAACCTGCCTGTAAACACTAAGGTTGTGGTCTCACTGGGGGTAGAGTGCTCATGACTCCAATCTTAATTGACAAGGATTGCCAGTTTTCCTACCCTAGATATGGATGTGTTCTCGTGGTACTTTGGCTTCCTTGAACAATAAAAATTTGATACCATGGTATAGCTGAAGAATTGCTTAAAGTTGTTTTAAACATTATTCAAACAGACAAACAATCTGAATGGCTGAAAATGTTTTGAAATCTTTTCAAAAACTAGGTTTTTTATCAAATTTTACAAAAGACAGTACCTATTTTGTGTTATCAACTCCTACAGATTAGATCTATGAATCTTCACAGTAAGAATGCACACCTATTGAATGTGTGCACCTGTTATTGTTGTAGGATTTTTCCACCTGTCCCTGACTCCAGAACATTTGTCAACAAATTTCACAAAAGTTGGTAACCATTTTGTGTATTAACTACACTAAAACAAATATTTTAGACATATTGATGCTGTGTTTCTGCTGTTATGCAATAGTTTTTCCTTTTTCCTGGTCTTAACTTACCATTTTTCAGCAAATTTTACAGATTACAAAACTACAACATTTGTGCAGTCAACTCCTACTACAGTTGTTAATACAGACCTTGAAGTTTTTTCTTACAATTTAAATTGTTAACCATTCCTTATATGAATCTTACTATTTAATATTTGTGATTTGTTTTTTTTTTTGTTTTCTTTGAAACTTTTTGCATTGCCATCAGAGCATTAACTTACGTTGTTAACAGTCAGTTGATTTGAAAATTTAAAAGTATTTTTATACTAAAAATGTATTGGCCAATTCTAACAGACCACATGAAAGGCAGAGACCAGTTTTTGTCAATATATTTTGGTCTACAATAATTTTACTTAGAATAAATCAGGAATGAGATGGACTAATGAGAATTTTGACTGCTACTAAAAAAGCTTGGAGAATTTTGTTGAGCACTCTCAGTATTTTTAAAACATAGAAATGATTGTTTAGTGCTTTGTGACTTTATGTTTGATAAATTTATCTTTATTATTATTATTATTCTAAATTTAGTGCTTTGTGACTTTATGTTTGATAAATTTATCTTTATTATTATTATTATTCTAAATTTAGTGCTTTGTGACTTTATGTTTGATAAATTTATCTTTATTATTATTATTATTCTAAATTTAGTGCTTTGTGACTTTATGTTTGATAAATTATTATTATTCTAAACTGGATTTTTTTTCAGATGTGATTTCCACGAAGAGCTTGAATGTAAATACTGCTCCATGGGTATTATCAACAGATATGCGTAAGTCACTTGGTTATATTATATAATGTAATTGAAGTATTTACTTGCATTGGGTTTTGGCATGTACAGAAATAAATCAAGGCACAGTTTTGTGTAAGTCAAATTAACTTGAGAAAACTTGATGTATTTACCTAAGTTTGTGACTTCTTTTGTGTAGTACACATGTGGCATCCATAGGCGGCACTGTGACGTCTTGTGGTAGTACACATCTGTAATGAGGATGGCGCTGTGACTTCTAGTGGGTAGTAGATGTGTGGCATCCATGTAAGGAAATGTGACTGCTAGTCGGTTGTATACATGTGGCAAGGATGTCACTTAAGATGTCTCTGTGGCTTCTGGTGGGTAATACACATGTGGCACCTATAGAATGGCACAGTGATTACTGGTGGGTAGTACACATGTTGCATCAGTAGGGGCACTGACTTCTTGTGGGTAGTACACATGTAACAACAGAAGTATGGTAACTTATGGTAGGTAGTATTTTAAGCACAAGTGTGTTTACTTTTGTAGATATGCTATATCAGACAGTGTGTGTCCTTTGTATGAAGTTCAGATTACAACAAAACATCTTCCAATCCGAGACGAGAGCTCTGTTTCTTGTGTTGTTTTGCCGCCATCATCAATGAGAATTGATCCCAATCAGGAAGCTCGACTACCTTCACGAAAACCAATGCCCAGTAATAGACCAACAAACCCAAGACCACAAGCACACCAAACAGTTAGTATTACAAGATGTATATTAAGTTTTGATCCTAGCACTACAAATCATATTTCATACATTTGTGTGTAATTTGTAAAGATTGTACATAGATCTGTTCAAATTTGGTCCAGAGGTAGCTTATGATGAGTACTTGCCAGTCAGTCACCTGTCACCTGACCTTGACCTCCAACGACTACGTTAAAGTTTTTGGGTTACGACAGTTCCTCTGTAACTACGCATGGTAGGATGACAATATTTGGTGTATAGGTTGCTGATGACTAGTACATGACTGTCTGGTAGGTGTCACCTGACCTTGACCTCAATTTCACAGTCCAGTGACTACGTAAAAGTTTTTGGGTTACGACAGTTCCTCTGTAACTACGCATGGTAGGATGACAATATTTGGTGTAAAGGTTGCTGATGACTAGTACATGACTGTCTGGTAGGTGTCACCTGACCTTGACCTCAATTTCACGGTCCAGCGACTACGTTCAAGTTTTTGGTTTAGGACAGTTCCTCTGTAACTACGCATGGTAGGATGACAATATTTGGTGTATAGGTTGCTGATGACTAGTACATGACTGTCTGGTAGGTGTCACCCGACCTTGACCTCAATTTCACGGTCCAGTGACTACGTTAAAATTTTTGGGTTACGACAGTTCCTCTGTAACTACGCATAGTAGGATGACAATATTTGGTTTATAGGTTGCTGATGACTTGTACATGACTGTCTGGTAGGTGTCACCTGACCTTGACCTCAATTTCACGGTCCAGCGAATACGTTAAAGTTTTTGGGTTACAACAGTTCCTCTGTAACTACGCATGGTAGGATGACAATATTTGGTGTATAGGTTGCTGATGACTAGAACATGACTGTCTGGTAGGTGTCACCTGACCTTGACCTCAATTTCACGGTCCAGCGACTACGTTAAAGTTTTTGGGTTATGATAGTTCCTCTGTAACTACGCATGGTAGGATGACAATATTTGGTATATAGGTTGCTGATGAATAGTACAAGACTGTCTGGTAGGTGTCACCTGACCTTGACCTCAATTTCACGGTCCAGCGACTACGTTAAAGTTTTTGGGTTATGGCTGTTCCCCTGTAACTATGCATGGTATGGTAAAAATATTTCTTATACAGGCAGCTCCTGATATTTAATGCTATTTACATAATGCTTATGACGAAATTTATTTTCGTTACTGATGCCGAATGCAGGCGAGACGTTTTTCTGTGTCCACACTTGTTAAAATCAAAAGATGGTTTATGGAATAAAATTTGGTATAAAAAAATCACCAAAATACTCATATATTAGGTCAATCCCACTATCAAAATAGACAGAAATATGGAATTGAGATTACTTTAATTTCTTAATGCATGCAAACGAAATTTATTTTCGTTACTGATGCCGAATGCAGGCGAGACGTTTTTCTGTGTCCACACTTGTTAAAATCAAAAGATGGTTTATGGAATAAAATTTGGTATAAAAAAATCACCAAAATACTTGTATATTAGGTCAATCCCACTATCAAAATAGACAGAAATATGGAATTGAGATTACTTTAATTTCTTAATGCATGCTTAAAGAACTATAAAGATTAAACACCGTTTTTAATGGATTTATCGGTATATCAACAATACCAACTCACTCACAAACAGTGAGTTGTGAATGAGTTGGTCTTGTGGATATACCAATTAATGTATTGAAAACGGTGTTTCAATCCTGTAATAAATGCAGAAAATAAGAAGAGAAGAATTCACTTGTGTGTAATGATAGTTACAATCTTATTTGTAATTTTTAGGCTCCACCCTCTCGTTTTGGACCACCTCCAGGTTTACATGAAGATGATAGTAATGATGATGACGATGAGGAGGATGATGAGGACAATGAAGGTGGCTATACATCCTTACGTAGGCCACACAATCCAGGTAATACATGGTGACAATGAGGACAACGAAGCTGACTATAGATTTTAAAGATGTGTATTGGTGTCAAACCAATGTCCATTACATACCTGTTATCGCTTATTCTCTTTTCAGCTCACCTGGACCTAAGGTCCATTTCAGTTTTTAGCTCACCTGACCCAAAGGGTCATGTGAGCTATTGTTATCACTTTGCGTCCGTCGGCGTCGGCGGCGTCTGTAAACTTTTTACATTTTAATCTTCTTCTCTGAAACCACTTGGCCAATTGAAACCAAACTTGGCCATAATGTTCATTGGATGGACCTTTACAAAGTTTGTGTTTTTTATTTTGATTGGTAAACCAATATGGCCGCCACCTCAAGACTTAGTTTAACATATGACCCTATGGGAAAAAAGTTAAAAAAGGCTTCTTCTCTGAAACCGTTTAACCAATCAAAACAAAACTTACTAGCAATATTGTTTAGATGGCCCTCTAAGTTTGTGTTTTTTATGGCAATTGGAAATTGAAAATGGCTGCCACCGCAGGACTTAATTTAACATAAGACCCTATGGGAAAAAGTTTGAAAGACTTCTTTTCTGAAACCGGCCAACCAATGGAAACAAAACTTACTAGCAATATTGTTTGGATGGTCCTCTATAAAGGTAATGTTTTTTATCCCAATCTGATATTCAAAATGGCCGCCACCGCAGGACTTAGTTTAACATTGGACCCTATGGGAAAAAGGTTAAAAAGGGCTTCTTCTCTGAAACCGGTTAACCAATCAAAACAAAACTTACTAGCAATATTGTTTGGATGGTCCTTTATAAAGTTAATGATTTTTATGCCAACTGGAAATTCAAAATGGCCGCTACCGCAGGACTTAGTTTAACATAGGACCCTATGGGAAAAAGTTTTTAAAGGCTTCTTCTCTGAAACCGGTTAATCAATGGAAACAAAAACTTACTAGCAATATTGTTTGGATGGTCCTCTATAAAGTTTATGTTTTTATGGCAATTGGAAATTCAAAATGGCCGCTACCGCAGGACTTAGTTTAACTTACGACCCTATGGGAAAAAGTTTTTAAAGGCTTCTTCTCTGAAACCGGTTAATCAATGGAAACAAAAACTTACTAGTAATATTGTTTGGATGGTCCTTTATAAAGTTTATGTTTTTTTATGGCAATTGGAAATTCAAAATGGCCACCTCCCCCGCAGGACTTAGTTTAACATAGGACCCTATGGGCAAATAAAAAAAATCTTCTGTATACAACTGGTTAACCAATGAAACAAAGCTTTCTAGTAATAATATTGTTTGGATGGTCCTATTTAAAGTTTATTGAAAATTACAGGACTTACTTTAACATCAGGGAAATGCCATCTTCATTGCCTATAAAATCAAGTGAGCAATACAGGCTCTTAAGAGCCTCTGGTTTCCATTTCTTGTCTGTTGTATGTCGTAAATTTTTTTTGTTAAATTGTCTCTTCTGAAACCACCTCCCCTATTTTTTTTTCAAACTTGGCCACAACCGTCCTTCAGGTACCCAGTGTGTTGATCAATGGACTAAGATGGCCGCTTTTAACTAAAAATAGAACATAGGTGTCAAGACATGTTTTCGGTCATTATCTCAAAAATTATAATAGCTAGAGAAAACTGTTACTTCAAATTGATCACCACATTAAGCTCTACAATAAATACTATTAGTTAGAAGTTGTTTAATGACTTCCTGTATGAGGTTTTGCTATTAAATTATTTTTTTTTTACAAAAGTTTCAGTTTTTACAATATAACTTGAAAACTATAAGAGCTACATTGATATTGTCAGTTGCTTATCTGAAACCACTTGGCCAATTGAAATCAAAATTGGCCATAATGTTCCTTGGATGGACTTTTACAAAGTTTGTGTATTTTATTTGGATTGGAAAACTAATATGGCCTCTACCAAAGGACTTAGTTTAACATGGGACCCTATAGGAAAAAAGTTTTAAAAAAGGCTTCTTCTCTGAAACCGGCTAACCTATGGAATCTTACTAGCAATATTGTTTGGATGATCTTCTTTAATGTTTATGTTTTGTATGCCAATTGGAAACTCAAAATGACAAAATGTTTAGTTTTTGCCCAGTAAATTAAAGCTATTTGACAACTTTACTGTAACTGTGAATTGCAGAAATTAAAGTATATTTGTTTTTCAGTTGAGCGAATACAGACTACTGGGAGCCTCTTGTTTTTAATACATCATAATGAACTATCTGATTAAATCTTAATCATTTATTCAGATGATAGACAATTGTTCTTTAAGAGAAGAATGATTGTTTGAAAATATGTATACTCTGATAACATTTTATTACTTGTTGGGTGGCAATAGTTCTTTTACTATTTTAATGTGCATATTCCTTTTATATTAATTGATTAAAATTATAATAAATTTACTTTAATTTCAGGCTCTGCGACAAGTGGAGCTGGCCGAGGCGTAACAGCCTCATGGTCTGGTATCCCCATGAGACAAACTGGACCTCCAAGTATTGTAAACCAGTCAGACTTCCCTTCCCTCGGTGGTCCGCCAATCATGCCACCCCCAGGCCTGTATGGAATTGGGCGTGGTAACCCCATGGCAGGTGTTGGACGTGGGGCACCTGTGGCTCAGATGAAATTTACAGGTATGTTTATATTCTAATAACAGATTAAATTTTTTATATAGTAGAAATAGAGCAGTCATTTGTTTCAGATCTTTACCGACTAGATGTTTTATGACTGTGGTTAGTGTGATAGGTGTCTAATGACTATCTACACTTGATTAGTTTAATGGCCATCTCTAGATAGAAAGGGAATATTCTTTTTAAAAGTCAAATCTTCAAAATTAAAAAAATTTTGTTTTCAAAATTGTTAGATGTTCCAGCCAAAAATTGTCTTGATTATTTCTAGATGATCAGAGATTTGCAGGTCATGCTATGGCACCAGAACCAACAGTTGCCCCACCTCCTCCAGCATCTTGGCAAGAGGAAATAAAAGAACCCAAGAAAATTGTAAGTTTGTATTTAATATATACTCTCTCCTTCTGATGGTCAGGGTTTTTCTGCTGGTACTAAGGCTTACTGCCCACTTAAAACTGGACACAACAATATAGATGAAAGTGGCATTAAACAACATTTAAACAAACAATATCTTTATTTTGATACCAGATAGGAAACTTTATAGATATGTGGACATTACATTTTTTAAGATGAACAGCTTCTCAATGGGATTTGTTTGACTGTCATTAAATTATATGCAGCTGTACCATAAAATGAGGCTTCTTCTACATAATAAACTTCTCATGCAGACATGCTGCTTTGTTTTGGTCTTGCAGAATTTTAATATTTTTTAAAATTTTTCAACGGAAAAGCAGATAGGGATTGGCATATTACAACCTAACCCCATCTTATGTGTTAGACAGAAGTAAACCAAATGAATTATTTCCTTTGTATACACTCTTTATTATCAGCACCAGCTATTTATTTATCCCAAAAAGTTTTGTAAAAAAGAAAAAGCGGTCATTTCAACTGATAAGAGCATAGGGGACGAGGGATTACTTCTATCTATATCTCCTCAATACCTGTTAGAATGAATATACCAAACTTGCAATAATTCATATTAAAAACTATTTTTGTGGACTAATATTCACTTTCCTTTATACCAAAAATTATCAATTAAAATGTGGGAGGGTGTGTATAACCCTTTCTTCCACTATATGTGTTTGGATCAAATTGTCATGAACTATAGATTTGTGCCAGGTGTTTTGGTACTTGTAGAAACTTTCTATTTTATGTCAGTTGACTGACAATCAGTTTTTTGGAAGACTTACTCACACATATAAGTGTAATGTAAATAAAACTAAAGCGAGCAACTAAAGGATTAAATGTATGTGTGAATTCTGCCTTTAAATAATTGTTAAAAAAAAAAAATTCCTCAATATACGGGTATTTATCTGTTACATAAGTTACATAATTTAATTAATATTTTAGTCTATGGCTGAAATATCACGAGCTCTGCAACAGTCTGCTATCAGTACAGACAGAAATGGAATATCTGGCTTACAGTCTCAACAGTATAATATGCCAACCTACTGCCCTCCTGTCAATCAGCCGCAAAGACCTGTACACACCGCAAGAGGTAGGTCTAATAACCACAAAGACCTGTACAAAACTCCAGAGGTAGGTCTAATAACCACAAAGACCTGTACAAATTTCAGAGGTAGGTCTGGTAAACAACAAGACCTGTGCATAACTGCAGAGTTCTCAAATATCTGGTTTAAAACCTCAACAGTATAATATCACAACATACCACCCCCTGTCAGTCAGTCATAAAGACATGTACAAAGAGATAGGTCTAACAACCACAAAGAGCTGTACAAAACATACCGTATTTTCCGCACGATAAGTCAACACTTTTTTTCTTGGGAGTCCTATCCTCGACCTATCGTCCGAATCGACTTATCTAAGGCTTGAATCAGAAAGAGTCGGATGTGGAAATTTTTTTTTCGTGTGCTGATAATTTCAGTTTTCTTTTGCAGGATTCTAAGGACACTGTATGCAAAGTTACTGCATTCATTTTTGTATAAATAATGAAATAAATTATGCATAGACATGTTTTGTTTATCTATATTTTTCTGCGATTTTGTATGCAGGAAGTGTATTCTGCTTTATTAAAAAGGGAAACGAAACCGGAGAAACTATGTTTCGGATGTCGTTAAAATTTATAAATTGAATGAATTGGTTAATAATGCGTTCTGATTGTAGTTAAAAACAAAAATTTGATATAATCAGAGAAACCTTCCAACAAACAGGACGAAGAAAACATAACGAGAACAATTAAATTTTCCCGATTGTCATGAATTTTAGTGCTCCTTTGAACGGAGGTATGATACATGCAAATAAACATCCGGAACATGCGCGTTGGTTTATATTTCTTCAAAAATGGCGGGATATATTACGATATGATTTTCGTGTATTTATATGGGTCTTTCGTTTCGAATTAATATCGAATTGGGCAATTAAAGGAACAAACGTTGATTATTATCTTGACTCGTTGATTGAAGCCAGGTTTAAATTTGAAAATGAGATAATTAGCTAGGGACGCTCTGTCGGTTGGGGCTATGTGGATCGATCACCTGTTCAGGTGACAGGTGTTCAGCCAGGTATGCATAATACTTTTAATTAATAAAATAATTGAATGGAAATTATTGTTTTAAGGAGATAACAACCAAAATGACATCAATCAATATGCACTTTTCTCCTTCACGTACAGACGCTGACATTTTAAAGCGAAGTTTCGTATACACATTTTTAAGCGAAGTTTCGTACACATTTTATAACGATCTACCCCAGGCCTCAACAAAATTTATTAAACAATTTTATTCTAAATATTAACAACTTGTCAATATATGGTTGGTGACATAGAATCTTTCTAGAGCTGGAATACTTACCAAAGTTAATGGTCACGGATACGTCGACTTATGGACCGAATTAGACTAATCTATGTTTTTTTACCCGAATTTTACCAAAAATTGTCTATTCGACTTATCGTCCACATCGACTAAACGTGCGGAAAATACGGTAATAGGTAGTTCTGGAATTGCTGACTTGGACCAAACACTGTAAGCAGGGGTGCTTTCCATTATCCAGTACGTACCAGTTGTAACTCCCAAAACTGAAATGGAACGCGACGTACCTATCGGAACGTCTGATTTGTCAATTTTTTGGTTCCAACTTTGTTCCAAGATGGCGGACACAGACACGGAAAATGTGATGTGGAAGTGAATTTTAAGCTTTAAACGAAAATTAAAAAAAGAACAACCTTTGACATTGTGAAAACCTATCAAAGGAGTGAAAGAGTGAAATTTTAAGACATGTATGGTTATATTTATGTTATATCAATGTATTTTTAAGCACAGCCATTTTGAAACAAATCGTCTGCCTTGGACGTTCCATTATCCCGAACCGATCCGGACGGTACATACCGGATAATGGAAAGCAAGCCAGTTTTTATTTGTCAAAAAAACTGCCACACAGACATGGTACCATTTTGTTGGATTTTTGTTCTTGAAATAAAACTGTCTTTGTGTCCAATAACAAAATGTAATAAGACTTTAAATGAAATCAAATATCATAATTAAAACAAGTAAATTGTAGGTGGCATGATGGGACAGTTTCAAGGAATTCTGGGAAATCTACAGAAAGGAAAGAGGTTACCAGTGGGAAGAGGTTATGCTCCCCCTGGAGTAGGAGGTAAGTTACAAATAAGAAATAAGTTTTATGGACAGAAGAGTAAAACGAAAAGCACAAACCCACAAACAAAACAGTCCTGAACCCCCATAATGTATAACTTCAATAAAGTGTTGTTATTATTTGCTCAGATAATACCCTGCCTGTCTGTGCACTAATATTACTGGGTACTTCATTAATAAATGCTGTAATTACAAAGTCATTGCTAACAGCATATAGTGCAATCAAAGTTATTTAGTTGTTAAAAAAGTACTAAAAAAAAGAAAAGCACAAAACAAAAGATGTAAATATAAATAGTCAAGAGTCTATAGGGTATTATTAAGTAAACCGGTGGGACACGAGGATAGTAGAAGAGGTACGTTTGAAAAATATCACAGAATGACATAGGTGTGACTAGAGACCATATATTAACTTTGCATATTTGCAGTAGGAAATGACACCAGATTTCTACAGAAAATTTATTAACCATGCATTCTGTACATCTGTTTTACTTCCTTGTCATCAATACAAACATGTACGTATGATTTCAGATACGACTCCAATGGTTGGTCACTTGAAGATACAAAATTAGTGCAATATCAGTTACTGTGATGATTTACTATGGTGGTATTTGATGGTCAAGAGACAATATCAGGACTAACATCTAGTCATTAATGTTATTGTTTATCTGAGTTGGTAACTAAGGGCAACAGTGGTGAAAGATGTTTGATAGTGATCGTTGACTGTGTGATGTTTTGAAAGTTATTATGTTGATATTATGAAATATCAAAACAGTTTTGGATTCAATCGATTTTTGAGGAAAAAAAAACTAAAGCAAAGCATCAAAATATTTACAATTATATTATTTTGTTCTGAACTGTATTGAAAATTAAATTGGCAATACTCCATTTGTTTATTTGTATGGTAATTACCTAAATACAGGTAACTTTAATGTTTGAGTTTTTTCATTTGTTATGTTATTTTGTATGTATTCGGATGGAATACACAATTTTAATAAAATAAAATTTAAGATCTTACATTAGTTTAATTCGTAGGGAATTATGGTGTAACAAACTTGCTTTGGTATCAAATTTGACTGTAGTGTTGACTAAAATGTATATGTAACGGGCCTACAAAATAGATTTTTTGTTTGATTGAATGGTTTTTAACACCACTTTCAGCAATTTGTTCAGACTCAACCTACAAGTTCAAGGTTTATGTAAACAACTAAGTCTACAAAGCTTGTATATAGGTATACATCTATAGGCCTGTAAGTATATATGACATATTGCATGTATAGAAATACGGTAGCCATTTTCACAGGTATTCAAATTTAACCCTTCACAGTTGTACTACAAGTATGAAAGCTTTATTTCTATTCAGTTTATTATTTAGTTTCTTGAAACAGACATACAACATAGATCTAATATAAGATTTTTTAACAAATAGATAAAACAATAAACTTGTGCAATAAACAGTAAAACAGCATAACAGCATAACAGCATATAGGTAGAAATGACAGTGCAGCACACATGAAGTACAGCATATTAGAATTGAGAACAACACTATACTATATATTTTACAGTCAAAAAACCCTCTTCAGAATACGTCAACACTTACTATAGACTATACTATACATTCAACATGATTAATGATAAAAGAAATGCTAAGTATAAGCATAAAAATACATTCCTGCCTGCTGAAACTACTATAGGCAGGTATTAAAAAGCATACAAACATTAAAACTATCTGCAATTAGACTTGTTAAAAACACATGTTACAACAGGCTTGTGGTGTATAACAATGGCTCACAAAGTTGTACTAGAACACAAGTGATATGTCACCAAAACTCACATTTCCATCCAGCAAAGGCATCAGAACAGTGGATGTGAATAAATATCAAAGACCTCAAGAATATATAGTACTGCGAGGCTTTCTTTATAAGGTTATACAACTAGGCCTTTGAAGTTTTATCAATGCAAGTGTAAATATGTTATCAATACAAAGTATTTTAATGTGTGGGAACGATATTCGAGGTAGTTAACTGTTAGATATGCCTAAATTAAGTATATTTTTATGGCTTTAACTTGTCTTAAATAATTTACTGAGGAGGCGAAGTTCCTTAGTAATTACAAAAACAATTTATCATGTAAATATTTTAAGATAAATTAACCTAATTTGCTGTAACTATCCACTAAGATTCTTGGCATAAAGGCACTCTTCACAAAAAATAACGAACTTCGTTGGAAATGCAATATATGTGCATTTATACCATACTTGATAATCACTTTCAAAAATTCAAAACGTGAAAGTGTAATAGATTTTCTTAAGATTGAGATGAATTATTAATTTTTTTGTAGTTGTGTTCTCGGCAGTTTTTAAAGCGACTAATCAACAAGCACTACTTGCTTGATACAGGCCACTTTCGTAAAAAAAAAGCAAAAAGCTAAAGTCAAAATTGTATTACCAGTCTTCATTAAAATCATTGAATATATCGTACGAATAGAACTAAAACCTCTTTTACTTCAAAATCAATCCATCTTACAACGTGGATTCACTGAGAATACATCCCCGATCGATGCTGCTTTAATTCTAGAAGAAGTTTACCGAGAATATGAGGACAAGAAGAAACCATTCTACTTGGCCCTACTTGATGCTAAATCTGCATTTGATGTTGTTGCGCTAAACATTTTATTTCGTAAACTCTATATACTTTGAATAGATCCAGGAATTTGGTCGATCGTAGATGAGCTGCATAGAAATACAATTTCATATATCAAATGGAATAATGACATCTCAGAAGGTTTAGAAATCCTCCAGGGAGTTAAACATGGCGGATTATTGAGTGCTGATTTATATAAGCTATATATTGAAGACCTCTTACATAACATTTCAAGTGAACCATCTAGGTACTCAAATCGATGATATAACCATTAATGCTATAGCCTGCGCTGATGATATAGCAATAATTTCAGATAACAAATCAGACCTCCTAATTTTACTGAATATTGCTCCTCAATATAGTGTACAACATCATTACACCCTACAACCTCAGAAAAGTATAATAGTCCCGATAAATCATAAAAACAAACTCTCTACTCAAGTTAACTTTAAACTCTGTAATGAAAATATGCCAAATGCGGATAAATCTCTACACTTAGGAATAACACGCTCAACTTCAAGATCACGAACTTTAAAAGAGACTGTAGAATCGAATATTACTTAAGCAAGAAGAACATCATACAGCCTAATGTCAACTGGATTACATGCTAACTCTGGATTAGACCCCAAGACCTCAGTGGCTATAATAAAGTGTTACATTCTTCCTATTCTAACATATGGATTAAAAGTCTTACAACCAAAAGCACAGAGCTTACTACAATTGGAGCAATTCCTTTAGTCATTGTTAAAAAGAGTCCTATCATTACCCAAAAATGTAGCGGATCCAGCATTATATGTATTCACAGGGATTCTACCAATTCAGGCCCAGTTGGACATAAAATCTCTTACTCTCTTCAACAACATTTGTAGGCAACCCAGAGACTCGATTGAATATAAACTTGCCTTTCGTCAACTAAATATGAAAGAAATTGACAGTTTAAGCTGGTTTTCTTACGTCAAAATATTACTAATGACATATGATCTACAACATCCATTAGAATATTTGTCAAATCCTGTAGACAAGTATATCTGGAAGAAAATGATACTGGAGCATATCAACGAATACTGGAAAAGAAAAATAATCTCTGACTGTGAATTATTCTCGACTTTAAAATACTTTAACTTTTCGAAATTTATTCCAAACTCATGCCACCCTATAGTTCATATAGATAACAACAGTGATCCCTCAAGAGAAGCAATATTGATAGCCATCAAGCTTAAGATTGCCTCCGGCTCATATATTCTTCAGAAAAAACGTGCAATGTTCATGAGATTTGAATCTTCAACCTGCAAGCTCGGCGATATAGAAGACGAAGATATAGAACATTTTATAATCAAATGCAGCTGTCTACAATCAAATCCGTGCTCCCTACATGAAAGAGTGTTTATTCAACAAGTTATCATCTAGAGTTTTTTCTATGTTGACGGTCGAACAAAAACAAATATTATAGTGGACTGTACCTCATTGTTCGACTCCCATGATATTATACATAAAACTAAAACCAATGCTTTTGTGGATAGACTGGATTGTGTTGATATGTTACATAAAGTAACTAGAAGATTGTGCTTTGATTCACACACTGCCCGCTTCCGTATGTTAAAGCTACATAAACGAATAAACTAGACCAATATTTGTATATAGTGTACAGTGCTGAAATATATATATATATATAGATACTTTCCTCATCATTCTTGGTGAATATATTTGCTTGATTAATGGTGATGGCAAACCCCCCTTCCCGACCCTATAGACTCGAAAGAGGTTGTCCTGAAGGACGGCAAAGAATTTCCGGTAAGGTAAGGTTCCATTGGTCCTTTCCCGTTGATTTGTTGTTTGTAAACTTGTTCCCGTTCTGGATATAACTGAAATATTGCTCGCTTGTCGTTTAGTTAAACACTTAATTAACCTGTTGACGAGATTTTGTTAGTTATTAAGTGGAAACAAATCCTGGATATCACAATCTGCCCGAAAAGATCAAGATACAGATGATTCTAGAGACTATGGAGTCTGCACCTGAGAATTTACTTCGTTATGTCGCACTTGCTGCAAGTGTTGTCAGTGGTGGGGACCATGAGAGAGCCGTGCTGGACTTGGTTCTCTGTATGAAGCTCTTCCTTTCCTCCCGTTGATCTCTCTTCTCAGCCTGCTTGACGCCGGTTTTGACATTTATACGTCATTTAGGGCTGTCGGAAAGACCTGTTTCGAGATCTGCTGAGTTGATGTTGATGAATTCAGATCCCACTTGCAGACATCTTTTAGCGCAGGGCGTGTCTACCGGTTGGCCGTGTTCCAGTGGCAAGAGGAGATCCTTTGGGAGGCGACCATCAGACGTGTCCGAGCCAGAGCAGGCGTCACTGGAAGAAGGTGGCGAACATGTTTGACATGCCTACCTGGGCCAAAACACAGACGCGATCCTGTCAGGTGATGCCGAAGAGTCGTCTGAGGTTGCGCATGTGGAAGGCATTCAGTCTTTGCTCTTGGTGCGTGTACAGGGTACAAGCCTCTCTGCCGTACATAAGGGTGCTAAGCACGCACGCTTGGTACATCTTTTTCTTTTGTGTTGAAGGTCAGCATGGGGTTGTCCCACACAAGCTTCACTAGGCGGGCCATGGCGATTGCTGCTTTGCCTATCTTAACGATGAGCTCGGCATCCAGGGATAGGTTTCTAGACTGTTAAACCGAGGTATATATTTGTTTGTTTGAATGGTGTTTAAACGCTACTTTCAGCAATTTTTTTAGCTATATCATGGCGTCCAGTTTTTATTGAGGGAGGAAGCCGAAGTAGCCGAGGTATATGAACTTGTCCACCACCTCCAGTGTGTGGTAATTGTAGGAGTGTTGATGACATCCTAACTAAGGATGTTGGTCTTCCTGAGGCTAAACTTTGTACATGCCTCCTTGAAGAGTTGCTGAAGGGTGGCTTCCATGAGAGCAATTAGGGCGGAGTCAACGGCAAAGAGCATTTCCCGGATGAGCAAATTGGTTCCGTCGGTGTGTGAAGGACGATGCCATTTTCGGACTCGCTGAATGTTGTCGTGGAATGACTCGGCTATCTTCAGAAGCTTGGAAGCATCCAATTTTGTAAATGAATGCGAAGAGGCCAGAACGACTTACCGAGACATACGATGTGTTTTAAATGCTATTGAAAAAATCATAATCTGTCAGGACTAGAGAATGTAGAGAATTAATTGCTCGTCATGTGAACTGATATAAAAACTTATTCTCTCAGCTCATAAAACTCATAGTAAGACCTATAAAAATCGTAATGGTTTTATATATTCCAGACGTTATTATATTTCAGTTATTTTTCTTAATATCCAAACATATCCAAATAGCAATATATGCTATTTTAAATATTTCTCTGTGTTGAGTGCTACTGATGAGTATTGAGTTGTCGAAACGAGCGTCTGCCGAATTAACTTTTACACCCTTGGTATCTTTTATTAAATTGTACTTCTGCTTGCCTTCACCAATTTCTTTTGGATACACTTATAAACCAATGTTACATAAAAAACAACTAGTCCACGCCTATAATAAGTTTGACTATAGATATCACTCCCTTGTCTAAAAATATCTTTTGAAAATATGGTTGCCGATTGTTTTCCCAATTTTGTATTTAGTTTTAAGTGAGTGTGCTACGATGGTTATTGGATAACCCTATTACCGACTAATAATATGTGATTCCCATCCATTTTAATCAACTTACCAACTCACATACTACAGAAATTTGCAGCGGGAGGTAGGTTTGGCATGCAATAAAACCTAGTCTAAATCACAATTTCTGTTGAAATGCCTGTACCAATTCAGGACCATTGCTGTTGTTATATTTTTGGATGTTGATTCTGGAGTTAGCCGGTTTCTCAAACTTTGATTTCTGGATTGTCTTTTTGACAGTTTCCTCGGTGTTCGGTATTTTGTTATCACCTTCATTCCTTAACGAGACTTATTATCACATTGCGACCTGCGTCTGTCACTATTGTATCTCACATAAAGAGTTTATATGCACACAGCGATAATAATAAAATATTATGTTTGTTTGAATAGTGTTTAAGCACACTTTCAGCACTTTTACAGTTATGTAAGTGACCGTTTTTCCACGGAATGATATAAAGGGACTACGTTTCAATTGCTTTCTCTGAATATTGTTTTCATTAATTTAGTGACGTTACATACAATTTGTGTCTGAGGATTTAATTATAATGACATTTTAGAGAAAGTACTTTATTGTGAAACAAAATCAATAAAAAATTGAATACATAAAATTTTGCTTCCTAGCAAACACCCGAATAATCGTTTATAACATAATTCTTAAGAAATGAAAAAGCACGTTCTCCATTATATTAGTCAATTAACGTTTTACCATTGCAGCTTTATAAAACTACACATAGCGACTGTATCAAATACATTTTTACAACTTGACATGCCTGGACAAGTCTAGATCTAACGAGCGTAATAGATACAGGTATAAGTGTAGCCCTAACGAGCCTTACACATACAGGTATAAGTCTAGGTCTAACGAGCGTAATACATACAGGTATAAGTCTAGATCTAACGAGCGTAATACATACATGTATAAGTCTAGATCTTACGAGCGTAATACATTCAGGTATAAGTGTAGACCTAACAAGCCTTACACATACAGGTATAAGTCTAGATCTTACGAGCGTAATACATACAAGTATAAGTCTAGACCTAACGAGCGTAATACATACAGGTATAAGTCTAGATCTAACGAGCGTAATACATACAGGTATAAGTCTAGATCTAACGAGAGTAATACATACAGGTATAAGTCTAGATCTAACGAGCGTAATTCATACAGGTATAAGTCTAGATCTAACGAGCGTAATACATACAAATATAAGTCTAGACCTAACGAGCGTAATACATACAGGTATAAGTCTAAATCTAACGAGCGTAATACATACAGGTATAAGTCTAGATCTAACGAGCGTAATACATACAGGTATAAGTCTAGATCTAACGAGCGTAATACATACAGGTATAAGTCTAGATATTACGAGCGTAATACATACAGGTATAAGTCTAGATCTAACGAGCGTAATTCATACAGGTATAAGTCTAGATCTAACGGGCGTAATACATACAAGTATAAGTTTAGACCTAACGAGCGTAATACATACAGGTATAAGTCTACATCTAACGAGCGTAATACATGCAGGTATAAGTCTAGATCTAACGAGCGTAATACATACAGGTATAAGTCTAGATCTAACGAGCGTAATACATACAGGTATAAGTCTAGATCTAACGAGCGTAATACATACAGGTATAAGTCTAGATCTAACGAGCGTAATACATACAGGTACTAGTCTAGACCAAACAAGCGTAATACATACAGGTATAAGTCAAGACCAAACAAGCGTAATACATACAGGCATAAGTCTAGATCTAACAAGCGTAATACATACAGATGAAAGTCTAGATCTAACGAGCGTAATACATACAGGTTTAAGTGTAGACCTAACGAGCCTTACACATAATGGTATAAGTTTAGACCTAACGAGTGTAACCAATACAGGTATAAAACTAGACCTAACTAGCGAAATAAATATAGGTAAAGGTCTATATCTAACGAGCGTAATACATACAGGTATAAGTCTAGACCTATCGAGCGTAATACATACATGTATAAGTGTAGACCTAATAAGCGTTATACGGACAGGTATAAGTCTAGATCTAACAAGCGTAATACATACTGGTAAAAGTCTAGATCTAACGAGCGTAATACATACAGGTATAAGTTTAGATCTAACGAGCGTAATACATACAGGTATAAGTCTAGATCTTACGATCGTAATACATACAGGTATAAGTCTAGATCTAACGAGCGTAATACATACAGGTATAAGTGTAGACCTAACGAGCCTTACACATACAGGTATAAGTGTAGACCTTACACTAGTAACCAATACAGGTATAAATGTAGACCTAACTATCGTAATAAATATAGGTATAAGTCTAGATCAACATACGAGTTTAACTAATACAGGTATAGGTATAGATTTAACGAGCGTTTTACATATAGGTATGAGTCTAGACCTAACGAGTGTAACCAATACATGTATAAGTCTAGACCTAACAAGCGTAATACATACAGGTATAAGTCTAGACTTAACAAGCCTTATACATACAGGTATAAATGTAGACCTAACATACGTAATACATACAGGTATGCGTGTAGACCTGACGAGCGTAATACATACAGGTATAAGTCTAGACCTAACGAGCGTAATACATAAAAGTATAAGTCTAGACCTAACGAGCGTAACCAATACAGTTATAAGTCTATACCTAACGAGCGCAATCAATACCGGTATAAGTCTAAACCTAACGAGCGTAACCAATAGAGGTATAAGTCTAGACCTAACGAGCACAACCAATACCGGTATAAGTCTAGACCTAACGAGTGTAACCAATACCGGTATAGGTATAGACCTAACGAGCGTAACCAATAGAGGTATGAGTCTAGACCTAACGAGTGTAACCAATACAGTAATAAGTCTAGACCTAACGAGCGTAACCAACACCGGTATAAGTCTAGACCTAACGAGCGTAACCAATAGAGGTATAAGTCTAGACCTAACGAGTGCAACCAATACCGGTATAAGTCTAGACCTAACGAGTGTAACCAATACCGGTATAAGTCTAGACCTAACGAGCGTAACCAATACCGGTATAGGTCTATACCTACTTGCGTAACCAATACAGATATAAGTCTATACTTAACTCGAGTAACTTATACATATATTCTATAAAGTTTAACCACGTATCGATTGTAAATTATATATGTTTAATTTTAAACCTTCAGAGTTTACCAGTAGGTATGTAATTTGATGACATACAGAAGTGTACGAAAAATAGCAGGGAAAACAACTTACTTACAACAGAGAATGACAAGGGGCAATCAGACCCCCGTCGAGTTATTCAGTGTGTTGTGCAAAAAAGTATATTTTATGAAGAGGAAAGACTACCTATTACTCAGTAAAAATCTGTTTTAGCATTTGGATTTCCTTTAACGACCAAAGAAGTAATGATGCCGGTACAACAGCCCTAATAGTCCAGTCTAAAAAATTGAAATACCGATCGAAAGATCTTGTATAACGTATACGTTTTAAAATTTAATTACTGTTCTTACATAAAAAGACGAAGTGGGAGTTGAAGTCATCGCTTTTGCAGTAAACGTTTACTTTGTAGTATAGTTTTCCGGAGTCTATTTTAACAAGACAGTTTTGTATGAGGACGACATGACTGTATAAATGGCGTTTAAAAAACAAGCCTGCAGATGTTAAACCAATACAGTATAAAACTAACACCTACATGATTTATTTGTTCGTGTATTTGCACTTTTCAAATTTCAAATTATAATGATTTGATATTATTAAATAATAAAAGTACTTATTATGACCCAAACAATCGTTTTATTTATATGGAATTATTGTCAGTAATAAGCAAATACATATAAACTATGTAAGGTTATTATTATTCATGGAAATGTTTTATAAAATCATTAGGAGCTGCAAAATTTAACAGGTCTACACAAATACTTAATAATGATAACATATGATCTATACCTTATATATTGACATAATATAGCTTCATATGTTACAATGAAGGTAATAAACCGGCAAACTTCAGAACCAAAAATTAACATAGATGCGTATCACATACCACTAGTTAGTTATATGTGTATCCTATAATCATCGAAGCACACTCACTGTACAAGGAATTCAAAAATTTGGGAAAACTATTTGCACTCATATTTTCAATAGACTTTTAAAACTTATTAAAGGCGTGGACGAGTGATTTTGCTTCTTGTAAACTTGGTGTAGTTTTCCCCGAAGATATTGGTGACGTTGCAAAAATCAGTATACTCGCTGCAAGCTTTTGTATAGCTTATCAATTGAGAAATGGACACCGTATGCAGGAGATTGCTGTATAGTTCAGGAAAATTCCTCAATTGTAGTTTTCCTGTATCTTTTTCAAAACGGGACTAGGTAAGATGCCGACTTACATTTACCTGTTTTACTTTCGTCTATTTGTTATTTATTAACTCAGAGGTTACATGTAAGACAGTGATTTGGAAATAATACTATATCAAATTACACAAGTGTCCGAACACGGATATATTACCATTGCTAGTAATCAACAATTAAAAATACACTATATAAAGGTTTTAACGACAGTTTTACTAGCCTGTGACAAAGCAACGGAGCAAGAACTGTTTACCCTTCCGGAGTTTATATTTTCGACATAAGGTTTTAGTGGAGTACGTGTTCCGCCTCTTTAGTTTGCTGTGTATTCCATGTTTGTGTGGTAGTTTAGTCATTATACATAGATTTTTGATACGTTTACTATGCCCTGGTATCTTCTGGTTTCCCTTAACACGCATGACTATGTTTAAAAAGTACCAAAATGAATTCTAGTTACGTATGTTGCCTATAATGATATCAAATTAATAACACACTATCAGGAACGAGACAAAATATTATGACATCTATCGCGTCTATCACTAACGTATCTTACGTAAGAAGGTTAAGAGTTTGAATTAACACAGCGATAATAAATACATATTATGTAAAGGAGCGAGACATATAACGACTCTGCGTCTATCACTATTGTATCTCTCCTACGGAGGTTAAAAGTTTATATTAACACCGCGATAATAATAACATAGTATGTAAGTGACCGTTAGTTCAATGGAAAATATATTAATGGGACGATTATATAAGTGCTTTTTCTGAATATTTGTCTCATTAATATAGTAAGGTTATACCTGTTTTGCGTCATTGTTATAACGACAATTTAGAGAATATATTATTGTGAAAAATTACATTTTAAATAAACAATTGAACACATAGAAGTTTGTTTTATGGCAATTGACACGGACACCCATAGAATTGCTTAAAATATAATTCTAATTAAAGAAAAAAGCATGTTTTTCATTATTATTGGTTACTTAAAAATTTACCATTACAGTTTTATAAAACTAGACATAAAGCCAATACAGAGTTACAGATAGACATGCAGAGTGTAACAAATACGGGTAAAAGTCTAGACCTAACGAGTGTAATACATACAGGTAAAAGTCTAGACCTAACGAGTGCAACCAATACAGGCATAGGTCTAGACCTAACGAGTGTAACCAATACGGGTATAAGTCTAGACCTAACAAGTGTAACCAATACAGGTATAAGTTTAGACTTAACAAGTGTAACCAATACAGGTATAAGTCTAGACCTAACGAGCACAATACAAAAAGGTATAAGACTAGATCTGACGAGTGTAACCAATACAGGTATAAGTCTAGATCTAACGAGTGTAACCAATACAGGTATAAGTCAAGACCGAACGGGCATAATACAAAAAGGTATAAGACTAGATCTAACGTTTGCAACCAATACAGGTATAAGTCTAGACCTAACGAGTGTAACCAACATAGTTATAAATTTAGACCTAACGAGTGTAACCAATCCAAGTATAAGTCTAGACCCAACGAGCGTAATACAAAAAGGTCTTTCGTAACCAATACAGGTATTAGTCTAGATCTAACGAGCGTTATACAAAAAAGGTATAAAACTAGATCTAACGAGTGTAATCAATACAAGTATAATTCTAGACCTAACGCGTGTAATACAAAAATGTATAAGACTTGATCTAACGAGTGTAATACAAAAAGGTATAAGTCTAGATCTAACGAGTGCTCTTAAGTTTATTCCCAACAAAGTCAAATACAATGCACATGTTGTTGAAGAATCTAAACATTACGCAAGAAGTACAAGTACGTAAAACCTGAAAGGATAAAAAAAACATTAACAAATCCAGCAAGTACTTGAAAAACATCAAATTATCAAATACCATATTCGTTGTCATTGTCAATATGTGGTTCGGTGTTAAGGGTTCAAGAGAAAGCGGGTCGTTCAGGTTTTCTACGGTTAATGGACGGCTAATTACAATAGCTGTAGTTTCGGCCATTAAAGTTCTCAAAGATTCGTCGTCCAACTGGGTTCCAAGTTGTGCCAAGAGTGTAGAGAGAATATTTCGAATTGTGCGTATCTGTCTTTCCCAGATACCGCCCATGTGGCTTGCAGAGGGGACATTCATTTTAAACTGTACCATGTCGCAATTTCCATCGATCAAATATTGACGAATCCTATCGAAGTTCAACTCTGAAAAGGCGTTCCTGAATTCCGTTTGAGTACCCACGAAATGTGTTCCTTGATAGCACCTAATGTGCCGCACTGGTCCTCGCAAAGAAACAAACCTTCTCAGAGCATTTATAAGAGTCAGTATAGCAGTTTCAAGGTGAATAGCCCTGCAGGACAGACAGGTAAACAATACCCCATAACGTTTGAGTACTTTCCTAGCTTCTTTAATGTACCAGGGTCCAAAAACTTAGACTCCGCAATACGTGAAGGGTGGAACATCTTCGAGTTTATCTGAAGGAAGATCTGCCATCTTTTGAGTTTGAGGTTGAGTACGAAGCTTTCGGCATGTGACGCACTTTGACAAAATAGATGAGACGACAGAGCTGCATCCAATTATCCAGAATCCATTAGAACGTATAGTGTCAATAGTAATTCCACGTCCTTGGTGTTGTGACTTCGCGTGGTAGTGACAAATGATAAGATCTGTAATATGAGTGTGTTTAGGTAGGATGATCGGGTGCATCTAGTTTGAATCAAAATCTGCACTTTGTAAACGACCACCAACGCGAACTATTCCTTCTGAATCCAAGAACGGGTCAAGCCTATACAGGGATGACGTCGTTTTCCCAAGACTGTTTCGCTCTCTGGCCGATTCCTTGTCACCAAACTCTCCATTTGGACGCAAAGATCGCAGTTTCTCTATTTCGTCTTTGAAAGCCATAGTTTGAACGTGTCTTATGATTTCTTTCTCCGCTCGTTGTAAATCATTGACGGTAATCGACATACAAGCAACATTATGACGTTTCGCAAGCAGTTTATCTTTCAGATTGAGGCAAATTGCAATAAAAACTCGAAAAGTACTCTAGACGTTGAAGAATCGGACTAGGACTGTCAAGTGGCGTTGCACTTGTAGAAACGCTTTGACTTTTCTAACTTCTGGGTCATTTAACAAAATGTCATTATTATCAGAAACGTCCATTCTGGGTTCAAATTTAGTCCTCCACAAAAACTCGGGTCCTGAAAACCATTTCGACTTCTCTAATTCAATAGGTGATGCTCCACGAGAAGCGATGTCAGCTGGGTTGTCACTTGAAGAAACGTAGTTCCATTTAGAGGGATCAGTAACGTTTCGAATCTGCTGCACTCTGTTCGCAAAAAAGACGTGAAAGCGCTTAGAATCATTTGCAATGTACCCGAGTACCACATTACTGTCAGTCCAGAAATAATCAACAACAGTCGCATAATCAAGTTTGCTGTGAAGTAAACTGCTGATCTCCGCTGATGTCAAAGCCGCTGTGAGTTCTAGTCTGGGTATAGTAATGGCTTTAAGAGGAACAACACGAGACTTTCTAAGAACTAGTGAGCAATGAACTTCTTGTTTGGTATTCACGAATCTAACGTAGGAACATTGTCCATAGCCTGTTGAACTCGCGTCCGAAAAATGGTGCAGTTCAGTGGTCTTAACTTCTCCAAAGTCAGCAGGTTTAAGACTTCGGTTAATATTCAAAGATTCGAGATTTAACAAATCCTGTTTCCATTTTTCCCATTTCATTTCAATACTTTCCGGTAACGGAGTATCCCATTCTAACTGATCCTTACACATTTCCTGTAGCAATTGCTTCGCGACGAGTATTACTGGTCAGATGACACCTAGAGGATCATAACTGAGCTTAGCGTGGATAACATGCCACGACGTGTTGCAGGTTTACTATAAAGTGTTATCCTGAAATTAAAAGCGTCAAGTTCGATACACCATTGAAGTCCCAAAGTCTTTGTTGTCGGCAACGTTTCGTACGAAAGGTTCAAATTCAACTCCTTGGCGCAATCCCTATCTGGCATTTGAGATAAGACTTCCATCGAGTTCGACAATAATTTGTGCAACCTGATACCTCGCTTACTGCACATTTCTATGCTCCCTTTGATAAGACTTATAGCTTCTTCGACACTCGGCGGAGATTTTAACCCATAGTCAACATAAAAATCACGTCGAATGAAATTGGCCACTTCCGGTCCATATTCTGTTTCGAAATCATCTGCAAGCTGTTTGAGTGCAAAGTTAGCGCATCCAGGTGACGATACCGCACCAAATAGATGAACGCTCATCCGATATTCCATTGGTTCAAGACTAATATCTCCGTTTTCATACCATAGAAATTTCAAGGAGTTACGATGCTCAACATTAACTTTAAATTGATGGAACATCTGTTCTATGTCACAGACGATTGCAACAGAATCTTTTCGAAATCGACATAAGACTCCAATGAGAGAGTTCGTAAGGTCGGGCCCCTGTAACAGAATGTCCCATAAATCTAGCACTGCAGTCAAAAACTACTCGCAATTTCCCGGGTTTTTGAGGGTGGTAGATTCCGTGGTGGGGTATGAACCACTGTTGACCACTATCCTGATTCAGTTCGTCTTCTGGAACTCTTTCCGCAAAGCCGTTTCGAATAAGATTACTCATGAATACTTGGTAATGCTCGGCATATATCGTATCTTTATGGAACCTTTTCTTCAGATACTTGAGCCTCTGACTAGCGATACATTTGTTACTTGGTAAGGTAGGAGGACCATCTTTGAATGGTAAAGGCATTTCATAATGAGAGTCAATAACATGAATTCCTTCTTTCAGTGTTGTAAGAAATTTCTTGTCGTCGTAAGATACAGGTTTTGTGAAGTCTTTACGTTCAACAAAGTTTAATTCTAAAAATAATCCTCTCAAATCTGAAGGATTGATTATCTCCTTGATCTTTGACCGCAATAACACCATGAAACCGTTATTAGTGACAGATAGATCCTTCGGTATTTCGAACGTCAGGACTCGGTGTGAATCTCTAATTGCATCCATCTTATCATCGTCGTTTTTAGTCGAGTCAACACATCCAACGATGCCCTATCCTAGGTCGGTACGTTGACCGTAAGGACCATCCTTTGCCGCAGGTATAACTTCTCTCGGAGTAAGCGCACGTGGGCAATTATATCCTATGAGTAATCCTATATCGCAGTTCTGCAAAGGTCACAGCTCGTCGGCAATACCGTGTAAGTGATGCCAATGTCTAGCCATTTCGGGAGTTGGGCATAATATCCCGGGTAAACACTGTTGGTAGAGGAATCCGCAATGAACTACCATATCCTCGCACAACAAGTCCTTTCACTTTACAAATATCTACTCTCTGGTTTTCTGCAAACATCGTGGATAACGACAATTTTACGTCCGTTCCGGAGACACCTAGTTTATGGTAAGTATCACTGAGGATGAATGTCGTGTCTGATTGAGTATCGAGTAACGCATAGACCATTACTTTATCATTCGGGAAATCTACATGAGAAACGTGGACGGGGACAATCATCGAACTTTTAGCACTTGGTTCAGTACTGCTCATAAAGGTTGTTCCTGACTGGGTTGAAGAACGTTCGGGTTTCGTGACTTCTTTATTGATCGCTGAGGCACTCGCAGAGTGATTCGAATCAGTCGTTAAAGGTTTGCGCAAATCACCCTGCAAAGACGTTGGATGACTTTTCACGCAAATTTCACATGTCTTCCGTTGTGTGCATCTTTTAGAAACGTGACCAGATCCTAAACATCAAAAACAAAGTTTGTTTTTTCTTGCGAAATCCTTTCTTACCTCAATTGTCTTGGAACGAAAAATTCTAAAATCATTGAGTTCGTGGTTAAACCGATCACAAAAGACGCACTTCACATTCTCCTTTGATTTCGTATTGGTCTTAGACATACCTGCTGTGTTATTATCGGAAGTTTCGGTCATGAGTGTATGACCTTGAAACGTTCGATGGTTGGGTCGTCGTTCATGTCGTCTGTCTGGTGCTTTGTTTCGATCGGCGTTGCCGAGATGACTAGCCACAAAGTATCGCTTGACGGACTGCAATGATGTAACGGGATCACTTGCGATCTTCGCTTCCTGTGATATGAACTCAACAAATTTTCTGAACGGTGGAAATTGTTCGTGTTCTTCTTTGTATTGAACGACAATTCTACTCCAACGAGTGACTAGCCAATTCGGTAGTTTCGTTAACAGCTTTACGATCTCACGATCGTCATTAAGAATACTTAAGAGTTCCAATACTCTCCATTGCAATTTCAAACTGTTTGAGAAAGTCAGAAAATCTTAGCAGTGCTTTCGAATCTCTCGATGAAATTTTAGGCCACTTTTCAAGCTTATCACGGAAAGCATTATCAATATCGAAAGAGTCTCCGTATCTCTGATCAAGTAAGATTTTCGCTTCTGTATACGCATTTTCACTGGGTAGTAGAAAGAAATTTTCAATAACATCTCGAACCGTCAAAAACAGTCGGTTCTGGGGGAGGAAGACGATTTGGCTAGATCGTTGATCGTGGTGGCGGAGGAGTCGTAATTGTCCTTTGACGATACTTTACGACTTGTAGATGGCGTTAATGACTGAGTTTGACCTGACGCTGAAGTTTCAAACGGATAGTGGTAGTTTACTGTGACCGGATCCGACGTGTTTTGTAGTGGAAAATTAGTTGGACTTGGTTGTTGCGATACAAACTCGCTTGCCTTCAGATTCAGTGGAGCGGACATTGACGTCTTGTTAATCGATTCTCGGTTTGCGGTTGCTTTCACAGGCTGATAAACTGACACACTGGTGATATTAGTAGTAAAAGTACCTTGCGACACATCTTTTTCCATTAAGGCAAATTCTCTAGTTCCTGGAATATCCTGGGAATAATCTATCGCACTAGGTTTTCCTTCGAATTTAACAGTACTTTCGAGAAATGGCCCTAAAACGTCGGCTTTAGGTAACGTTTTCCTTGCTTCATCTAACTCGGATGCAAGATCTTCTGTTCCATCGATAATGTCTAGCTTCGCCTCCGCGATGTCCAAATCTCTCATAGTCCGAATTTTATCCAAGTGTAATTTCGCACTTGCTTCCGCATCTAGATACTTGAGCTTGGTTTTGAGTTCTGCCGCCTTAGAGGCCGTTTCAGATCTTATAGAATGAAGTGAATGTTGAGAGGATCTCGTGGATTCATTTCGCGATGACTTTGACGTAGTTCGTGACATCGTTTCCGATCGACTATCTTCTAGTTCCTTTAAACGTAAAGAAATCCGTTTGATAATATCTGAATGATCCGATTCAAATGTCTCATACCTTTTATTAATGTCTTCTTCAATATCTCGACCTAAGTCTACATGGTCGCCTAATTGACATTCATTCTCTATTAATCTTGACAATTGTGTATGGATGCTAGTTACATGATCTGAACACTCACCTAGATTGTCCCTATGACTTCTAATCGTTTCACAGTCTTTACTGTCGCTAAGTAGGACTTCTGTTCTATTGCAACATGATTTTCAAGCAGACAGAGCCCTTTTAAAGTTTTTATCTAGAGTATCAAGTTGCCACCAAAGACCTTTACTTGATGGCTTTCGATCAAGAGAACTCCTACGAGGAGCACTTTCAAGTGAATCAACATCAGACATTTTGCTCAATACAGTCCTGAAACAAATTTTTCAGTTAAAGCAAACAGCATGACATTATACCAAATTACATGAAGTAACCAATGCAAAATAACTGAAATATCAAAAAATGAATGGCATAAAGAAATATAAAAAAAAATACAGTTCAATTAGCAATAATAAAATATCAAAAAGTAAATTTTAATGTCAAAGTACTCAACAATGTAGTCCAAACTGGCTATCTGTAAACTGTAATCTTGGAACCATTCGTCAATGCTGTACTGAAGTGTATCCACTATGATTCACAAAGTTAATGAGTACGTAATAATAATCCTTGAATCGCATGGCTTTTTCTCCAACGATCTGTAACACGGTCTTCTTTGTAGGTAGCGACTGTTCCGTACTGTATTTATACACACTTCGAGCGTGCCAGTTTATACGTGGTTCGTGTGCCTTAATTCGTGTGTACTCAATGAGTTGTCAATTATGAAAGTGTTTAAAATGGAAAATCCCTTATGATTATACGAAATTTTATTCTAGAAACTTAAATATCCAAAGTTAATGAAATACACACTAACACGGTCCAGATATCACAATATGTCCCTTTCCGTTGAATGTAAACACGTGTCGCCACACAAATGTTCTCAGAGGTTTTACTGTAGCAGCAGCAGAGTTTACGCATAAACACGCACAAAGGGTTCTAAAGTTTATTCCCAACAAAGTCAAATACAATGCACATGTTGTTGAAGAATCTAATCATTACGCAAGAAGTACAAGTACGTAAAACCTGAAAGGATAAAAAAACATTGTTTAACAAATCTAGCAAGTACTTGGAAAACATCAAATTATCAAATATGAAATGATAATAACATGGTTTGCATGATAAACTATGAACAAACAATTAAAATTTACCTCTTTGGGCCATTTATAATGCCTCGCAAACTAACGTGTTTATGTTCAGATACTTGACCGGAAATCATACCAAAGAAATAATACAGTGCAAGCAACGTGGTAGCTACACTTTACGTTGTATATGTTAGTCTTTATCCGGACTTTTAATCATTCCTTTACGTAACCTGGTTCTCTGGTGCAATATTTTTCATTTACGCAATCTTCACTTTCAAATATAACCCCAGGTCACCACCAGTTTACTATCCAGTTTGATTGGTTGTTTAAACCGCCATGTTTTAGCTAACTTTTCGTGCATTGAAAATTTCTGTCAGTATCCAATTTAACATAAAGTACAAAATGTAGCTACCTGCTTCTTGGTTTACGGCTTTCGACTTAAACGGACCATTCCCTTAGAGTTATTTCCACAATCAAACATAAATCTATACAAGCATTCTTTTGATAAACTGTATTTTTATTTGAATTTGATTACCGGACGCCGGACGTTACGTCATAATGCTTTGCATCGGAATTACGCCAGTTACAGTTATTACTGACGTAAATTTTGAGGCATTACGAATGTTGCAAACCGGTCAAAATTTTGACTGGATTCATTGCTGGTGACCTGACTGTATATTCGAACCGGAAGTCCGCTTACGGTACTGAGAATATTTAGTCAGGATCCCAGACTATCCTTTACGTTGTATATGTAAGTCTTTATCCGGACTTTTAATCATCCCTTTACGTTGTATATGTTAGTCTTGATTCGGACTTTTAATCATCCCTTTACGTTGTATATGTTAGTCTTTATCCGGACTTTTAATCATCCCTTTACGTTGTATATGTTAGTCTTTATCCGGACTTTTAATCATCCCTTTACGTTGTATATGTTAGTCTTTATCCGGACTTTTAATCATCCCTTTACGTTGTATATGTTAGTCTTTATCCGGACTTTTAATCATCCCTTTACGTTGTATATGTTAGTCTTTATCCGGACTTTTAATCATCCCTTTACGTTGTATATGTTAGTCTTTATCCGGACTTTTAATCATCCCTTTACGTTGTATATGTTAGTCTTTATCCGGACTTTTAATCATTCCTTTACGTTGTATATGTTAGTCTTTATCCGGACTTTTAATCATCCCTTTACGTTGTATATGTTAGTCTTTATCCGGACTTTTAATCATCCCTTTACGTTGTATATGTTAGTCTTTATCCGGACTTTTAATCATCCCTTTACGTTGTATATGTTAGTCTTTATCCGGACTTTTAATCATCCCTTTACGTTGTATATGTATATGTTAGTCTTTATCCGGACTTTTAATCATCCCTTTACGTTGTATATGTTAGTCTTTATCCGGACTTTTAATCATCCCTTTACGTTGTATATGTTAGTCTTTATCTGGACTTTTAATCATCCCTTTACTTTGTATATGTAAGTCTTTATCTGGACTTTTAATCATCCCTTTACGTTGTATATGTTAGTCTTTATCTGGACTTTTAATCATCCCTTTACGTTGTATATGTTAGTCTTTATCCGGACTTTTAATCATCCCTTTACGTTGTATATGTATATGTTAGTCTTTATCCGGACTTTTAATCATCCCTTTACGTTGTATATGTTAGTCTTTATCCGGACTTTTAATCATCCCTTTACGTTGTATATGTTAGTCTTTATCCGGACTTTTAATCATCCCTTTACGTTGTATATGTCAGTCTTTATCCGGACTTTTAATCATCCCTTTACGTTGTATATGTATATGTAAGTCTTTATCCGGACTTTTAATCATCCCTTTACGTTGTATATGTAAGTCTTTATCCGGACTTTTAATCATCCCTTTACGTTGTATATGTTAGTCTTTATCTGGACTTTTAATCATCCCTTTACGTTGTATATGTTAGTCTTTATCCGGACTTTTAATCATCCCTTTACGTTGTACATGTATATGTTAGTCTTTATCCGGACTTTTAATCATCCCTTTACGTTGTATATGTTAGTCTTTATCCGGACTTTTAATCATCCCTTTATGTTGTATATGTATATGTTAGTCTTTATCCGGACTTTTAATCATCCCTTTATGTTGTATATGTTAGTCTTTATCCGGACTTTTAATCATCCCTTTACGTTGTATATGTTAGTCTTTATCTGGACTTTTAATCATCCCTTTACGTTGTATATGTTAGTCTTTATCTGGACTTTTAATCATCCCTTTACGTTGTATATGTTAGTCTTTATCTGGACTTTTAATCATCCCTTTACGTTGTATATGTAAGTCTTTATCCGGACTTTTAATCATCCCTTTACGTTGTATATGTTAGTCTTTATTCGGACTTTTAATCATCCCTTTATGTTGTATATGTTAGTCTTTATCCGGACTTTTAATCATCCCTTTACGTTGTATATGTTAGTCTTTATCCGGACTTTTAATCATCCCTTTACGTTGTATATGTTAGTCTTTATCCGGACTTTTAATCATCCCTTTATGTTGTATATGTTAGTCTTTATCCGGACTTTTAATCATTCCTTTACGTTGTATATGTTAGTCTTTATCCGGACTTTTAATCATCCCTTTACGTTGTATATGTAAGTCTTTATCCGGACTTTTAATCATCCCTTTACGTTGTATATGTTAGTCTTTATCCGGACTTTTAATCATCCCTTTATGTTGTATATGTATATGTTAGTCTTTATCTGGACTTTTAATCATCCCTTTACGTTGTATATGTTAGTCTTTATCCGGACTTTTAATCATCCCTTTACGTTGTATATGTTAGTCTTTATCCGGACTTTTAATCATCCCTTTACGTTGTATATGTTAGTCTTTATCCGAACTTTTAATCATTCCTTTACGTTGTATATGTTAGTCTTTATCCGGACTTTTAATCATCCCTTTACGTTGTATATGTTAGTCTTTATCTGGACTTTTAATCATCCCTTTACGTTGTATATGTATATGTTAGTCTTTATCCGGACTTTTAATCATCCCTTTACGTTGTATATGATAGTCTTTATCCGGACTTTTAATCATCCCTTTACGTTGTATATGTATATGTAAGTCTTTATCCGGACTTTTAATCATCCCTTTACGTTGTATATGTATATGTCAGTCTTTATCCGGACTTTTAATCATCCCTTTACGTTGTATATGTAAGTCTTTATCCGGACTTTTAATCATCCCTTTACGTTGTATATGTTAGTCTTTATCCGGACTTTTAATCATCCCTTTACGTTGTATATGTATATGTTAGTCTTTATCCGGACTTTTAATCATCCCTTTACGTTGTATATGTTAGTCTTTATCTGGACTTTTAATCATCCCTTTACGTTGTATATGTTAGTCTTTATCCGGACTTTTAATCATCCCTTTACGTTGTATATGTATATGTCAGTCTTTATCCGGACTTTTAATCATCCCTTTACGTTGTATATGTTAGTCTTTATCCGGACTTTTAATCATCCCTTTACGTTGTATATGTATATGTCAGTCTTTATCCGGACTTTTAATCATCCCTTTACGTTGTATATGTTAGTCTTTATCTGGACTTTTAATCATCCCTTTACGTTGTATATGTTAGTCTTTATCCGGACTTTTAATCATCCCTTTACGTTGTATATGTATATGTCAGTCTTTATCCGGACTTTTAATCATCCCTTTATGTTGTATATGTATATGTTAGTCTTTATCCGGACTTTTAATCATCCCTTTACGTTGTATATGTTAGTCTTTATCTGGACTTTTAATCATCCCTTTACGTTGTATATGTCAGTCTTTATCCGGACTTTTAATCATCCCTTTACGTTGTATATGTTAGTCTTTATCTGGACTTTTAATCATCCCTTTACGTTGTATATGTTAGTCTTTATCTGGACTTTTAATCATCCCTTTACGTTGTATATGTTAGTCTTTATCCGGACTTTTAATCATCCCTTTACGTTGTATATGTATATGTCAATCTTTATCCGGACTTTTAATCATCCCTTTACGTTGTATATGTTAGTCTTTATCCGGACTTTTAATCATCCCTTTACGTTGTATATGTTAGTCTTTATCCGGACTTTTAATCATCCCTTTACGTTGTATATGTAAGTCTTTATCCGGACTTTTAATCATCCCTTTACGTTGTATATGTTAGTCTTTATCCGGACTTTTAATCATCCCTTTACGTTGTATATGTTAGTCTTTATCCGGACTTTTAATCATCCCTTTACGTTGTATATGTTAGTCTTTATCCGGACTTTTAATCATCCCTTTACGTTGTATATGTTAGTCTTTATCCGGACTTTTAATCATTCCTTTACGTTGTATATGTTAGTCTTTATCCGGACTTTTAATCATCCCTTTACGTTGTATATGTTAGTCTTTATCCGGACTTTTAATCATCCCTTTACGTTGTATATGTTAGTCTTTATCCGGACTTTTAATCATCCCTCTACGTTGTATATGTAAGTCTTTATTCGGACTTTTAATCATCCCTTTACGTTGTATATGTTAGTCTTTATCCGGACTTTTAATCATCCCTTTACGTTGTATATGTTAGTCTTTATCTGGACTTTTAATCATCCCTTTACGTTGTATATGTTAGTCTTTATCTGGACTTTTAATCATTCCTTTACGTTGTATATGTTAGTCTTTATCCGGACTTTTAATCATTCCTTTACGTTGTATATGTTAGTCTTTATCCGGACTTTTAATCATCCCTTTACGTTGTATATGTTAGTCTTTATCCGGACTTTTAATCATCCCTTTACGTTGTATATGTATATGTTAGTCTTTATCCGGACTTTTAATCATCCCTTTACGTTGTATATGTTAGTCTTTATCCGGACTTTTAATCATCCCTTTACGTTGTATATGTAAGTCTTTATCCGGACTTTTAATCATCCCTTTACGTTGTATATGTTAGTCTTTATCTGGACTTTTAATCATCCCTTTACGTTGAATATGTAAGTCTTTATCCGGACTTTTAATCATCACTTTACGTTGTATATGTTAGTCTTTATCTGGACTTTTAATCATCCCTTTACGTTGTATATGTTAGTCTTTATCCGGACTTTTAATCATTCCTTTACGTTGTATATGTATATGTAAGTCTTTATCCGGACTTTTAATCATCCCTTTACGTTGTATATGTTAGTCTTTATCTGGACTTTTAATCATCCCTTTACGTTGTATATGTATATGTTAGTCTTTATCTGGACTTTTAATCATCCCTTTATGTTGTATATGTTAGTCTTTATCCGGACTTTTAATCATCCCTTTACGTTGTACATGTATATGTTAGTCTTTATCCGGACTTTTAATCATCCCTTTACGTTGTATATGTTAGTCTTTATCCGGACTTTTAATCATCCCTTTACGTTGTATATGTTAGTCTTTATCCGGACTTTTAATCATCCCTTTACGTTGTATATGTTAGTCTTTATCTGGACTTTTAATCATCCCTTTACGTTGTATATGTTAGTCTTTATCCGGACTTTTAATCATCCCTTTACGTTGTATATGTATATGTTAGTCTTTATCTGGACTTTTAATCATCCCTTTACGTTGTACATGTATATGTTAGTCTTTATCCGGACTTTTAATCATCCCTTTACGTTGTATATGTTAGTCTTTATTCGGACTTTTAATCATCCCTTTACTTTGTATATGTTAGTCTTTATCCGGACTTTTAATCATCCCTTTACGTTGTATATGTAAGTCTTTATCTGGACTTTTAATCATCCCTTTATGTTGTATATGTTAGTCTTTATCCGGACTTTTAATCATCCCTTTACGTTGTACATGTATATGTTAGTCTTTATCCGGACTTTTAATCATCCCTTTACGTTGTATATGTTAGTCTTTATCCGGACTTTTAATCATCCCTTTACGTTGTATATGTTAGTCTTTATCCGGACTTTTAATCATCCCTTTACGTTGTATATGTTAGTCTTTATCTGGACTTTTAATCATCCCTTTACGTTGTATATGTTAGTCTTTATCCGGACTTTTAATCATCCCTTTACGTTGTATATGTATATGTTAGTCTTTATCCGGACTTTTAATCATCCCTTTACGTTGTATATGTAAGTCTTTATCCGGACTTTTAATCATCCCTTTACGTTGTATATGTATATGTTAGTCTTTATCTGGACTTTTAATCATCCCTTTACGTTGTATATGTTAGTCTTTATCTGGACTTTTAATCATTCCTTTACGTTGTATATGTTAGTCTTTATCCGGACTTTTAATCAACCCTTTACGTTGTATATGTTAGTCTTTATCTGGACTTTTAATCATCCCTTTACGTTGTATATGTAAGTCTTTATCCGGACTTTTAATCATCCCTTTACGTTGTATATGTTAGTCTTTATCTGGACTTTTAATCATCCCTTTACGTTGTACATGTATATGTTAGTCTTTATCCGGACTTTTAATCATCCCTTTACGTTGTATATGTTAGTCTTTATCCGGACTTTTAATCATCCCTTTACGTTGTATATGTAAGTCTTTATCCGGACTTTTAATCATCCCTTTACGTTGTATATGTTAGTCTTTATCCGGACTTTTAATCATCCCTTTACGTTGTATATGTTAGTCTTGATTCGGACTTTTAATCATCCCTTTACGTTGTATATGTATATGTTAGTCTTTATCCGGACTTTTAATCATCCCTTTACGTTGTATATGTAAGTCTTTATCCGGACTTTTAATCATCCCTTTACGTTGTATATGTTAGTCTTGATTCGGACTTTTAATCATCCCTTTACGTTGTATATGTTAGTCTTGATTCGGACTTTTAATCATCCCTTTACGTTGTATATGTAAGTCTTTATCCGGACTTTTAATCATCCCTTTACGTTGTATATGTTAGTCTTTATCCGGACCTTTAATCATCACTTTACGTTGTATATGTTAGTCTTTATCCGGACTTTTAATCATCCCTTTACGTTGTATATGTTAGTCTTTATCCGGACTTTTAATCATCCCTTTACGTTGTATATGTTAGTCTTTATCCGGACTTTTAATCATCCCTTTACGTTGTACATGTATATGTTAGTCTTTATCCGGACTTTTAATCATCCCTTTACGTTGTATATGTAAGTCTTTATCCGGACTTTTAATAATCCCTTTACGTTGTATATGTATATGTTAGTCTTTATCCGGACTTTTAATCATCCCTTTACGTTGTATATGTTAGTCTTTATCCGGACTTTTAATCATTCCCTTACGTTGTATATGTTAGTCTTTATCCGGACTTTTAATCATCCCTTTACGTTGTATATGTTAGTCTTTATCCGGACTTTTAATCATCCCTTTACGTTGTATATGTATATGTCAGTCTTTATCCGGACTTTTAATCATCCCTTTACGTTGTACATGTATATGTTAGTCTTTATTCGGACTTTTAATCATCCCTTTACGTTGTATATGTTAGTCTTTATCCGGACTTTTAATCATCCCTTTACGTTGTATATGTTAGTCTTTATCCGGACTTTTAATCATTCCTTTACGTTGTATATGTTAGTCTTTATCCGGACTTTTAATCATCCCTTTACGTTGTATATGTAAGTCTTTATCCGGACTTTTAATCATCCCTTTACGTTGTATATGTTAGTCTTTATTCGGACTTTTAATCATCCCTTTACGTTGTATATGTAAGTCTTTATCCGGACTTTTAATCATCCCTTTACGTTGTATATGTTAGTCTTTATCCGGACTTTTAATCATTCCTTTACGTTGTATATGTTAGTCTTTATCCGGACTTTTAATCATTCCTTTACGTTGTATATGTTAGTCTTTATCTGGACTTTTAATCATCCCTTCACGTTGTATATGTTAGTCTTTATCCGGACTTTTAATCATCCCTTTACGTTGTATATGTTAGTCTTTATCCGGACTTTTAATCATCCCTTTACGTTGTATATGTTAGTCTTGATTCGGACTTTTAATCATCCCTTTACGTTGTATATGTTAGTCTTTATCCGGACTTTTAATCATTCCTTTACGTTGTATATGTTAGTCTTTATCCGGACTTTTAATCATCCCTTTACGTTGTATATGTAAGTCTTTATCCGGACTTTTAATCATCCCTTTACGTTGTATATGTTAGTCTTTATCCGGACTTTTAATCATCCCTTTACGTTGTATATGTTAGTCTTTATCCGGACTTTTAATCATCCCTTTACGTTGTATATGTTAGTCTTTATCCGGACTTTTAATCATCCCTTTACGTTGTATATGTTAGTCTTTATCTGGACTTTTAATCATCCCTTTACGTTGTATATGTTAGTCTTTATCCGGACTTTTAATCATCCCTTTACGTTGTATATGTATATGTAAGTCTTTATCCGGACTTTTAATCATCCCTTTACGTTGTATATGTTAGTCTTTATCTGGACTTTTAATCATCCCTTTACGTTGTATATGTCAGTCTTTATCCGGACTTTTAATCATCCCTTTACGTTGTATATGTTAGTCTTTATCCGAACTTTTAATCATCCCTTTACGTTGTATATGTTAGTCTTTATCCGGACTTTTTAATCATCCCTTTACGTTGTATATGTTAGTCTTTATCCGGACATTTAATCATCCCTTTACGTTGTATATGTCAGTCTTTATCTGGACTTTTTAATCATCCCTTTACGTTGTATATGTAAGTCTTTATCCGGACTTTTTAATCATCCCTTTACGTTGTATATGTTAGTCTTTATCTGGACTTTTAATCATCCCTTTACGTTGTATATGTATATGTTAGTCTTTATCTGGACTTTTAATCATCCCTTTACGTTGTATATGTTAGTCTTTATCCGGACTTTTAATCATCCCTTTACGTTGTATATGTTAGTCTTTATCCGGACTTTTAATCATCCCTTTACGTTGTATATGTTAGTCTTTATCCGGACTTTTAATCATCCCTTTACGTTGTATATGTTAGTCTTTATCCGGACTTTTAATCATCCCTTTACGTTGTATATGTCAGTCTTTATCTGGACTTTTAATCAACCCTTTACGTTGTATATGTTAGTCTTTATCTGGACTTTTAATCATTCCTTTACGTTGTATATGTAAGTCTTTATCCGGACTTTTAATCATCCCTTTACGTTGTATATGTTAGTCTTTATCTGGACTTTTAATCATCCCTTTACGTTGTATATGTATATGTTAGTCTTTATCCGGACTTTTAATCATCCCTTTACGTTGTATATGTCAGTCTTTATCCGGACTTTTAATCATCCCTTTACGTTGTATATGTATATGTAAGTCTTTATCCGGACTTTTAATCATTCCTTTACGTTGTATATGTTAGTCTTTATCCGGACTTTTAATCATCCCTTTACGTTGTATATGTAAGTCTTTATCCGGACTTTTAATCATCCCTTTACGTTGTATATGTTAGTCTTTATCCGGACTTTTAATCATCCCTTTACGTTGTATATGTTAGTCTTTATCCTGACTTTTAATCATCCCTTTACGTTGTATATGTTAGTCTTTATCCGGACTTTTAATCATCCCTTTATGTTGTATATGTATATGTTAGTCTTTATCCGGACTTTTAATCATCCCTTTACGTTGTATATGTAAGTCTTTATCCGGACTTTTAATCATTCCTTTACGTTGTATATGTTAGTCTTTATCCGGACTTTTAATCATCCCTTTACGTTGTATATGTTAGTCTTTATCCGGACTTTTAATCATCCCTTTACGTTGTACATGTATATGTTAGTCTTTATCTGGACTTTTAATCATCCCTTTATGTTGTATATGTTAGTCTTTATCCGGACTTTTAATCATCCCTTTACGTTGTATATGTATATGTTAGTCTTTATCTGGACTTTTAATCATCCCTTTATGTTGTATATGTTAGTCTTTATCCGGACTTTTAATCATCCCTTTACGTTGTATATGTAAGTCTTTATCCGGACTTTTAATCATCCCTTTACGTTGTATATGTTAGTCTTTATCCGGACTTTTAATCATCCCTTTACGTTGTATATGTT